>OY744475.1:73488705-73914680 GCA_963556175.1 Tipula confusa | reverse complement strand
CAGCACATCTCTAAAAGGCATTAAAAGTAAAATGGCTGTCAGATCTAGCTTATGAAGACTAGTTGAGTCTCATGACATAACACTAAAATAAATGCAGCAAAACAAATTTTTGTGACGATTAAAATGCACATACTGTAGTAACCTAAGTATTGAACAATTATATTATTATATTATTATATTATTATATTATTATATTATTATATTATTATATTATTATATTATTATATTATTATATTATTATATTATTATATTATTATATTATTATATTATTATATTATTATATTATTATATTATTATATTATTATATTATTATATTATTATATTATTATATTATTATATTATTATATTATTATATTATTATATTATTATATTATTATATTATTATATTATTATATTATTATATTATTATATTATTATATTATTATATTATTATATTATTATATTATTATATTATTATATTATTATATTATTATATTATTATATTATTATATTATTATATTATTATATTATTATATTATTATATTATTATATTATTATATTATTATATTATTATATTATTATATTATTATATTATTATATTATTATATTATTATATTATTATATTATTATATTATTATATTATTATATTATTATATTATTATATTATTATATTATTATATTATTATATTATTATATTATTATATTATTATATTATTATATTATTATATTATTATATTATTATATTATTATATTATTATATTATTATATTATTATATTATTATATTATTATATTATTATATTATTATATTATTATATTATTATATTATTATATTATTATATTATTATATTATTATATTATTATATTATTATATTATTATATTATTATATTATTATATTATTATATTATTATATTATTATATTATTATATTATTATATTATTATATTATTATATTATTATATTATTATATTATTATATTATTATATTATTATATTATTATATTATTATATTATTATATTGTATTTATTTGTTTATTAAATAAATTAAATAAATTTCATGACTGTTATATTGAAGCCTAAATTTACCAAACAGAGCCGCTCAAATTTGATAGATACTCTGTCGTATTCCATTGTGAAAATTCTTCAAAAATGCTGAAATCGTTGTTGCAGGTGATTTCAATATCCACAATGACAAGTATTTAACATATTCTAAGTTCGTTATACCAGCTGGTAAAGCGGGTGAAACGTTTACAACCTTAAACCAAGTAACACAGCCTACGAAAATAACAGATCGGTTCAACGATACAGGTTATCTGTAATGGATCTGTTTTTGAACATCTCATGCAGGAAAATACAATATCTTCGTCAGTTCCACTTTGAAGAATTTTTTTCGTGGTTATGCTAAATAAATGTTCCTTAGTCCACCCATAGTCTAAAAAATTAGAAAATGATTGACATAATGATGACTGAAGAACAACAACCACAAAAACTCGTGTTTGATTCGGAGTACGTCAATGGAAAATTCACCGACACATAAAAGTGACATAAATTGGCTAGCAGCCTCAGTTGAAGAATGGGAAGCCTTATTACATATAAACACGGGCTACATACATTTTAATCTGTAAAAATCCCGCTGTATCCGTTTCTATATTTGCTCGTATTTGGAACTAAATTGGATCGTGCGTTGTGAGACAAAATTTTAAAATTAACTCGTATAAACGAAAACAATGATTTACCAATTTTTTTTAAATTCTTCCAGCTACAAATACAATTAAAGAAAGTAGTTTATATTGTCCAGCACAATTACTAAACTATAAATCGCTAAACTATAAATACTATACACTATCACTTTAATTATCGCTATAACTATTTTTATCACTCATTATCACAATAAATTTTCGTAATTTTGCACTAAGTTTTGTTAAATTTTTTTTTAAATTATTACATTTTAGTCGATTAAACCGACATAGTACATGGCCGACGACACACTATGCAATTTTTTCAATTACTCTTTTGACTTGACCTTGCCAAAAATTCGGTTTTCATCGCATAAGATCGTTTATAGCTTTGCATCATTTATATGGTTAGATATGTGATTGTGTTTGTGCTTTTTTAACCTTGTTTACGGCTTTCACATATAAATTAAATTAACAATATTTTCGGCGTATATACGGCAATTATTTAGAACGTTTGAACTTTAAATATATTACTTAAATCAAAGAAGCTTAGCTTAAGCTTGGAGCTTTCATTTAAAGAAAATAATCACATGCTAATTTATAGTGGTTTGCTTAGTGTGTGGTCGTTCTAATTTCGCAGATAATATCTGATTGATGTTGCCTGTTTTTGCTGCATGTCAGAGGCATTAAATGTCAGAAATAGCAGTGCCGTGAGGACACATCTTTTGCTCCGTTGCTCGACCATTTCTACTTCGCAAAGTGTCAAATCGCCGGGTAGAGAAAATGTTGCTTTGAGCCTCAATGAATTTTTAACAAAAACATGAATAGTAAATAACGATTTGCAAACGAATGTATCACCGCGATTGACATAGAAATGGGACCTGGTCTTATAACAACAAATATTTGAACCAAGATCAAAGAATTGCAGTAGATAATTATCTGATGATCTGAACATAATGCCTCGATACCTACACAGAATCTATATGCAAAGAGCCGAGGAATCTGTAGTTCTTCAAGGTTCAGCAATTAAAGTCTCAAGACCATGATATGACAGATATGATCGATGATATGATCGTCGCACCATCCGTTTAGGACTGGATTGCAGAAGTTAATCGAGCCGGGGAATTAACTGTTTATTCGGATTATGAACTTCTTTTTCTTCCGTTGGCGCTACATCCCATGATGGGATTTGGCCGTCTCAACAATGTTTCTTCAAATTTTTTGGTTCACAATAAAACGCCAGACATGGTGAAAAGTGCGTTCTGGTGTTTCTCGACGTCATCCATTTAACGAGTAAGCGGTCTCCCACGAGGACCCACTTTCGTTGGTGCCGACTCCAAGGTCTGTTTTGTGGTTCGATTTTGTGAACGAAGAACGTGTTCAAGCCATTTTAAACATGAGGATTTTATAAATCCGTTGAGGTCGACTTTATCGAGGTCATTTCTGATCTCAGAATTTAAAATAAGATTTCAGATATTTAAACTTATTCACATTATCATATTGTATTTCTCCTAAATTGAAGTCTCCACGTGTCTGCCTTCTCACGATGTCCATAAATTTGGCCTTCACTTCATCGATGTCAATTTGTTGGGCTAATATTTCTAAAATGAGGAGGACTTCTTTCAGTAAGATGATGTTGCAATCCAGAATGCAAATATCGTCAGCGTATGCCAATAGCTGGGCTTATTTGTAATATAGACAGCTGCGCTGCGCTTTATTGAGCTAACGGATGACATATTCTAATGATGGCTACATAATTTGAGCTATTGGGTATCCTTGCCACACTCCAGATATTATCACGACGGCATCCAAAATTTTACCTTCAATTATCATCTTACACTTTGAGTCATTAAAAGTTTGCACACAGATACCAATTTTGCCGGTGTGCCATAACGCGTTCCCCTAAATGTTGTCATATGCCTACTGGAAGTCTACGAATATACTATGTACAGGGATGTCCTTTTCGTAACACTTCTTTAGGACCATCTTCAGAGTCCAAGTTTCATCAGTCGTTGAGCTGTTTGGACGAAAACCGCATTGGTATTACCACGGTCGTTGTTGCAGTTCAACCGATCTCCTTTTATATGTAAAGTGGGCAGATAAGAGCCGTTTCCACTCTTCTGAGATCGATTCAAGCTCGAACAAGTGACGGAATATCTTATCGCCACCGTATTTGAGCATTTCGTTGCAGATACTATCCTCTCCGGCTGTCTTGTAATTTTCCACCCGCGTCATCACGTCCCGCTCTTCATCGTATGTTGGCGGTCATGGTGGGGTTATCTCGACGGTAGCATGAGACTGACACAAGATTGGTTAGTGCTCTGTAGGTAGGGTCTGTCTATTTAGAAGCGAAGAGAAATATTTTCTCCACACTTGGTTTTAGTGTCAGATGGTTTTAGTGTCCATTTGTAATTCTCCTGTTTCATTGCGAATATCGCTGGTACATGGATGGAATTCGGTAGCTAGTTCTTTTATGTATTTATAGCTATTCCGTAAGCCTAAATTTTGGATGTTATGTGCCTGTTGTTCATGTCACAGACATGTTCTTTGCCCGCACAGCCGAAATGAGGCTTTCCTCGCGGTTATATATCTGATTAACCATCGGATAACTTCGTTGCTTAATACTGATGTGTTCTAACGAGTAATACGCTGACAATGTTGATTGTATGTGGTTGACAGGCGAAATTTCAATTCAGCAACTAACAAGAAGTGGTCAGAATCGATGTCGCTTAGTCCGGAAAAATGCCTTTTGAACCAGAGGATGTCGTCGATTTTATTGACTTCTGTCTCGTTGTTTGATTTTCATGTGCTATTACAAATGCCCTTATGTGGGACGAATGCACTGGCAACCACCAAGTTGTACAATAATGCTACCTCAGTGGTGCGTATCCTGTTATTTTTTGAGGTAGGCTGCCAGAAGTTTAGGTCAATATTTCTACGATATGTGCTGCCATTTTTGAGCATTGAACTCGCCTTACATGATTTCAACGTCATGTTGCGGTATTTTGCTAAAGACTATTCTGAGTTCGTCATATATATATATATATATATATATATATATATATATATATATATATATATATATATATATATATATATATATATATATACATATATATATATATATATATATATATATATATATATATATATATATATATATATATATATATATATATATATATATATATATATATATATATATATATATATATATATATATATATATATATATATATATATATATATATATATATATATATATATATATATATATATATAGAAACTATCCTTGATTTGATCTGCAGTTTCTCCTCTGTGGGACATGAATGTTCACAAACGTAATATTAAAGAGATGTCCGAGAAACCTAAATGTACAAATCCTATTATTGACAGTTTTGAAATAAATCATGAATGGACGACATCGGTTATCAATAATGCAACCGAAGCCCCAAATTCATGCTTATCCATGTTATTGCTTCGACCGAGAGTTAATCAGTAACGACTGTAATCGACGTTGTTATCAACAATTAGTCTTGTATCTTGCAGTATCATGAGGTTGAGCTTATGCTTAGATGCTCGTTCGAAGATTTGATGGAGGCTCTCCGGGTGATGTAGGCTAAGTACGTTTAATGTTCCAAATTTTGAATCGTTGACCTTATATCGTGTCCGAGGCAGGGTTGGGCGTTTTACATGTAAAAAACGTTTTCTCCATTTTACATGTAAATAACGTAAATTACAAAAAAAATGTGTATATTACAAAAATATGTAAATTATTTTTAAAAAACGAGAATCCGTCCAGAAATAATTTAAAATATTGAATAAATGATACAAACATTTGTTTTTAAGAATAACTTGCATTAGAAAATCCAATTAAACATTTTATTTAAATGGTTAATCATAATTATTTTCAACTTTTAGTTATCTACATTGAGACTATAAAAATCACCTATCCTTCTACAATGCCATCTGTTTACGTCTTAAACTTGTTCTTATATTCGACCAAATAAACAACTAGTGACATAGTGCCATCTAGCTACATTTGAATAAACTAAAATAAAATATTTTTAAGAGTGCATATTTCTTTCGATATGTAGCGGAAAACTAATTGCAATTTGACGTTTAATCATAAATAAAATAATTCTCTGCAGTGAAATGAATGAAGTGAATCTATACTCGTTTGACTGGCTTTTAAATTTAAATCTTTATTAATTTCAAACAGGACAAAATCAACCAAATTATCACTACCCGTCTCACCCTCATCAAATAAATGTATGCCTGAAATTACTAGCCCTATTCTATCCATTCGATAAAATGCCTATGCATTATGCCTTTGATGTCCAGTGTAGTAAAGAGGTAGCGAATATGATTATCGAATTTAAGCGTGGAACTGTAGTGAATTTTATTAATTCAATTTAATTTTTCTTACTCTAATTACAATTAATAATTTTTCATAACCTAAGTTTGCAGCAATACCATTATACTAACCTTACCATAGAATTAATACTAGATAAATTGATTAATACATTAATAATTAAATTTGGGAAAAATATTCTTTTTGAAACCCAGCAGTTACCATTCAAGGAATTCCATATGCTAACTCCTCTCACGGAAAACGAAGCGTTCATCAAATTACATTTATTGATAGCAGGTGTCAAGATTTCATTGTCAAAATATTTCTTATCATAGGAAAGTTGCACTTTATTTTACATTTATACATATGTACAAATATCACAATAAATAAACACAAATACACTTCACTGTAGTATATAGTCAATTTTTCTTTAATTAAGATATTTGGTAATAGATGGCGATAATTGTAATGAAAAAGTTGATTTATATTTTACAGTATGTATAAAATAATCGTTTACATTTTACATACATTTTACATGTAAAAAACCCAGTAAATTACATTGTGTAATTTACACGCCCAACTGTGGTCCGAGGACGTTGTTATGAATTGCAATTTATGAGAGGCTTGTGTTGAGGTTTCGTCAATGAGATTTTACAGATTTTCCTGTTAGCCCAACGCCTATTTTGGTACTTTGTAAGATGACCACAGCCTCAAACTGTAGCCTTCTCTTTTAACGGAGTAGTTGATAGTTGATAGTTTTGTTTTTACAATTTTTGTTTATATTTGTTTAGTCGCCTCCTAAGACAAAAAACAAAAATGAATAACAATGAATTGCCATCTTTTGGAAAATATAATAAAAAGTTGGTTAAAGTATTTGACCTTAGTGACATCTAGCGTTAAATGACAGTAAATAGTAAACGTTATTCTTATTGTTTCTTTTTGACAGTTATAATGGTTATAATGGCAAAATATTAACTAACGATTTTTCAAATGTTTTTTGTTGTTGTCAACGCATTGCAAAGTATATACGCAATGAGTGGGCACAAATATTGAAAAATTAATGAAAGAATAACAATCGTCTTGTCTTCTACGGTGTACACATTATAAAAAAGTATGTGTATCTATCTATATACTTTATTGTTATCATAAAGGGGTGTTTAGTTCATCCCCTAAATAAAATAAAAATTCGATAAAATAATATACACTAAAAAATATTGTTATGATTGAGATGAAAGATGAGTAAACAAAAATGACGTGTTTGCAGCATAAAGCACAAGTGCAATTTATCCCAGCATCATGCGATATATACGAGAAGGTGTATATTGAGGGTACAGGGTGAGTTAAAAAAAAAAGAAAGATAAAATTATGAGCCGTGGTCGAAATGATATAAAATTGTAGAAAAAACAACATATTCTGACACTCCAGGGGTAAAACGTGCCCCTAATCCATCTCATAAATCATCGTTATTAGTTTAACTTCATAATTGTTGGTATTTTATATTTTTTAATACACGTGCCGATTATATTCGTTGCCGTAAATTTAATTAAAACTATGCGGCATATTCATATCTATGAATATCGTTCAGTGTTTAAAAAAAAAAAAATTAAGAGGGTCGGTTTAAATTATGTAACGAATGATGGAAAATTTTTGGAAAGGTTTTTACTGCAGGGTAAACATTTTTAAAATTGTTAACAGTTTTTGGGGGATTTAGTGCACTGTATATACACGAGTAGAGTAGATTATGTCGAAAAATATTTTTACGAATTCATAATTTAAATTAGTACACGAGACACGGGTTCATGTTTCAGAAACAGGATTACAATGCCAAATCAACGTTTATTAAAATAATTACGAATATCAGTTTCACATCTGATATATTAGGGCATGTGATGATCCACGTTGCAGTACCTCTCGATAATTTTGTATATATTCTGTAAGTTTTTTTGAGGTATATGTGTATACTGTTATTTTTGTGTCGGAGCGTAAAAGTCACAAGGGTTTAATTGAGCTCATTAACCATGATTGTCCAGTCAATTGTCCATTTAATAACATTGTTCATTGCTCGTTGAAGATTTCACACTGCAATTGGTTGTGATTCGTCTACTGACATAATTACAGTGTCGTCAGTGAACGTGCCGATGAAAGTTTTATTTGTTGTAGGTATATTCGCAGTGTAGAAAAGGTATAGGAATCCCAATACGCTTTTCTGCGGAACTCTCGATAGAGTTGGATAAAAGTCAGAACATGTTTCTTCATGGATGATTCTGAATTGGCGACTAGAGAGGTATAATTCAAGCAGCAATAGTTTGGTTGTAGCATTTTGCTCATCATGAATGGCAATCTTTTGTGCCAAAACCTATCAAAGGCCTAGGATACATCCAGAAATACGGTAAGGCAATATTTCTTTTCTTCTAACGCTTGCTCAATTACCGTAATTATTCGATAGACTTGATTCATTGTTGAGTGGTTACTCTTGAATCCAAATTTAAATTCAGGTACCTTTACCATTGGCTTTAGGCGTTTTAGTAGTAGTTTTTCAAACAGCTTTTAAAAGGCTGGATGCAGTGGAATTGGTCTGCATGATGTCACTTCTTCATCTGGTTTACCTGGTTTCTTCAGCATAATTATTTGTGCTGTTTTGAAGGATTTGGGTACATATTTCAATCTCATACAGGCATTAAATAAGTATGTGATCATGATAATTGCTTTACGCGGAAGTTTCTTGAACATACCCGGTGATATTTCATCAATTCCTGGTACTTTTTTTTGGTTAAGACTTTTGTCTGTTTCTTCCGCAATTTCCATTGGCGTAACCCTTTTAAAATCCTGATTTGGGTTGTAAACAGGTGTTGGATTGAATGTCATGAGGTTGAAACACTATTGCTAGGTGTTGAGCAAAGAGTTCCGCTTTTTCTTTGTCTTGTCGAACCCAACTGCCTTGAGCATTTCTTATAAGTGGTACTCGAACTATAGGTCGATTAAATTTTTTGGTGGCTTTCCATAGCGAGTAATTTTTATCTATTTCTAGGCTTAGCCCGTTTAAATAGTTCTCGAAGTAGTCCTGTTTGAAGCTTTTGATTAGCCTATTGGCTTTGTTACTTATTCGATTGAAAGTTGTCTTGGCAGGGGAATTTCAGGTGAAATGCCATATCCTCCTTGCCTTTCTTCTTTCCTTGATTTGTTCCCAGATTTCAGCGGGTATTTGACTTCAATCTCCTCTTTGTCCTTTAATTCTGGAGTAGCTAGACTGGCTGCCAAACGAGTGTATTCAATGAAATTGTTTCTTTGTTGTTCCAATTCTTTATTACTTTTAATACTAACTTTTAATTCCACTAGCTATTCTAATTTTTCCGTGAGGAGATCCAAATTTGTAGATCTGATAGTAAGATTTTGCTTTTTTTTCTTGAAAGCGCTTACTGACAACAGTATAGGAATGTGATCAGATGTTAAGTCTTTAATTCCTGCGACTCCAGTGTAACTGGATGAAATACCTTTTATAATGAAGTAATCAAGTAGATCTGGTATTTGTCCTGCATCCGTTGGCCCCCTGGAAACAGGTATTTGTTTTTCTTTTCATGAATGGCATTGAACAAAGTATTTCTTTTCGCAGGAGAAATTATACTGAAACCCCAAACTGTATGTTTTATGTTCTAGTCCCTGTCAATAATACATTTTGAACGAGTCTATTGAATACGTCATTAAATTGTAACTTCGTTGGTGTATGCCGTGGAGGACAATATTTAGATCTGCGCCATTATATTGGATTGAGATAATAGTTGTTTCCATCTATAGTTTCCACGAATATCCTCTTGTTGATTATGTTTGATTTTATTTTTAATTAGTATAGCTGAACAACCTCTGGCTCTTTCACTAGGATGGGTTGTCCAGTAGGAATTAAATCCTTTTTTTCTGATAAAGCTTTTGTTGGAGAAATGCGTTTTTGAAATCAGTGAAATTTCTACGTTGTTTGTATGGAGAAATACTTCCAGTTCTTGGGCTCGTTGGTTCATCCCATAAGCGTTCCAGGTTTTAATGCTTAGGCACAAGTTAATCAATTGTGTATATACTGACTTTTTTTGCTTGGCGGAAAGAAATTATTTTCCAGTTTGGCCATCCTTTCTGCTAAGTGTCTGTTGAATTTGACTAAGGATTTTAATAATTTCAAAGCTATTAGACCCGTTATTAACTTCTATGTGTTTGTTATTTTGATCAGTTTCATCAGCAGATAATTTGGTGATTTGCGCATAGGATAATCCAACTGTGGATGGTGCGATTGTTGTTTGTAGTTTACCAGCTTTAGTTTGTACTCGGTGTACGACTCTTATTATTCTATTGACTTTTAATTTTGTTTTGATATACACAGCATCCTTTATAATTTTCAGTGTGACCTTGTTGTTGACAAAAAAGCACATGAAGGTGCGATATCTGGTAATTTATTGCATTTTGTCTTGTGATGATTGGCAGCACTTTAACGCATTTAGTTTGACGATAGCAAAAAATTTTGGTATGCCCAAATTGTTGAAAATTCGTACATTGTGGAATACCCCTTGCCTTGTTAGGTGTCTTGATGTTGCATACTTCTTTATTGTTGTCTATTTGTTTCAGGTCGATGTAAAACAATGGAAAGTGTTTACAGTCTTCCACACCATTACTTGTGACAATTTTGTATATGTTGATGATATCCCATTTTTTCTACACCTGCTTTCATTTCATCGTGACTAATGGAAGATGGTGAGCCTCTGATTACCTCTCTATAAGCCTTATCGCTCTTCAGCAGGTAGGTGTGCGCCGATTCAATAGTGGTTTTTATTACTTTTTGTCGAAAAATTCGAAATTCTTGATATTGTTTACGAAAATGAATGGAGGCAGTGGTATTTTTGGGGTTTTCTGTTCAGTTTTATGGTTCAGTTTTTTTGGAGAAGTCTTTATTTTTGTGCGCCTACGTTTTTTAGAATTTATGTTATCATCACTGGACACTTCGTTTTTCATTCTTCCTCATCTGTGCAATACTCCTCTTGACTCAGAACATTAAATCTATTATTATGTTGATAGGCTGGAAACGGCCGCAATAACCAGTCGGGATTATTTGAATGGCTGAATATGGTTTGAAGACAGATTGTTAACTCGTGCTGAATCCCCCATCAGTTTTAATATTTTTACATTTTTCTTTTAGTGTAGAGTTTTCTCTCTTAAATTCAGCAACTTCATTGCTCAGCTATTCGATTAGTTTGAAATTTATTTAACAGCTCCTCATTGTTTATAATATTTATTGATGCACTCGGCATTTGTTCTGATAATAAAGTTCCTTTTTCATTGGATGCTTCATTTTTTCAAATATTTTATTGTTTGGTGATCTGATGGGAATTGAGCTACTTTGGAATCAAAATTGTTCCTCGTAACTCTTTTGGTCGTTGGTAGAATTTTGTAGCCAAGTTTGGTCCCCCTAGAACTCCCCATAAGACTGACCATCTAGGGTATTAAGTTCCTTGTTTCTTTTATCCATTGTGTTTTGTTGTTTATAGTGTTTGCTTCTAGACCTTCAGCCATTGTAATACATAAATCATGTAAGACAACGTTGCCTAGGTTCAACCGCAAGAAGTTAAACTAGAGACAGTTTATGATTTCTAAAAAGTTACAACGTTGGAATATAAACCAATGTATTATTGGCTATAAACGGCCAATGCCTACCCTATTGAAGCACACCCAATCACCCAATCTGTAAGTGTCACTTGATTCGGAGCATGCTCTTGCTCCTATAAAAATAAAGAAACTACTTATAAAACAGATCTTTTCACTGTGCTTTCTATACTACTCTTCAATCACTCATCAAATCGTCTACATCAAGTTCAGATGTTTTAAAAGTAAATATAAAATTTGGTCCTAAAGCTACAGGGTCTGAAGAAATGGAGTCTAAAAAATGTAATATTTTGGTAACAAACAACACAGAAAAATGCTTAAACTGTCAATAAACTATGAAATTTTCCCCTTGATTTTAGACAAGCTAAATTTTTTATTTTTTTTTTAGAAATAATCTTTTTTCCTTCCAAGGAAAAGGGTTTTCACCTCAGTGAAAGTGCTGCATCTGCTGATGAAATTTTCAAATAAATCATTTGTTCTCATTACAAATGTATCCAATGCAGCGAGGCGAAATTTTTCGGTTGTAATTTTTCTGGTTTATATGTTGTTTGACTTAATCTTTCGCATCTGCTAACCACTCAGGCCTATGCCACCACAACTTGTTTCCAATTAGCTCACATGTGGATATTCCTATTGAAGCTAGGTCAGCAGAATTATCATTGGAAGTAACTTAGAGCCACCTTTTCCATTTATATAATTTTATTAATTCGCTAACTCTATTCGCGACGAATGTAGTCCAACTCCTTGGATGGGCGGATAACCAATCTTCTAATGGATCCCATTGAATCTCTTGGAGTATTCTGATTTTATCTAATGGTTTTATCTAATTCTTTCTCGATTGTTTGACTTTTGATGATCGATCGTAGTTCTTCGTCATTGGTCAGGAACTTGCGCATGTTAAACCTATAGCTTTCTAATGCACTTATAATATTGCTTAATAGACTTTTTACTTGCGTTGTTGAATTAGCTTCAGTCACCATGTCCTCCACATACATGTGGTGCAATATGAGCTGCTTCTGATTGGCGTGCTAGCAATTGGTTGCCAATCTTCTTTAATTGCGGGTGAGGTGCTGCAGATGAGGTGCAAAACGTAAGTGTTTTTAATTGGCAGGTGTCTGGTTATTGATTAATGCAATATTGCCATAATATATCATTTCTAATAAATATTCGATTTTTTGCTGTTCTGAGGTTATAGTATTTCTTCGATCTCTCAAAACATGAGGTGAGATTTATCGATATCTAGGTTAGGTCATTCGAATTGTTCATCTTTTTGGTGTCCCTTTGTTGATGCTCTTCACTTCCACCAGCCGTAATCCAACCAAAAAATGGTTTCAATTGCTGTAAAACCACTTGGCAAGCTTAATATTTTGGACTCAAGAGCTTTAAAAAATAAAGTTACTCCCAATAACAGAACGATTGACCGTACGCTTATTGAACGTTGGGTCAGCTAATTGAATTACCTTTAAAATATCTATATCCCCTTCCGGTAGTTGGTATGGACTGGAATTGATGGATACCTATGGAAAGATAAATGTTTTAGTTGATATACTTGTTTTGCCATCCAATGACGTTATTGTAGATACACGTTTCCGATATGAAGTTAACCAAGTAGTAAATTATGATGTTTTCTCTGACAATGATAGCAATTTACTCTCGATCTGCTGTCTTTAACCCGGTGACCACCATTTTAACAGTTAAATCAGCTATTACTTGTTTTCATTGCAAATCTTTCCTCCGAATTCATGTCGTTAAATGTGTAGCATTCATATAAACGGTGTCCTTTTTGTTTAAACCCTGACGATGCATATTGCTATTGGAATCGATCAAATTGGATTGATTTTTTTTGTGCAGTCTTTCTGTGATCTAGGCATGTAGATGAATT
The DNA here is from genome assembly GCA_963556175.1 of Tipula confusa. NCBI lineage: Eukaryota > Metazoa > Arthropoda > Insecta > Diptera > Tipulidae > Tipula > Tipula confusa. The sequence goes on along the minus strand of OY744475.1, from coordinate 73,901,155 downwards.
TACCAAAAAATTTTACGTCAAATGAAGGGAAATCCTGCCCAAAGCGATCTGGTTTCATAGTCTAACTTATTTAACGCCATATATTTTGGCCAAGGGTCTTTTCTCTCCCCATTAAGACCTAATGCTTTTAGTCCTCTAACTTCTTCATCAATTAAGTCTGTTAGCTTCCTGATATTTTCAGCGTTAGGTTGTACTATGTTTGGCTGTTCCATGTAGGCTATATTCCCCTTCAAATAATATAATTTATATAACTTTTATTTGACACAAAACTTTAAAATTAATACAAATTAGATTTTAAAATATTGATTTAAAACTAAAAATCAATTGAATTAACCGTTTTATGACCAAGACGTCATGTAATTGCTGAAAATCTAATTTATATATACTTTGTTTGACACAAAAGTTTAAAATTAATATAAATTAGATTTAAAAAATAATTGATTAAACATTACAAATCAATTGAGGTAACCGTTTGGCCAATACCGTTTTTTTACTTAAATTCAAAATTAAAAATTGAAAACAAGCTGTTGAAGTATAGCAAGATGCTCTGTTTCCTATAATATATAATCTTATATTAAAATCCAGCAATCTGTAAAACGCTTTTTATTTTTATAAAATTAAACAAAATCATAAATAAAAGTCGTCCTTTGACTATCAATTAGGTTAGGTCATTTTTAAATTCTGTAACACGTTCAAAAGGTTTTATTCAACTTCTTTTTTAAAGGTTCCTAATTAAAACTGCGTAATTAAATGTGACAAAGTTCCAAAGTGCAAGTTTTGTAATGGAAGAAATCAATTTAAAGAAATGCTGATCGATCATTCTCTTTATATACATGGATTTTATCGAGACTTACTGCCATACAAACTGCTTTTTGACTGTTTGATTTTTAAATCACTCCACCCTTTATGTACAGCATTTAAACCAAACGTAAAAAACATACAGCAGAAGGGTGATATTTCGATTCAGCTTAAGATGAATTACGTTTTTTGAATAACAAAAAAAAAGTATTTAAGGGTGCATCCCCTAATCAGTTTTTATTTAAAATAAACATCTGAAATCGTGATCATTTATCTTACCGTATTTAGTGAGATAATAAAAATTAATACTAAAAAAAATCGCATCAATAGTATGTGTATGGTGGATGCAAAAATACTTATAGAATTTTATCAGTTTGATTTTAAAGTAAATTATTTAAGGGAAGATAAAGTTTCCTCCTCTTAAAAAATTTGTAAAAAACACCCTGCAGGTTTGCTACTAAAATTATTTCTTTTTTTTTTGTAAATTGTTTTTATAATGAAACAATAATGAAAGTAAAATTTGTTTCTTATAGACCGTTGCTGGCCGGTACCGTATTAACATTCCAGCTTCATCGGTTTCGATTCCAAGTTTGCTCTTCGTATTTAACAAGAAGAAGACAAATCGTTTTAAATCATATAAAGGCATCGTGGTCGGTAGTAACCTCTGTGCTTGCCAAATCTCCTATCAGAAAATGCCATCACCCAAACGTGATATAAATAATGGAATTTCTAAAGTCCCTTATTACCGCGTCTCTTAAGAAACCTTTTTATAACTATATGAAACGAATTGGTGAGCTTTGTAGTTGACCATCTCAGTAAACGGTTGTTTACACACAATTCGACAGCCGGTAAAAATGGAAATATTCAATTTTCGTTTTATTAATTTTGGTCAACGGAGAGTATCGAGCTTGGAACTGCAGCATGCGAAGCAAGTATTTAATCATGAGCTTTGAATAATCGTGCCCTAAATAAAGTTTTAAGGCGACGAAATTTTTTTGGGCAGCCAATATAGCATGTATATATGTAAACAGTACAACTGTTATATATCTTATAATGTTATATGTGTTAAAAATGTTATTCACTATTACAAAACTCAATGTCACAAAAACGTTATTCACTGTTATATCTTTTTATCTTTAATTATTTCTCATACAATTTTTACATGTGATTCATGTGTTACTTATTACTATATCTTTTTAACTATCTTATTAATACTATCTTATAACTATGACTCTAATTTATGATACTATATTCATTAAAATCACCCGTATATATATTCAATATACTTTCTTCCGGGTGATCTTTTTACAAAACAATACAATAATTTTACTTCCGTAAAAGTTTCTAAACTAAACATAAAAATAACTTGCATACATTGCAATGTTATGCTTTGTGTCATGTTTCCAATGCTTAAACGGTTACATAATTACACAATGTCAATCACATTATGCACTGGAAACATACAACGTAAACAAATATGAACTTATAAATATTCAAGGTAACATGTGTTAAAATATTAAAATATTAACCAGAGCTGAACTATAATTAAATCTACTTAGCTTAATGTCCGCTGTATAAGGTACATCACAACACAACCACTAGGCCCTCGTTCTTGTTTCAGAGTTGCGAGAACTTTTTGCTACTTTCTCCAAGTATTTTAACTGGTAACGTGAAACTTAGCTGTCCAGTAGATTTAAAATGTGACTTTATGATAACGCGCGTTCGTAAATTTTTCATAGTTTAACTAGAGCAAGTTTAAGGGGAATCCTATTTTTTTGACTTCTAATGTCAAAAGAAACAAAATAATGGATATCATAATATAGTGCCCATGAAAAAAAAGTGATATTGATTTAAAATAAAATAAGCATTAAAGATGAACCTTGCGATACACCAGCATTGATCACATGCGAGCCCAATGAAATGCAGTCTAATGTTTTCATGATTGATCGTCTCATTAAATCACTCTCTATATTTATTCAGTAAGAGGTCTATCAATAATCAGTGGAATAATTTTAGTAATCGGACATTGATGCCATACTCTGTTAAATGTTATGGAAATAGCTATAGAGGTACGATACTTGACTCACCATATGGTTTAATACTTTTTTCCCAAAAATGTTTTAAATATGCAATAATCTCGCAAGACCTAAACCCTCTTTAACCGAAAGAGCGTTTTTAGAGACCGGTTGAATATTAGCTATTTCCAAATAAAGGGAAAAATGGCAAACTTCATTGATGTTTTAAACTATTTGGTAAGAGGTTTAGCTAGTGTTAAATGACAGTTTTTTAGGACAATTGATGATAATCCATCAGGATTTAATAACCTAAGAAACAACTCGGGATCGAAAATAAATTTTGATTATATTAATGAAGAAACAGGATTGCATGTTGATAGGGTTTGTTTCGGTAGAAAAGAGAAAATTGATACGGAGGCAAAGTGAGACGTTAATTAATTTTCATTTCGAATGGTGGTTTTATAATACCAAGTTGTTATTATAAAACTTTAAAGGGATAAATGATATCTTACTAGAATTCCTCTTTTACATCCGGCGTGGAATTAGGAATGAATAACAAAAAAGCAAAAGTACCGCTAGGAATGTTTAGGTTAAAATATCTCCTGCATTATAAAATCGCTGTGAATCGATGGACTAATGAAACAAGTTTATTCCATTCAGTGTGTTAATTGCCAAGAATAAGGACATTGTAAAACTCATCGCACGTTAAGAAGGTATGCACAATATGGTCCATAATATGGACCTATCGAGAATACATCACGGAAAGGTAGACAACCATTTAAAGTGTTAGAGGAATAGAGTTTGGACTACTTATCACCTGGTCAACTCACCTACTATCCATCTGTTAAGAATACAATTCCTGATCTGATTGACTTATATTGATGAGTATTGTACGCAAAAATGTTAAAGCATCAAATTACTATTGATCTCTTGTTGCTAAAAAATGTTTTTAATAGGGCAGCAAAAAAAATAATACATTCGCTGTCAATATTCCTAACAGAATTAATAAATTCCCTTTTGTTATCCTGAAACTTGTTAATGAAATGCGGCAATTAAAACAGCAACGACCACCATCTAAACCCCAAAATTTACAGAATTATTTAGGTACGAAACGAAATGATAAATCACTCTTTGTGGAAGGCTATGAAAATGATTTATAACTCAAATCCACTGTTAACTCAAATCCACTGTTCAGATTTGTCAGTCTAACAAGGGGAAGTTGGGCAAAAAGCGATGATGAAAAAGCATTAGCTTTTGCTTAAACTTCATCAAGAGGCTAATTTGAGTTACCTAAGGAAACAGAAATGATTCGATCTTTAAGGCAATCAAGTATAACCTTACGTCGGTGAATAAGGATAAAAAGTTACGTCGGACATATTAGAGAATATGACAAATGGTAATCTTTCTGATAATGACAATTTTGATAAAAAGTTTGACATTGTTGATATTCGAGACCTTGTTGAACGCATAAACATGAAAGATTCACAAGAGAAACTGGAATTTTCAACAGATCAAAGCAGTTTTTTTCGCAGAAAAAATCTCAAAGCTGGTAACACACCAAGAGACTTGACTGTTGATGTATAACTAGTTGCTATACTAGAGGACGTTGCAACTTTCGGCAATATTTTCAATCTAAACCTGCGAAATATGCAATTAAAATATTTTCGAACAGAAACGGTACATTGCATGGTACATTGCAATGATGAAGTAGATTCAGTTTCGAGCAAACCAAATATAATTTTGGAGTACAATGCTAGTAAAAGTGTAATGGATACAAAGGTCCTCTTTTTCAATGTGGTCCATTGGGCAGCTATTGCGGCATACTTATAAACTTGCTTATATAAAACTTATAAACTTGCTCATCCAGACTTGTATGAAAAAAAAAACAAGCAACCCAGAAATTATTTTTGAGACGTTTAAAAAAAAATCTGTGAAAATAATAATACAGTTGATGGGTTACAACTTTGATAAACTGAGACGACAGCTGTAAACAATCTGTGGTTTGTAAGAGTCATTCTCGACGTTGTAACTACTGCGATCGGTCACCTCTGATGTTAAATAAAACCAATATTAGTTGACACACATGTAACATGGCAACCACTGGTTTGAATGATATAACTGCATTTTTCTGTGATAACAAGTCAATGGTGGACCTGTTATACACAGCCGATTTAATTATTACTAAAAAAGTTCTAAAATTAAAGAGAAATGCAAATATCTTTGTAAAAATTTAGTGAAGGCTAAAAAACTAGCAAATAACAGTAAACGAAAATACATTAACTCACATCACACGTTCAACTCTGAACAAATGCATGTTTTGCTCATCATAGTAACGGTTTAAATATTCGTCAATAAATGTAGGTGAAATACTTAGGTTTAGATTTTGACCAAAGGCCAACTTGGTAAAACCATATTTAAGCATTGCGCAACCAAATAAAAATAGTTTTTCCAAAATGTACTGGCTAATTGATTGATTGATTGATTGAGCCAAAGACGAACCAGGAACTCCCGGAATGGAGTGGGTGGAATGTTAGTTATAATAGACTCAACCCGAATGCAGACACCTAAGCAATCGATAGTTAGTATTTTTTTGTGGCGAAGGGAAAGGAAGGGTTAGTAATGACAGAATTGGTCCGGTTTCTCGGTAGCCAATATTCCAACAGCTGTTAGTTAGCACAAGACAATCTCAATTATAATGAACTAATCTTCATTTTGTCATATTTTATCAGGAACTTCAATCTACAACCATTTTTCTGTAATCTTGCAGTGTTTCTCTGAAAAAAAATTTATTAATGGGCTAATTTCTGCGATTCGTATGCTGTAATAAATTGAATTAGTTTTCGATTAAAATTTACAATTAAATATTAAAATATATAAAAAGGATAAAATATATAAAAAGTATATAAAAAATATAAAAAATATAAAAAATATAAAAAATTTAAAAAATATAAAAAATATAAAAAATATAAAATATATAAAAAATATAAAAAATAAAAAAAAAATTTTATAAAATATAAAAAATATAAAAAATATAAAAAATATAAAAAATATAAAAAATATAAAAAATGTAAAAAATATATAATATATTTAAAAAATATAACAAATAAAAAATATTAAAATAAAAATAAAACACAATATAATAAATTTAAAAATATAAAAAATATAAAATATATGATCAAAAATATAAAAAAATTTTAAAAATATTTAAAATATAACAAATAATAGAAAATAAAAAATATAGAATAAATAAAAAAATACAAAACATAAAAACATAATAATATAAAAATATAAAAAATATTAAAATATAAAAAAATATAATAAACCTAAAAATATAAAATATATAAAAATATAAAAAATATAAAAAACCTAATAATATAAAATAAATAAAAATAGAAAAATATAAAAAATATAAAAAATTTAAAAAATTTAAAAAATATAAAAAATATAAATATATAAAATATATAAAATATATAAAATATATAAAATATATAAAAAATATTAAAAATATACAAAATTTAAAATTTCAAAAAATATAAAAAATACAAAAAAATAAAAAAAATTATAAAAATAATTAAATATTTTAACATTTAGATCCTCCCTCCCGTAAAGACATACCAAAGCAATTCTTATCCATAAACCAAACAAATCATCCCTATTGTATCCAGTCATAGATAAATCAGCCTGCCTCCATGCCTAGAAAAAATCTCGAATAGACCACTCTCAACAAAAGAAATAACCAGCATTATAATGTAAAAAAAATATGCCAACATTCTAAAACGTTTCCAGTACCCGCGACATCAAAACGACTTAAATCCAAAAGCCCATCCTAATTCCTGGACAAACAACGCTAACAAAACACAATTCAAAATCGAACCACCGTTCTACCGATTACGAATATTTACAAGCATTTACAACCAATACCAAAAAGTCAATCAAAAATATAATCTTTTGGCGATCCCCTCCTGAACGCGAAACTGAATTAACCAAATCAACTGAACGACCAGCAACCGATCTCCATGTCCATAAGCCACGCAATAACATCAAGTCGAACAGGAACATTCTAATAGGAAACTAATATGTAAAACTCATTATTCTGCACACTAATGAATCAAAAATTAACTAAGCCCCACACCTTATGATTACCCAGGAAACGCAAATAATTAAATAATCTATCACAGTTAATGTAAATATTGTACAAATCAAATTCAACATTTGGACCAGTACAAAAATGCAACCATGAAATGTTTTAAGAACAAAGTGGTCTATTTACCATGTTAATCGAACAGTTTCTATTTAACATACGAGAATCCCACTAATATACAATTAGATCAAACTGTTCTAAAGTATAATCACTAGCGCCACTATATCGCTAAGAAAAAGAAAACAAAGAAAATTTTTGTTCTAACATTTTTAAACAGAGATACATAATAATATGAAATCATAATCATGATCTTCAATAACTATTTCACTAAAACTATACCACAATACCACCAATAACAGCCTTAAAACAGATATGCATATTACACATTTATATTAAGTACACAAAACAAAATCCAAAAAAGTAAATAAAAAATAAAAAATAAAAATAAAAAGATATAAAAAATAAAACAAAAAAAAAACAATTTCTTTGTGTCATCAAAGAACACCAACCAAAAGAAAATTACTCAAAATAAAATTTACATAAATGAATAGGACAAAAATAAAATATGCACAGTTAACAATTATGTATTGGAACCTGGTTCTCTGGGAAAATGACAGAGTCTTCGATCCATTTCACTATTGCACACACACACACAAATAAACACAACTCCGCCAGAAAACGGTTTTCGATGTGTCGAAAATATCAACTTTCTCAATTCACCATATTGCGGTACACAAAAATAAAAATCACAATGCAACTCGATTTCAACTTGACTCTCAGTATAAACAACGCAAACAATACTACATTTTACATTTTTTTTGTGCACATGTTTTCCAACTCATAACCTATAAATTATTAAATATATGTAAATTAAATTTGGTTAGAGCGAAATGAATATATAGTAATAAAAACAAAATACGCGCAATTTACTAAAATCATGTTGGTTAAAAAGAGATGAATATTACAATAAAACAAAACATGTCTTAAACATGAACAATTTTGTAAAATCCTGAATAATAGAATTAATATGTATAGTTAAAAGCTGTAAATCTATTGATTTTAATATAATGATAACTACTAATAAATGGTGTTTTAGTATAGTGCACATACTACCTGTACTCTGGGAAAAACGACAGAGTTCCATTTATAATCCTTGCGTAATCCCTTACATAATACACATACTTCTATCACAATAGTTTAACTCCGATAATCACAAAATAGGTACCTTTAACACTAAAACATTTTATATAAAACCCAAAACCATCACAAAACAACAAATTAGTTAGTTAAACTTTTGTGAACCATGACTTTCCCTTTGCATACTCTCACACAGTTTAACTAAAAATTAAATTAAATAATTAATAAATTTTAAAATGAAGAGAACGAGCAAAGCACGCCCGATCTCTGCACCGATCAACGATCGACCTTTTTCCAAAATGTACTATGGCTAATAGGAAAAAAATAAAAATTACCTTTACGCAAAAAAGTTTTACTGTAAAAATGTACCGTACTGAACGTAATTTCAAATAGAATATACTGACCAGTTCCTTTCAGTACTTTTCTTTTCAAGAAGTTGTCATCTAATGACAATATTACAATGTAATTTTAGGAAGAACTATTATTACGTGTTAATCTTAAATAAACTTCTGTCTTATCATTATTTGAAGACCAAAACCTGAATAAACTTTTTACTTTTTAAGTAAAGAAAACATATTACCATTATAACTTTTCTGTAATCTTCTTTAGTATTTTGTTTTCGTCTTATCATGCTGCAAACTATAGTAAATTATGCTAACCTAACATACATACAGGATTAGGTGTAGTCTGCATATGAATATTGTGCAAGACAATGTTATAAATCTTTAAGACTCGTTTAAATTATTTTTCTTGAAATAATAATCATGGCAGATAAAAATGAAAATTTGAAAAGTTTTTTTAATGGATTAATTAAAAAGTTTTCTTCTTATTTTCTATACAATAAACGAGTTTACTCAAATGTACACATAAACAAAGGAAAACCAATAAAATTCGTTATTCGGAAGGAATAATATAAAGCGTAGAGTAAAAGTGCCGGAGCAGTGTAAAGTTTCGGAGGCATAATCTTTTAAAAAGCATATACAATTTTAGAAATAGTCGAAATGAAAAAGAATTGTACTTTGAGTTTGGCCTTAGATCACAAATGGTTTACTGTTATTCGACGGTATCGGGACTTTTTAGTCTCTCGGCATATGGCCAAAAGCACAATGAGAAGAAAATGTTTTGTTGTTTTCTTGTGAAAATAAAAAGAAAACATTAAATTGAATTGGGTCCACATTATAAATAAAATCTACTGCATCCAATATCGAGAGAAAATTGGAACGATGTTCAAAAAGATTTTTATCGTTTTATAAATCTCTGTACTTATTGTTTCTTGTTTTATTTGTGTAATTAAACGTTATTGGTCTTAAGAAATTTTCCTGGCAAAAATAATCAAAATAAAGCATATTCGGATATATATTTAAAATATACAGGCTATGTAATAAGCTAAGATACTTGTAATTCTGCAATTTTACGGTAAGTCGTAAATTAGCTTCAATCTGCAACCACCAGCAACCAGGATATTAACGGAAATGAGAACAGATATGGATAGATAATGGCGGTACTTTTAACACATTAATCTCGAGTTCCTGTTAAAATGGATTTTTTAAAAACATACCCACAAGACGGAATATTGCTTTTATTGTTATCAAAACTCCGCAACCATTACACAATCAGAATCAGACACAAATAAGGACCGAAAAACCAAAATATGCTAATAAGTTTGCTGCACTAGACGTATAACATTATGTTTCGTTTGCTGACCACATTTTAAGAGATAAAGCAACTATACCATATTCAGTTTGACGAGAGTGCACTTCGTCAACTGTGGATGAATTGGCTACCAGCCCAGATACAAATGATTCTAACACCATTTGGAAATTATGTACCATTGATAACCTTATCAACCGGAGCTGATAATATCCTCGTGACAAAGACTCAATCAAATACTTACGCAGTAGTCAGTGAAGCATCATCGTCTAAACCCAAAATTATGCACAAAGTCCAAGAACCGACTTTACTAAAACCTAAGATAGCCAATCGGTTAGAAAAATTAACTCTTATGATTGCAAAACTTTGTGGCATATTCAATAATTCACGTTCGCCATCGCAATCAAGATCATCTAATAAATAGAAACGTTTACAATCCACATCATATAACAGGATCAATCCAAAATATAATCAGTATTATACTAACATTATAAAATCGGTATGAATACTAGAAAATGTGAACCCAAGTAGACATTTTTTAACGAACCAAATCCTGAAACCGATTCAAAAAATTTGTAAGTGGCGATGAAAAAATTACGCTTGCCATTGATGGTAATACTACTAGCCGTTTACTAATTTTTGATCCCATTACAAAGTTAAAATTTTTAATTGACTCGAGAGCGGACGAGCGCTAAAATTTTTAGGAAGGTTTACCAGCTGCAGTGACCTGCAAATTTTTTGCAGCCAATGGCTCTCCAGTGCAAACTTTTGGCTTGAAAATTTAAAAATTAGACTTTGGACTTCGATGTGAATTTAAGTGGGAATTTGTGTTTGCAGACTTATCCATTCCAATGATAGCGTCTGGATACAGGTCTCCCGGTTGTTTAACTTCCTTAAATATCAAAGGTATTATTTCAAGCATATTGTCACTCATTGTTAAGAAACCAACGGACCTACTGTATCATACAAAATAATACGTTCAGCTCCGATTAATAACATATAGCTAATGAAGAGTTGGAACGTATAACCTAGGCCATATGTCAACTCAGTAACAGTGCCAGATCCAATCCACTGCATTTGGTGATGTATAAAAATTAACCCTGAAGATCTTTTAGTGATTATCGGTCGTTAAATAACATAACGATTCCAGGCATATATTAAATTCCTCGCCTATACGATTTCTCATTCTAACTCGAAGTCACACTTAATACAGCAATTTCTACCTCTTTAGGCCTGTTTGAGTTTAAAAAATGACGTTGGGTATATACGCACTGCAGCACAGACGTTTCAACGTCTAACGCATTCAGAACGAAAACATTTCTCCCACTTTTGGAATTAAAATTTTGTTTTAATTATTTGGACGACATTTTGGCTGTTTCGAAACCAATGAACGAGAATTTAGAACATCACCAAGTTTTTTTCAAACATTTTAAGAGCACGGATTTATTATAAACTCGGACAAATGCGTATGCGCAAACACGTAAATTCCATGTTAAGGACATGTAGTCACTAGATAAGGAATTATACCAAATCAAGACCGAATCCAAATTATTAAAAAATTAATCCAAAGACGGTTTCTGGTATCAAAATATTTTTCGAGAGCATTTTCTACAAAAAAAACTATAAGACAAATATTCAATGGTCAGAGGAATCCGTAATTGCAAAATTCGCAATTGAAACATGTAAGAAAAAACTCTAAGACGGTACATTTGTTGTTCACCCATATTTATCCGCTTGTAGCTTATTCTGGCATTAATCACTTAAATTAGTTTGTAACATCGCATTCCAACAAAACTGGCAAAAAGCATCTTCGCGCCAATTCATAGTCCTAGATTTCATCAGTCACAAATACCCTCTAACGTATTATAAAAATTTACGATCCCTGAAAGTTTTAATTACGCAAAGAAAGCTTGTGCAAATTCCCATTACGTTCAACTTAGTGAAAATTAGATTTTTTAAAATAAACACTTTTATAAAATTTATAAAATTTATAAAATTTATAAAATTTATAAAATTTATAAAATTTATAAAATTTATAAAATTTATAAAATTTATAAAATTTATAAAATTTATAAAATTTATAAAATTTTTAAAATTTATAAAATTTATAAAATTTATAAAATTTCTAAGATTTATAAAATTTATAAAATTTATAAAATTTATAAAATTTATAAATTTTATAAATTTTATAAATGTTATAAATTTTATAAATTTTATAAATTTTACAAATTTTATAAATTTTATAAAATTTATAAATTTTATAAATTTTTTAAATTTTATATATTTTATAAATTTTTTAAATTTTATAAATTTTATAAATTTTATAAATTTTATAAATTTTATAAATTTTATAAATTTTATAAATTTTATAAATTTTATAAATTTTGATAAATTTTATAAATTTTATAAATTTTATAAATTTTATAAATTTCATAAATTTTATAAATTTTATAAATTTTATAAATTTTATAAATTTTATAAATTTTATAAATTTTATAAATTTTATAAATTTTATAAATTTTATAAATTTTATAAATTTTATAAATTTTATAAATTTTATAAATTATATAAATTTTATAAATTTTATAAATCTTATAAATTTTATAAATTTTATAAATTTTATAAATTTTATAAATTTTATAAATTTTATAAATTTTATAAATTTTATAAATTTTATAAATTTTATTAATTTTATTAATTTTATAAATTTTATAAATTTTATAAATTTTATAAATTTTATAAATTTTATAAATTTTATAAATTTTAAAAATTTTATAAATTTTATAAAAGTGTATATTTTTGGCGATTACGTACGTATTGGTCAGTTTATTCAATTGATCCGTAATGTTTAATAAATTAAAAAAAAAATCTAATTTACATTAATTTTAAATTTTTGTATCAAATAAAGTGTATTTAAATTAAATGTTCGGTGATTACATGACGTATTAGTCATAAAACGGTTAATTGATTTGTAATGTTTAATCAATTGTGTCTTGTGCTAATAATAGTTAACAATGGCCCACCGGAAAAGCTAGCAAATTGTTTCATTACTAACTTACCTTTACTTTTCCTAAATCACAAAAAATACTAATTATCGATCGCTTAGGTGTCAGTAACCAGGTCGAGTCTATCAAAACTAATACTCCTTCTACATTTTCAGTTTTATTATATGTAACATGGCTATACGGTGCAGCTGGCATTCCGTGAGTTCCTAGTTTACCCTTGGCCGTCCTTTCAAATCAATCAATCAATCAAAAAATTGAATTACAGATCAACTACTTTACAGATCAAGAAACAAAATTTTTTATAATCGATCGAGTTGGTCCAATATTGTTACAATTATTTTACTTGGTCTTTGTACAACATACAGTGAAAAATTTCACACTACACCAGCAAATCGTTTTCGGTAGAATAGTGATTTCGATTTTACACACGTGATATAGTTTTCATACCAGCATAATTAGCTACCAACACTCCGAAACACCCATACTGTAATGAAGTTATATTGAATTTGCTTGATATCAAATATGATATAATGGCACCGGAATCCTGTCATTTCTTCAATTTAAGGGTCATCCCATTTTTTTGAAACCGAAGAAAATCGTTAAAACGTAGTAGTAGTTACGTCTAAGTAGTTGCCATATTTTAACAAAAAAAAATCAATCTTTGTTAAATCGATACTTAAGGGATGGTTCCTTCAGTGAACAAATATTATTTTGTAATTAAAAATATCCGCCCGAAATCCCAAATATTTTCCAACGTATTTACACGTTTCCTTTCAGGCTTGATTATTATAATAAATTATTACCCGTATATAATGATTAATTACCGAGCATATATTTTGTCTTAACAAAAAGTTAATTACCATGTAAACTGACTTAATTATTGTAATGATTTTGGTTTTAAAACAAAAGCGCGATAAATTTATTATATTATGATTAATGTAAATTCAATATTAATGATTAACAAAATTACTATACTCCTGGAAATATTGTAGGGTATAGCTGAAATATTATAATCCTTATGTGTTTTAAGTTCTCTGCGAGGAGACTGTCATATCCATACATTTTGTGTAATTATATTTCTTTAAAAAATAAAAATTAGGGCTCCCAACCTGGTGGTCCTCCGCTTTCAGGACCAGAATGTAAACCTCTGTTATAACATCTATACATTACTAGACATTAGTGCGAAAACTTTGGCGACATAGGTCTTTTTTGCTCGTCATGCAAATTACTGTCTATCACTTAATGGTTAAGCTTATGGTCTACCTTGCAATGTCTAGGAATACCTGAAAAATATGTTTATATATGTAAAATAAATGGCCGTAATGCAGTCAGACGGTTTTGTCAAATTCGAGGACCAGCTGTTGATTTGGAAGATTTTGCAGTTGGCAGTCTCCGATAATCTTATGTAAGAATTTATCTTTTATAGATTATGGCTCTGTTGGAGTGACAAGTGGATTTTGTTGCTCAGTAAAATGCTTTAGTCGTACTGGTATTCAAAATATATCAAAATATGAACTAATATTTACCAAAATCGATCTAGGACAAAACCTTCTTCTAACAAAGTGTTTGACCTAGATCGACTTCATTGTCTACTGTCACCTTATAGTATTACAATATCTGCTTTAAATTGATCTATTGTTCTAAAAGCTTATCGTACTTATATCATTAAGATTTTTTCAATTAAGATTTTAGCCAGATAGACTGACTAGGTTTACTTTAAACGCGTTAAGTCACGAGAATTTTAAATTGGTTTCGTGAAACTGTTTCGAAAAAAGATTCTGTTCGATTGACAATATGTCTTTTATCATTTTGGTATGTTAGGCAAAAAACAAAGAACTACTTCTTTGAACCTGTCCATGAAATTACATCTCTGCGTTGGTAGGAAAGAGACTCTGTGCAAAATTTAATTGTTTTGCAAATATTAGTCAACCCATATAATTTTTATCAAGGTAATGAAATCGATTGGTGGTGCAATTTTTTATCCATTTTATCGATCGCAAGCGCTAAAAACCTGTAGGAAGCTTTCAAGGCATTACTAAATGCAAGAAACTTAAAATGAAAAGGATTTCCATTCCTAGGTATTTCAATAAGCTCTAATTTTAGTATTTGAAAATATTTCGCTATTAATTATGATGCTGCAGAGTAAATTGGAATCCCATTCGATATAAAGAAGCCAAACTTTCTGTAACAATGGTTAAAATAAAACCGAGCTGGTATCATCCGCAGGTCCAGTTTTAAATGTTTTAAACTACATTTGTTTCAGTTTTTGCATTTCACGCCTTACAAAGGCCTTAACGTCTATTCAAAAATTCTTGACTGTTGGACTTCTTTACTTTCTCAGATTGAAACCACTTTCCTACCACTTTCCTGCAGTAATGGATTTATTTGTTCCTTAAACTCATTAGCTTCTAAAATGTTGGCACAGCCGGTCAGTAAATGATTTGAATAAAAACAAATGGTTATGGCTTGAACCGCCATTAGGTACGGTTTAATGAACATTTTCTACCGTTTTTATTCTAACCCGAAATGCAGTGCCCCGGTCATTCCATAAGTTACTGTTTTTAACTCGTTTATCCGGTTTCCTATAGGATCATTCCACCATATAATTATTTAAAAGTTGTTGCAACTTTTTTAGACTTGTCGGTATGTCTTCTCTAGATCAGCCACTAGAGCAGTTGGCTGTTTCAGAAAGTTGAATAATATTTGGAAAATATCATTTTGAATATTACAAGAATTTGCTAAAGGATCATGAGAACGATGTTTTTTCACGGTATGTAGATCATGTGTAAAAGGGTCTTCGTCGATTAATGATTTTTATTCCTCCCAAAAATCAGAAAGCTATAAAGCTTTTGTTCCATTGCCAAATATAGCTATGCAGATGTGGTAGTAGCTAGCATTAAAGTCAACAATTAGAAACTCTGGCTCATCTCAGCGTACTTACCGTACGATGGAGAAATCCTTCTTCCGAATAATATGCGCAGCCTAATTACGGATATTGAGGTACGTAAGATCTGGCGGAGCACTGATACAAACGAGAGAGGTGAGGCACTCCTTGATTACATTATAGGTACTAACCTTTTTATCTGTAATATAGGCCGTAAGCCTACTTTTAAAACTCCATTCATAAAATTCCATTCTTTAGGAATAGAAAAAGGACCAACTGGGATAATTTCAAATTAATTCTAGCTAACTCCTTAACATAATTGGTCCCTAAATCACCTGAATAAATACAGGAATTGGATGCCTTGGTAGATAGGGTGTCCAATGCTTTAAATGAAGCTATCTTTTAGTCTCGTGTCCTCTTAGTATGCCTAAAGGGAAATCTTGTTCACCATGGTGGTCGAGGGAGCTACAAGCAACATAGCTGACATGAAAGAAACTCTTCAAAATCGCAAAGAGAACAGCCTGGCGTGGAATGGGACCCCAATAAGGAAGTCCTCCAATTATTTAAATTTTGAATTAAGATGTGCCAAAAGCAAAGCTTGGAGACTATTCTGTGAAAACATACAGGAGTCCTCTGAAGCAGCTAGACTCTAGAGAGACAGATAAAAGCTTATAATAGAGGCTTAATTGAGCCGGTAAAGTTAGCAACATCTCAACATGCATACTGCTAGGGAAAATCAGTAGAAACTGCACTGCATTTCCACTTAGGCCTTATTGAAAAATCGATCAAATATAACCAATTCTCTATAGTGACCTCCTATGATATAAAAGGAGCGTTTACCAATGTCAAACCAGAGGCAATCACGCAGGCACTTTCAGATTTGAAGATGAATATGTCACTTGGATGCTGGATTGATCAAATGCTCCAGGGCAGGGTCATTTTGGTTCAACTAGGTGATGCATCCGTCAGAAAATTTGTTAGTAAGAGCACAGCACAAGGTGGTGTATTATCACCCCTACTTTATAACTTGATTATAAATGACCTAATATTAAACCTCGAGGGGTTTGGCTTTAAAGTGGTTGCTTATGCAGAGGATTTTGCCATGGCGCCTTCATCAAATATCCTTGTATCCTCATATATCTTATGCATAATGCTCTTGGTATCCCTACCAAATAGACCAATAAGTGCAATCTAAGTGTTCATCCACTTAAAACTGAATTGGTTCTTTTTTCTAGGAAGAACAAACTTCTTTTTTTTAACCCATCCATTCTTAACGAAATTGGCTTAAATATTACAGATAAAGTAAAATTCCTGGGTCTTATTGTGAATAGCAAACTAAGCTGGAAATGTAATTTAATGGAACGAGTAAAAAAGCTATAATAGCCCTTTACTCCTGTAAGAATGCCATTAGGAAAGGGTGGGGTCTTAACCTTCGCATCGTACGAGTTTGACCGGTTCTACTGTATGGAGTTATAGTTTGGTGGCCAGTTCAAAATATAGGAGCAAACCAAAAGCTGCTGATGAAGTTTCAAAGAACTGCCGGCCTGTGTATAGTAGTGCACTCAGAACCACTTCAACTCATGCATTAGAAATTCTCCTTCATCTAGTCCCTTTTGATATTTTAGCTGAATAAATGGCTGTATGCATAGCTTTTAGGCTTAAATCAATTTCTCTTTGGACAGGTAGTAGTAAGGGCCACTCATTTATTCTAATGAATAAGGTTATCCTCAAAACCATTGCCTAAACCAACCCCGAAATTATACCTCGAAGATAAATTACTGACTTTTATTCCCTCCAGAGAGGACTGGGCGGCCGAAGCAGTTCTGAACCCCAGTAAGATTAACTTCTTTACGAATGGATCGAAAATTAACAGAAAGATCACATGTGAGATGTTCTGCAAGGAACTAAATTTAAGCCTCCCTTTTCGCCTCCCTGATCAATGTAGTGTTTTTCAGGTGGATCTCACCGTAATCAAAGAGGCCATAGACTGAAATTTAAAAACTGATGAACTCGCTCAACAGGGTACTTCCTGTCACATCGTATCATGCCACGCTGATACGGAAGAACCGCTTGCCTTGCGTAAACTGCTCCTAAAGGAAGAAGCTTATAAAATCGCAAACAGTAGATGAGCCAAATTGTGCCTCACGTATAATTACTCGGCAAATTTGGCCTACACTAGACTTAATCAGGTCTAACCAATTAATATCTATGCAATGGTGCAATATTAGTATAATCGTGAGTGTCATTACTGGACACTGCCTCATTGGTAAGAATGCGAGTAGACTGAAGATTCTCTCGCATGATTACTGTAGAAGTTGTAGGGATGAAGAAGAGGAGGAAACTATACTACATCTGCTTTGCACCTGTCCCAGCCTAGCTGGAAACGGGTTGAATATTTTGGGAGCTCGCTTCCTGTGTGATCTATCAGACTTCAGTAGGATGACTATCAGGGATATCAACTGCTTCGTTAGAAGCTCGAATTGGTTCCAGTAGATGGTGAGTGGAGAATATATTTGTTGTAGTAAGACCAATTGTGTCTATGCCAACTTCTTTAGGAGGGCATCTTGACCTAATATAACCTTGTTCCATTGCTGATAATTTTTTTTAAGCTGCTCGCTACTACCTTATAAAGTTCTTGGTTCTCGGCTAAGCCACCTGACAATAAATCGACCATTATAATCCCGCATCAAATCGTTCTATAGTTATTGTAAAATACGTTGGAAGGCTAGATCGACAATTGACAAATGGAGCCATATTCTCAATGTTCTATAGGTATTGCAAGTACCAGTGTACATAAGAAGGATCACTATCGACTATTTTCGCAATAGAGTGCTGATATATGATACAAATGACGGTGTCATAGAATACAACGTTACAGGTGGATGGTACTGAATCAATACTCGTCAAAATTGTAGGTTGCTGTTGTCGTGGTAGCGATTACTTTAGAGGGAATAATGAAGGTATGTAGGTTGACCATTATAATTATTAAAAGGTGGTTGATATCATTCGGACTTCAACCGTAAAACTGATGCAGTTTTAATTATCGGTAAGAAAGTGAGGAAACTATAAATATTGATGTTAGCGGAATCAGAATAAACCCGCAGCCTTCATTACGTTTGAGTTTAAACTTTAAACTTTAAACAGTAGTGAGTTGAAAAGCTGCAGCCCTCTCTCGCATTATGCTAAACACTGTTAGGGCAACACAGTGTCGTAGAATGTTGCTGGTTAACGTTCATTATCCTCTATGAATCACCTGCTTAAGTGCCGCTTAAGTGCCCTAAGAGCTATATATGGTTTTCGCATAGTATCCGATCATGCGACGCTCGTTATTACGGGGATGATTTCAATCGATCTACTTGCAAAGGAGAGCCAAAAATGGCTTCTATTTTTGAACAAGAAACAGAGCAATAACATGCATTACAACTTTGATCGAACGGCAAACACGCAGGGATAATTCAAAAAGCGCTTGTGGACCTATCATACTATATCCATTCAAAAGTGGATAAATAAGCGGCATGGCGAACTTAACTACTACTTAACGCAGTTATTAAGTGGGCATGGCTGCTTTGTGCATACCTTTACAGACTTAAGCATACCGACATACCAGAGTGTCTGGATTGTAAAGGATCACAGGAAGATCTGTGATAACTCGAAGGGAACTGTTGGATGTTTTTGGACAGCGCATAACACCTAAAAACTTATTTGAATTGATGTTCGTTTCTAAAGAAATGTGGAATGCTGTAAACCACACGGCGGCGCTGGTACTCAATGAACTGATTCACCTAGAGCGTGCAAGATCAGAGCAATGTTTAAAGAGTAGGTAGCGATGGCAACCTCAATGTATGATTGTGACGCTGCGGAGAATAGAGTTTAATGACTAGTCACCTCCATGCGAAGGAATGTCTAACGTTAGAGTAACTGTCAACAGTTACTATTATAAAAGCTGCATAAATCAAAAAAAGAGCACTCTAATAGATAAGTATAAGATATGCTTTAAGCAACCTAAAAGTAAGGTCACACCCATTTATGGCTTCAAACGTGACAACGAAGTTCGATCCTATCACGAACTTAGAAATTAGAAGAAAATTTTTTCTGATAGCCGATCCTGTATAAATGCTGCAGAGGTTACTGATGGGTCAACCTAATGCTTATTTTTTCAAACCAAGATACAAAAGTTACAAAATTTTTGATAAGGGTATATCTATTAATATTCGCAAAAACTAAATCGAGAAGCTTTGGAAGAGGTCATAATAGTATTTAAAAACCTTTTTATGGTTAATATTTTTTTATTAAACTTTTAGTGGTTCTATTAACAAAAAATACAAGTACCCCATAAAATGTAAAATTGGCTGACTCAGGTTTGTTAGGCAGTCGCAAAATAATAAAACAAACTCCCAAAAAGCAGATAAAAAACCTTAAAAAGTTATCCAATAAACATTCAATATAACCTTTGTGTGCCCATGTCTCGATAGGTTGATCGACCAGCACTCAAATATTACGTTTTGGCATCTTTAACTTTATTTGGGACCTAATTCTTATTGATACGAAATCCTTTATTTATTTTTTTTTTGCTGCCTTACCTTTTTATTTGCACAATTTATTTGATTTATAATCTACGTTACGTATAACAAACCACGCGTGTACGAGTAAAAAAATTGGAAAATGTATAATTTGATTTGATATGAAGGCCCTAGAATGTATAATGAATAAAAGGTTTGAAAATTATTCAAATTTTTTTTTTGGATGTGAATATCCTATTCATTGAATTATAATTCTTTCGATAGCCGCAAGGTAGAATATTAAGCACAATATTCGTTTTGATTTTCGTCGAACTCTTGGGAAAACGGTGTCCTAGTAAATTTCACGCCAGTTTGAACATGGCCAATGTTGTAAAATTTATTTTTTATTAAAGAAAAAGAGAAAAAGTGGTTGCTTATTTAGGCATGCTAAAACCTAATGGTAATCGAATCGTAAAGACAAATTCCAATAAAATCAAAACCACGGTCGTCAGAAACCAGAAAACCATTGACCTAAATAGTAAATTTATCCCTCGAGCCGGTTCTTAAAAAGTTGATTAAAAATAATTTGATTTGTTAAATTTTATGTTAATACGGACTAACATAAACAGCAGCCCTGTTATTTTTCAAAAATTGATTATTCACAGAATTAATATCCGGTTCAGTTAAATTTATAGTAACCATTCAGTGAACCACAGTGAATTATACTTATAGTTGTATTCGACGATATTGCAAAATTTTACAATATTGTTGAAAAAATTAAGCGAAGATGCTAAGATCACAAAAAGTATCTGTTGCCACAGTTTCCAAAAAACATTAGCCGAATTAGTTAATCAACATAAAGAGAGGAAGGGTCTTTTCTAGACTTGCATATTGAGGTCTTCTTAAATTTAGAGTTTAGAGGGTTTTGATCAAGTTTTTTTCCACTGTATTAAATATTGAAGAAAAAGGCGGTTTTTAGGTTAGACAATCGTAATATATTTAAATTACTTCTTCTAATCTAATAAATGATTTCTCAAGCTCTTTCGCATCTTTTGGTTTTTCTTTTTCCTCGTAGTTTCCAGTACTTATTATATAAAATTGGTAACCTAATATATGGCCAAACCATTTTTTTGTCTTCCTCTTTCGTTCGAAATATTTAACTGTTTTCTTTTTCCGGCTACGGTGTTCAGAAAAAAGTGTTTCCATATTCGTTAAAGGCACTTATTCACAAATAAGTGCCAGTTTCCTTAAATTTATTATTTATCGTTTTGTGTTTCTCTGAGGTTTATCTTACTTATTTTATCGACATCACCAGATAGATCTGACACTAACCTGTTTACCTTTTTTATACATTGCAGAGTATTTGTAATTAATCCCCATTTAATGTCGTTGGAGATGTGCTATTTAGTTTTTCCATGGCAGTATCTATTTTCAGACTTAAGGTTTTAATATTGCCTTCCCACAGTATACCGATCTCTGCTGTGGGTGACCTTCATTTCTTGGTTACTCGTAGGATTTTATATGAACATAAAAATATATAAATATTGACTATGATGCCTCTTTAAAAGCATTACTAGCTGTTGAGCTGTGTTGTATCGGATATGATATGGTGGTGGATGCCTCAAGGAATACTATTTATTATATATTATCTTGGTGTCCCAACAAGAAGTATTGTCCACTTGTCCAACAACAAGCACAATTTGTGATGATAACAACAGTGCCATCTCTTAGACATCGAACTCCTTAAACATTAGTGTTGGTATTGCGCACTTGTCCTTTAACTCCAGGGAATGATTTAAGCTCAAGTCCTTCAAAGGAAGGCGTTTTAAAAAGGGGCTCAATGAATACAAAACTATAGAGTTGAGGCTCGAAATCTGTAGCAACTACCCTAGATAGTAGATCTTGTGGTAAGCGCGAAAGGTCTTTCGAGGTAGCTTTGGAACCCACAAAACCCTCTGCCAAAAATCTAAAAGTTGGCTTTCTCTGACCAACTCCTCTTTCAGCTAACTAACAGGCAGTGTTAGGCTAGGTATCTTACCAAATAATGAGCAAATAACAAACACACAAGAGTGTTTGTTTGATTGTCCCTGTTATTGTGAAACAAGGTCCAACTCATAAGCTACAATTCCTTGGTCAAACATTGTTACGTTTTTTCCACAGAACCTTAGCTTGTCCAGCGAGAAAATTATTGGTATGATGGCCGTCTTGCGGCCAACTTCAGCAAGATACTGCAACGGACGACAACAGACGGTTTTTCTATGATAACACTGTGTGAATTCAAGGGGTAAGTTGCAGACCCGTTCTAAAAAATGATTCACGAACTAAACCTCTGGAGTAAGCTCCAACAAGGGGATACTTTCCAGCCTCAGAAGGATGTTTAAGTGACAACAAGGGGATATCCAAGATCCACAGCACTGTAGATAATTCGGTTCCTGCTGCCTCTTTGTTGGGAGAACGATCAACGGATCTCTCCGTAACTCCTTCTTTGGTTCCTGAAAATTCAGCTTGGTTCACCACACAAAGAGCGATCCAAGGAAGACACTCCAAGTCAACGGCACCCACCTCGGGAATTAAGCATAAAATCGCTTGACGTGATACTGGGAAACGTGGCAGCAACACGCCAAATCACGCCGAACAGTCGACTTATAAGCAACCAGGAGCTGAGAATACCTTACTTTAATAATCAAGTATGGCGGGTTCTATTGGGGAACTACAAACAAAATTGCATGACTCAAAAGAAGCCTCAGATACTTTTTGCAACAGGTTTGCTCAAAAACATTTAATATTTGGCCTCATCCAGGAACCTTGGGTTAGTTAAAAATCCGGGGCCTTCACCTTAAGTCATGTAGGTTGATTTACGATCAGAGGGAAACAATTCCCCGAACAACAATATTTGTTTCACCTAATATCAACGTTCTTTCAATTCCAGAGTCACTAAGGATTTGGTTGCAGCCATCCTGGAATTAACGACTGGCAGGGTCGGTAACCGAAAAAACAAACAATTCATCATAGGCTGAGATGCAAATGCACATCATATATCATTTAGGGTAGTAACGACACAAATGACCGAGGTGAGTCCCTTTTAAATTATTTTATTAGTATAGTCACTTAGACATTTTAAATAAACGGTCTAACCTCACTTTTATTAACACGATGCGGCAAGGGGTGTTGGACCTCACTCCTTCGAGTCAGTTTATTTTCAACTTTGTCGCAAACTGGCATGTATCAAATTAAGATTCTGTGTCGGACTACAGCACATCAGGTTCAATGTACCGGGAGTGATTATACAAACGGCAGAGCGTCGCAGCCTTCGTTTTACAAACTGGAAGACCTACAGAAATATTTCATCCATAAAATAGGTCTTTTAGTGACCTAGAAACTGCTGCTTGTTTGCTTTACGATATGCTCCTATCATCTTACGGATACAACTGATTAGAACGTTGTGATTAATCGTAGTCGAAGCAACATTGTAGTATATCACTGCCGCAAATGCTAGTTAGCTGACGTCACAAAACCCTTAATTTTGGATTGCCGATTTTGACGTGGTTTGTACGAATCTTGAAATTGAAATTTCTTCTATCAATGGATGCAATATTTGTTTTTGCTGAAAAGGGATCGTCCCAATTCAAATGCAATAACTAAATTTCCTGAATAAATATATTGATTGTATAAAAGTGATCGGAGCAATCCAGCCCAACGGATAAACAATTTTTCTGCTACGAATATAATGTTTCTTTTTGACCTTCAAAGGTTTTGATCTTCTGTGGGGTCGTATTGTAAACCTAAAATATTTACTGCCCTTTTTTGGTAGTATCAAAACGTTGAAGATTAGAACCTGAATCTAATAGAACATGGTATCGAATTGATTGAATTGAAGCGAAGATTATTTGTACTAGAAATGAAGGTAATATGACGGATTGAGTACCATTGCCCTCTAATAAAGCAAACGCTTCCAAAACACCAAATTTATTGAATCATCCTTCTTGATTGATGGCCTTTGGAACTCTTCAAAGTGTACAAAAGTGTGATCTCTTCTCTTGGTTTTAGTACATTACTGGACATTATCGGAGAGACATTTGCGGACAGGATGCGTATCATTACAGGTTAGTAAATGGTAAATTAGTAAATTAAATAACCTTCAATTCGACAAATAGAAAAATTAATGCCTTGTACTGCAACATATGTTTTCGTTGATGTTGGCATTCTTGAAACTTGGATGCAGTCTAGTGCGATACCTTGAAGTAAAAGAAAATTATACCAGTTCAACGATCTCCTTGATGTATCGTCCAATTATTTCATGATTAAAAATATCAACCAACGATCTTGATCTTCTCCATAGGGTCCCATGGTTTTCAACCCACGCAATACTTTATCTGATGTATCCATTAGTCTGATTATGCTGTGACTTTTTCCTTAACTAATTGATGGTTGGTCGATAAATGTACAAATAAATGCGTTCATGTTATAGCCTTTGTGATCATATATCCGCCGCAGTTTTTATGGCGTATTAAATTTGCTGCTTCCCCTCAAAATAGGGCTTTCAGATATTAAAATTTTTGTACTGAGGTCAATGATGGCAAAACCTGTACAGAATGAACAAACATATTGATTGATTGATGGTCTGATTAGAGTGTACGGCCAAGGGTGATCCAGGAACTCTCAGAATGTCAGGCACCACCATACAGCCATGCTGCATATAACAAAACCGGACTCAAAAACTACTTAGCACAAAATCACCAAATTTATTATAAACACAATTCTATAAAGATATCTTCAAATACAATCGAATTCACCGTTTTATACCATATACAAAAAATACTATTATGAAACTATTTTAAAGAAATTTTTTTTAAAATAATTAAACTTTCAAATTCAGTTGAATTCACCGTTTTATACCAAATACACAAAATATTTGCATGACAATTCTATTTATATTTACTTCACTCGACAAAAAATCACCGAAATTATTATAAAAAAATCTATTTAAATATTTAAACATTCAAACCCGATCTAATTCACCGTTTTATGCTAAATACACAAAATATTTGCATGAAAAGCTTATAAATCACCGAAACTATTACTATTATATATCAATATTTTTTAAATAATCAAAGGTTCAAATTCAATCGAATTCACCGTTAGATATCAAATACAAAAATTACTTGTATGAAAACCCTATTTATAGTCACTTTACTCAATACAAAAATTACCGAAAAAATTATAAACAGAATTCTATTAAAATAAGTAAACGTTTAAATTCGATCGAATTCACCGTTTAATACCAAATACACAATCTAGTTGCGTGACAATCCTATTTATATTTACTCAACACAAAATCACTGAAATTATTATAAATGAAATTCTATTATCATATTTAAACGTTCAAACCCGATCGAATTCACCGTTTTATAACAAATACTTAAAATATTTGCATGAAAATCCTATTTATATTCACTTTATTTGACTTAAAATCACAAAATCAATTGAATTTACCGTTTTATACCAAATACACAAACTACTTGAATTGCAATTATATTTATATTCACTTTAATCGACACAAAATCAACGAAATTATTTAAAAAATTCTATTAAATCAAATAAACTTTCAAATTTAATCGAATTCACCGTATAATCAAATGTGGTATAACCAAATACACAATCTAATTGCACGACAATCCTATTAATATTAACTTTA
Organism: Tipula confusa; assembly: GCA_963556175.1. NCBI lineage: Eukaryota > Metazoa > Arthropoda > Insecta > Diptera > Tipulidae > Tipula > Tipula confusa. Next base: position 73,875,331 of record OY744475.1, on the reverse strand, counting down.
TTTGACACAAAATCACCGAAATTATTAACAATTAAATTCTATTAAAATAATTAAACGTTTAAATTCGATAAAATTCACCGTTTTATACCAAATTAACAAAGAACTTGAATGACAGTTCTATTTATATTCACAGTACTCGACACAAAATCACCGAAATTATTATAAATAAATTTCTACTAAAATATTTAAAAGTTCAAACCCGATCGAACTCACCGTTTTATGCCAAACATTTTTTATTAAATTAATTAAAAGTTCAAATTTAATTAAATTCACCGTTTTATGACAATTCTATTTATATTCACATTACTCGACATAAAATCACCAAAACTATTATGAGGAAAATTTTATTAAAAGAATTAACCTTTCAAGTTCGATCGAATTCACCGTTTCATACCAAATACATCGTACATAATAAACATACATATTTTTCACAAAACACAACGATTTACCTTTGAGAGTTTAATGTCAGCTTTCTTTTGAGTGATATTAGCTTGGTCTATGCTAATATCACTAATATATTCACATGTTCTGTTGTCAATTCATGCTTTTGTTTTGTATAGCTCTGTTCACCTCTATAAAGGTTTTGTAATAGTTTTTTTTTGCAATATCGATGTCTATATGTGATATCGATATTAGTCGCTCCTAAATGGTTGGAGAAGCAATCTTTAAATGTAGAGTTAGCATTTGCCAGCTTTAAATGTCGCTGTTGATGACGATGGATTCTTGGGATAAAGACCGACTTGGTTGTCCAGAACTAAACAAAGAACAAATACGGGGCAAGAATGGTTTATAGTAAAAGCCGCATATTATTGTTTTATAAAATCTTGAAACATATTTTATAAAGCACTGTGTCATTAAAAATTAAGCTTCCCAAACCTAAATACCCAAGACTTATATACATTAAAATCTCGTTCGGTACAATGAACAACATACTCGACAAAAAAAAACATTTAAATTTACAATTACAACTTCGTGGTAATATTTAATTCAGCATCTCGAGCAATTTGAATTAGTATGATAAGCATAAAAAATCTTGATGAATTTCATCTTCTTAAATTTTTTTTTTTAGAAGGAAAAACCTTGGCAAAAAAATTACAAAACAATAAAATGTTGTGCCTAAGATCGTACATACATATAAATTGGCAATTAAAAATAATCTTAATGTTTGTACTTGTTTTAAATAGCAACAACAACAACAACAACATAAAGCTCTAATCTGCAAAATAAATAGAAAACAATTAAAAATGTTTACGTTTCCATTTGAATATTGTTTGTGTGTGTGTGTGTACACGATACGTGAATTATCCACGTACACCAAATTAAGGTATCACACATATTGAAATTTTTGTTCTACATATAATATGAACCTGCTACATACACGATATGTTTGCTATAATTTTAATAATATTTGCCTTATTGAATATTAATTACATTTGTGTCGAACGTAAATTAATTTTTTTTTTGTATTTTGGAAAATTTTTAACAAATAAAATGGAAATCAATTTTCCGCGTACTAAAATTCGTTAATTATTTATGATAATTTCGGAAAGCTATATATAGCAGTTAATTTAATTTACTGGCACCTAAAATTTAGTAGGGAAACACTAAAAATGCTTTCGATGATTTATTGTAGCACTCATTATTCCATATGTGTGGTTTTCATTTGTTATTTTTTGTTTACAGTATGAACTAAACAGCACTTTGCATTTCAACATTTGTTTGTATAATGCCTCGTGCCTAGCAAAACTCAATGACATTTGAATGTTTTCAAATGCATGGTTTTGACACCCCATGTCTGTTCTTTTACAAATAAGATGAAATGAAGGAGTATCAGTTTTGGAAATAGGATAAAAATACATAGACAAAAAAAGATAGGATCGATCCAGAGGTCAGTGAAAGGTGAGTCAGAGACTGGCTGGTCTCTGATCAAACCAAGGTCGATCCATATCTAAGCTTAATAACCGATATCTAGATAATCACCAACTCGATAATAACAAATACCGACGACGTCGTCCATATCGGTCTCAATCATAGTCCAGTCATGAACTGAAATTTTACTGATTCAATTGATGTGCACTCAACATTCAATGTCATTTCAAGTGATGGATACTGGTGCAATTTCTTCGATGGTTGGTCTGAACGTTTACCGACAACTTGGAAATTCGATTTGTACACCGACATCGAAAATTTTTCGAGCATATGGAGGAAACACGATTAAGGTGAAAGACACGTGCTACGTAAACGTCATGTATACAAATTTTAAGTTTCTTTTACCTTTATTTGTGATAGACCAGAAGGATATATTGAACATTATGGGCATCGACTAGTTTGAATTATTTAATTTCAAAATTGTACATGAGTATATAGTAATATATTTTAAGTGTCATTCGAAGAGAATACCGTAGGCGAACTGAAACACAGTTAAATTGGTTCAAAAGCATCATGCTGTTTAAAGATTTGCTGGGAAGATGGTCGTACAAGCCTGAAATAAAATTAAAATCTAATGCTGACCGTCGATATTTGAAGCCTCAGACCATTCCATTTGCAATTTAAGCGTCTGTCAAGAAGGAATTGGAACCACTTTTCAAAATAGGAGTGCTAAAACCTGTGCAAACCACTAAATGCAACCCCAATTGTGCCAGTAAAAAAACCAAACGGAGAAATTCGGATATGTACGGATTTTAAGGTAACTCTAAATCCACAAATTGATCCCCAGAATCGACGAGTTATTTAATCGAAGTTCATGGTAGTGAACACATCGTTTAGGCTTTATCAGTCCCAACGACTATTATTCGGTATTGCTCCGGGCATTTTTTAGCTGTTGATGGAACAATTGATGGCTGATCTAAAATTGTGTGCTGTTTACTTGGGGCCGTGCTCTCACATTGTTTTCTAGATGGAACCTAACATCCAATCGTATTTTCATCCAAAACTCTGGATAAAACTCAACAAAATTATTGCCAAATAGAAAAAAAGGCATTATCTATCATTTATGGTATCACTAAATTTCACCAGTATAGGAAGTTTCAACTGGTGTCGAATCACAATTCCCTTCTTACATTATTTAGCCTTAAAATAAAAAGAATTTTTGGTGCAAAATGTTAATGCAGTACGGGCCAGCAATGGCCTCTAAAAATCGAATATTATTATTTTCACTATTGAGAACAGCAGTGGAGATAGTACACATTGCTGTTTAACTCTTCACGTGTTTTGGTATTTATCACTCTGCTTACCTTTATATTAAATTCTATTTCCAGTACCCCAGTACATTATTTTGCTGAGTTTTATCATTTTACACGAAATGATAATTCCACTAAGTGCCTTTTAAATGGCGTTCCTATTAATCGAGTCAAACGCTCGCGCAAAGTCCACAAGGAGTATAGGTTCAGCGATGATTGTTCAATTCGTTAGATTGTTCAATTTTGATCCGAATAGTATTAATGTGATCTGTGCAGCTTCTTCTAGGTCTAAATTAAATCAAACCAGTTCGTTTGTGATTTTTATTTACAGGTGAGATATGCTCCATGATGATCATAGCCCATACCTTCATTAGTATATGTTGAGGATACAGGTTCCTCTTTAATTCTTGCATCCTATTTACTTGCCTTTATTCGGGATACAAATAATAGTTATTCAACCTTTCTAACTCTCTGATATTCTACCTGTGCTTCAAATTTCCATTCATAGTGCTGTTGGAGCCGCTGCGGCTGTAGATATATTATCATTTATTAGATCAGCTAGGAACTTGCCCGATCCAGTAACTTTGTTGTTCTTTAACTTCCTTATAATAACTTCCTTATTTGTAACTTCCTTCCCGTTGTGGGATGGGTGATGATTATTTTGTTATTTTGAGCATCATTTTTTTTAGTGTTTATGCGGTTATCTTTGAAGAATGGTTTCCACCTATTTAGCTTTTGGTTTTTTGAGGTTAAAGTAGGGACATGTTGCATTCCTTATTTATGGTTTGTTAATAAATTTCCGGTCAACCTTCTGACACATTAAATTTCCCCAGTCAGTGTATTTACTGCGATCGCAACATGCAATTTTTTTAATGACTACATTGTTGCTTAAGTATGAGGCGTTTCTCAATTTGTTCCGAGATATCATCTCATACATGGATTCCTAGTGTTGCCTTGGCATCCGGGCACACTAGTAGCTGTTTTGGTGTAGGTTTTTTTATTTGTGACCATTTTGCAGCCAATATGTCAATTTAGGGGATTTTGTCACGATTGTGAACATGGTCCCTAATTTACAAAAATAAAGTCACTGACTGTGTAAAAGTTAATAATGTGAATCGATTTAGCGGTTGTGTGAGTGACCCCAAGAAAGAGAAGCGGATGTTTATCTTGAATTTAGTGAATTTTTAATCGATGAATTTTAATGTCAGCTGCTGTTTGCTGGTGATTTTAACCAACCAGAAATTTCTTGGTGTTAGATAAACGACAATTTTTTCGGTTGTATTTAAGATCTGATTAAATTTATTGGCGCCCACGGAGTTGGTACCATTATCTGAGTACATATCGTTTCTAATACCTCTTTCATGACAAATTGTTTTAGTGTAGCCAAAAATAAATCCCCGCTTAAAGCCCAACTAATTCTAGATGAATGGTTTTAACGCTGTCATTAGCAACAATTTCATTAAACTGGACTGAACAGTTTTTCATCACGACATTTATCAGTTTTGGAAGTAGCTGCGTCCACGTGGCCTAGATTTCGTACAGTAATTCTTTCATTCTAACTGACCAAACGCTGAATACATGATTAAGTTATGAAACTTGCGTGGGAGCCAAAATCCAACAGTGTGTAACAGCACAACAGTATTCCAGAAGAACTTACCTCAATGGCAGTTGATGGAATAGAAAGGAAAGTTGGCGCCTGGCTTTACGTTGTTAAATCTGTGTTGGGTTTTGGTAATGCCCCAACAGGGGGGTTTTGATCTTTTATATACTTATTTTAATTATGGCGTCGATTTGATCTACATGTAAAACGTATGATGGCTTGATTTACATCGGTACATCGACGTTGTAACAAACATCTGAGGACAGTATGTCGTTCGCCCAAACAGTTGAAGCTTCTTTTGCTTTGTTTAGTCCATTCATGTCGATTTATGACATTTAGTTCATTGAATGGCGAGCATTAGTAAATGAAATTATATGTTGAATGACCCATGGGATAGTCTGGACTATCGGTAACCACATGACTTTTGATTGATAACTGTTTGGTTAATTGCGATCGATTGACTGAACTGTGCATGGACTTTAACGAATCGCTTCTCCACAACAAGAATTCATATAACTGTTGAGTCGTAGGCATACCTGATTTTGTGCAGTGAATGTTGCCCATTGATTTCTTGACTCATTGTCTAATTTCGACCATAAGATATAAATAATCCACTGATCTCAAGCTTCTTCATCTTGTTCCATTGCTTTTAATCCTCTTAGAACTTCATCCAATGTAAAGTTGAAAATTCTTCATTTGCGTTTTTTACATGTAGAGGAACACAATATACAGTTGTGAGCCCGTTTTGCACTTTTTACCGCCGCTACTATACGATTTGAGCTTTAATTTCAAATCATAAAACGATAATTCAATTTTGTCCCGATTATAAATGAATTTATGTACGTAATGTGGCACCAAGGCCATATATAAATTTGGACAAATCCATAATACACTCTTGATGTCAAAATCAAAACAATAAATTACTATTTCGAAATGTTTATGAAGATTTTCGTTTTTAGGTTTTTCATTTTCCTATATACATTTGTGAGCTTTTGTTTTCCTCGAAATCGAATTGATAAGGGTAAAACCTTCATATACCAACAAAAAAAAAGAAATAACGGAGATAAAAGTGTCGAAGTTTTTTTTATTTGGTAAAAAGTTTTGATAATTTTACAAAAAGGTGATATTTGTAACGAGCATTAAAACTTTGGATTGGCTGTCAAGTATATATAGATATTAGTGTTGCGCTATTCTGCCAAATTTTGTATTTTACGACGAGTAGACAAACTACATGCTATGTACCCTGAATATATTCAAAAGTCGATCAGTTTATATCATCAAGAACTTAACGAAATTAAATTAACTGAATGATACTGCCATTGAAATTTTCTTCTATTCGGTACTTGTATATAAAAAGTGGGAAAGCACAACGAAAAAGTAGTAAAAAAGAATGAAATTGGTTTTATTTTTAAGCAGTTTACGAATATTTTTTTAATTGCTGATTGAAAGGGGTACACGGTTTTGCAAACCAAGTTTAAATCATTCGGCAAATTAATACAATCAGAAATACGCTTTCAGATTTGGGGCTGGATCTGTCACTCGGATGCTAGATTGATCAAATGCTCCAGGTCAGAGTCAGTTTGTCTAATCTTGGTGAGGCATTCGTCCAGAAATTTGTGAGAAGAGGTACACGGTAAGGTACACGGTAAGGTACTATCACGGTAAGGTACACGGTAAGGTACCGTGTAAGAGGTACACGGTAAGGTACTATCTATCCTTTTTTGGAACTTGGTTATAAATGACCTGTTTACTAAACCTAGAAGAGTTTGGCTTTAAAGTGGTTGCTTATGCAGATAATGCTGCCATCGGCAAATATCCTAGCACCCTCAGAGATCTTATGCATAATGTTCTTGGTATCCTTACCAAATGGACCAATAGGTGCGGTCTAAGTGTTAATCCACTTAAAACTTAATTGGTCTTTTTTTTAGGAAGTCCAAATTTCTTTTTCGACCCACTCTTAAAACGGAGTTGGCTTGAATATCACAGATAAAGTGAAATTCTTAGGTCTTTTTGTGGACAGCAAACTAAACCGGAATCCTAATATATTCGAAATGGTAAAGAAAACTACAATAGCGCTATACTCCAGTAAGAATGACATTGGAAAAGTTTGGGGTTTACACTTGACTGTACACTTTTGTAGTTAGACCTGTTCTATACTGTAAGAAGTTAAAGTTTAGTGGCCTGCTCTAAATATAGTAGCAAACCAAAAGCTGCTGATGAAGGTTCAAAGAACTGCCTGCCTGTGTATTAGAGTTGCACTCAGAATTATTTCATCTCCGGCATTGGAGATTCTGCTTCATCTAGTCTCTCTTGATATTTCAGCAACAAAAATGGCTGCTAGTAGGTTTAAATCAATTTCTCTAGGAACCTGTAGTAATAAAGGACACTCATATATTCTAATAAAAAAAGTAATCCCCAAAGCCATTAAATATACCAACCCGACATCATACCTTGAAGTTAAATTTCTGACTGTTATTCCCTCCAAAGAGCACTGGGCGACCGAGGCAGTTCTGAACCCTCGGCTCGATACAGGCTAAAGTTTTGGGTGGTCGCCTCCTGTGTGACCTGTCAGAGATCAGTAGGATGATTGTCATGGATATCAACTGCTTTGTTAGAAGCTCGAATTGGTTCGAAAGGTAGTGAATGGAGAATATATTTATTTTGATAAGGCTTTGGATCAATTGTGTCTATTATGAATTCATTACTTTAAAAAAAGTTTCTTATGTCCTGTGCAGAGTCCTGAGCATACTACTTTGACTGTTCGTACATCACTTTTGTACAGAGAAATTAATGGCCTAGGGAATTTTTAATCCTGCATTAGCCATTATTTTGTCCTATTTATTTTGATTACCTAATTCCAAAGAAAATTTTAATTTAAGAGCGTGTGATTATTGCCGATTGTATTACCGTTCTAGTCACTCCCGATATGGTTTAGAAAATTCTCAAGATGCTTTGAAGCATCGTTTAAGTTGAACGAATATAGACAAAGCCATACGCTTGGATGGTAAAATAAGGTTAAAAGTAGCGTATAACGATCGTCCGCATCTTGGTGATAATAAGGATGATAAAGTTACAGAAAGAAGGGTTGAAATTTCTTCTATTCTTCAAAAATATTTTAAAATTGGTTATTGATATCAGTAAAGAGAACCAGCAACCTTAGAAAAGTTTATTAAAATTATTCCCATGTAATACCCATCCTTAAGAGTTTGTTGAGCTATTGATCGAATCCATCAAAATAATTGGAGCCAAATTGTATGTATCGTTGTGTTTGGTTAATCATAATTCGGATCTTTAAAAATCAACTGTAAACATTTTGGTCAGGTAGTGTTATATTCGGCAACATCAAGGCTTTATTTTATGGGGAAAAAGAAGCTTGTTTAAAAAAATCTATATATAGAACGGTAGACTTTTATTTCATTTAAGTTTGGCTTCTTGCATTTAGCTAGATCTAATAGTTTTGGTTTGTACAGTTGCATCTATCATGTCATTGATGATTTTCGGTAACCACTGCTTCTAGAAATTGTTGTATCTCATACTCAAATTGGATTTTTTCAACATTTGAAGATTTTGTTGTGGCATCAAGGTGAGTGGTTGAAATATCCAAAAATTTGCTTGCATTAACGAATCTTAATCGTGATCTTATGAGTCAACAAATGACCTTGAACTCAGCAACGCTTCAATCTGTTTAAAGATGATTAAGAAGTCCACATATATTAACTGCGTTTCTATAATCACCCGTCGAAAGTGATGTTTGATGCTTTTGTGGTTGATTCCCAAAAACCTCCAAATGTAGGCGTGGCTGGAAAAATAAAGTGCCAACTGATTTTGTTAACATCAATCCTTTTTTTGACATTCCTGCACTTCTTTAAAGTATTGATGTAAGATAATTTTAAATTGCCTTTTAGCTCTAACCAGATTTGTGCTATTATCAGTAGCGATTTCGATAGAAGTAGCTTATATATGATTTAAATGATTTGGCACCCAGATTACTAACTATCCTAAGTGAAAATGGTACTGCTAAGTCAATGCCAACTTCAATAAATGGTCTCAAGGATAATTCTGCATGACAGAAGCTGTCTTAAGCTGTTGGCATGTATATCGTCAAGAATTAGATTCTTGACTCGCGGTATAGCGATTCTTTGCTTCAGAGGATGTTGGTAATGTTTTGCCCGACATGCAAGTTTCTACAATGCAATTCTGTAACCATTCTCTCGAATATAACATAGTTACTTGGTATTATTATTGAATGTTTGGTGCCCAGGTCGACCTTGGCGTACTTCAAATGTCCTCCCACTCAGAGAACACCGGTGTCATCGTTAGACGGATCAAAATTTTAAATGTGTGAGTTACTTGATAAATGTTTGCGCTTCAACAATAATTTCTTGAATGTATGCTTCCAGTTGGACGTCACAGAATATCATATGTTCGATGTTGGTAATTTCAGCTAATGTTAAATTTTTTTAAGGTATTCGATTCAATTGTTAAGTTAACCTTCCCTTGTAATGTCGAATAAAAGCTAAAACATGAGACATCGTACAAAGATTTGAGTACTTGGCAATTAAGGTACTGATCAGTTCAAAACTGGATTTAACATTTACGAAGTTTTTAAAATATTGGTTAAAGCGTTTTAAGTTGCAGCTGAGTTGTATGCAGAAATCTTGAACCATTCATCCAGGTTTAATTGCTTAACAATTCACGTGGTTTGACACCATGTGTAGCATAATCGGTCGGATTATCTTCAGTCACGACAAAATACCATCGGCCTTATTTGGTTGACACAATAATATCAGAGATACAAAGGTCTTCAAAGGTCTTTAATATTTTTGGTGGTTTTGATATCCATTGTAATGTTATTGTGGAATCTGATATAAGTATTAGGTTTACTCGGCAAATGAAATGAGGCTAGTAAAATCTTCAACAATCGAACCAATAGTGCCATTGCGTTTAATTTGAACTTTGGATTACTAATTGCTTTATTTGTTACTCTAGTCTTGGCAATTATTAGTTGATCTTAGGTTGTTCATTTTGAATTGAACGTGAATAGATAACTGCGGAAAAAGTATTCAAAGAAGCATCAAATAATCTATGTAGCTCCATTTTCTGCTCATTTAATTGGCTTCTAATTTTAAGGTATTTGTCCAATATACTATAGTAGGTTATCATCCCAAGTAATGTCATACAGCCAAAGAGATTGAAATAAATTTTTTAATCCCTGTTACCGTGGATGACAATAAATCCAATGGATCGTAGTTTCTTGCGATTTTTTTGCTGGCGGCAAATTGATTCTAAAAAGAAATAATCTTGTTTTGGAATACATTTTATTCCGAGTACCGAAATCATTTGACCATCTGTGATTTCCCAAGATGACATCTTTCGATTTCTAAGTTTCACTAATTACTATTGAATTGTAGGTGCGGAGACTAAATCGCCCGGCCCAGACATTAAATTACCTAAATAAAAGTCAAATTTTAACTAAATTTGTAACTAAATTTGAAAATTTGTAACTAAATTTGTCGGATAAATATTTTAGTGCGCAGCAGTTGCCATATATAGTGCTTACACTGTTCCGTAGGTTACGATTTTTAATTAGTAATGCACTAAGTTGGACTTTGAAACAGTCCTCCATAAAATGCGATGATAATCGGAATCTCTTTTTAAAATCTGCCGGGATATTTTTCCATTGTTAGCCGAAAATACACACTCGTGTTTACGGAATCTTACGAATATGTTTATTAAATAATCTTGTAATTAATCGCGCTGACTTTTAGATTATCATTTAAAGTGTGGCCACTATTCGATTTGGTGGATGCATCGAAAACTCGACACTTTTAGCACCACTTGATGAGGTAACCATGAGGTAATCACTATATGATTTAAAGACAGGTTTTTCTCCAAAAATGGATGGTATAAATTTCGCAGTTGAAGTTTTTTGGCTGCCTGCCAATTTTTCTGGTATATTGAATGCTCGATCACTTAACGGTCTAAATATTTCTAATTCATGACGTTGAATATTCGTTACTTTAGCGGCTGGCAAATATGACGTTAATTATGGTCAATATGTTATCTGATCGTTAAATCACATTTCCTAGATATACAACCAGCGTCGGAACTGTGAAGCTGCACCGACGATTGTGTTTAAACAAAATTTAATAAGGTAACAAAATCGTTTAGTTCATCTTAAAATTTACGACTTAGATAGTGAAATTTTATAAAACCAAAATTTCCAAAATCAAGAAAACATTTGATGGTTAACCCATTGAAACTAGGAAATTGAGTTATTGTATGTTTCTATGCATCACAAGATTTAAATTTATTCCTTCTTCGAAAAAAAAAAATAAATTTATTTCGAATGTAGGCAATTTAAATTTTCCAGAACTCTTCCACGCCAAAATTATAAAATTAACAATAAAAATGTAACCGAGCAATTGGCGCAGTGGTTAAAGCTGCGGTGTTTGGGGCGGGAGGTACCGGGTTCGAATCCCAACAGGGGAGGGTTGCAAAAGGGATTTTTCATCACCTGATTTCGATTGGTGATGACGATGAACACAACTATGACCCCCTGTTGGAGTGCAGAGTCTATGGGCCGAACCATCGTCCATGTCAGTACAGGCTGGCATGGAGCAATGCATTGCGCAGATGGGATATTCAACAATCGCGAACCTGTATTCGTGCGTCCTCGATTTGGCCCTAGTTGGCGTAAAGTAAGGACGTTAAAATAACCGCGAAAGAGTTGGGTGAGCTTCGGCCCCAGAAAAATTGTAGGGATTAAAAATTAAAAAAAAAAAAAAAAAAAAAAAAAAATGTATGTAACGCAAATTGGCCCAAGCACCTTATATAGCTGGAAAGATAATATACAATAAAAATAAAATTTCCCCGGTATAATTTTTCGTACCTTCTTAGAATTTAATTTAAATAAATTTGGTTTAAAATTATAACAAAAAAAAAATTAAGATGAAAACATTTTTATTGGTTAATTGGGAATTCGGTGCTTGTAACACACATTAAACTCGTCTTCACATAATTTAAAAAACATAAAAATTCAATTTTGAATTTCAATCTATACGATTAAATACGCTTCTAGGACTGAATTCCAAATTATATACTCATTTGAATATTTTGTTGGCCGTATCACCGCACCAACACCATCATTGTTGTCGTCATCGCATATAATACGATGAAAATTGAATTATATCGTAACCATTTTTCGTATATTCATTTCTGGTTGCGTTTTCATCTTATATCTTATATTCCCATGATTGTCGTTCAAACTAATCCGTAATTGAGTTTTTACTATTCTTATGTTCGAATGGTAAAACAAAGGGTTTTCCGACAAGGGTTTATTAATTTAAATATTTTAAATAGAGCCACATAGAACAAAATATTGAATGATCTATGTTCAATGTATTTTAGTAACCACAACCAAATCAAAACATTTAAATTTTTAAAATTTGTGTACAAGTTGAATCTTTGGCCCCAAAGATTGGTCATAAAGCGGTTAATTCAATTAATTTTTAATTTTTAACCGAAATTTTAAAATCTAATTTATATTAATTTTAAAGTTTTGTGTTAAACAAAGTGTATATACATTAGATTTTGGGCGATTACATGACGAATTGGTCATAAAACGGACTGAATTGATTTGTAATTTTTAATCAATTTTTTAAAAACAAATTTATATTACTTTTAAAGTTTTGTGGCAAATAAAAGTTATGTTAATTAGATTTTCAGCGATTACATGATATATTGGTCATAAAACAGTTATTTCAATTGATTCAATTGAAGTATTGGTCATAAAACGGTTAATTCAATTGATTGGTAATGTATTGATGATGGTCACTAAAGGTGCCAATTCTATGTGAATTGTTCTGGAAAACCTCATTCCTTCTCGGTATCGTCTCTCTTAGTGATTCTATGATTTGTAGACGGTATATAGTAAAGATACTCGTATTCGAAGTGAAAAATGTACTTGTGCACTGCGTTTTTGGATGCTTTGCATACGGTCTTGAAAACATTTATATTTTTGTTTCAGCATTTAATATCCAAAGCTTTGCATTTAACGGTTACTGATACTTAAATCGAGAACTGCGTAATGATCTATAACTGAGTAAATCCTATCGTAAATCTATAGACATGGTGCCAATCAGAATCTCAAGAGTCAACGTATATTTTGAACGTATACAAAACGAATGTGGAATGAATTTGGTGCCCAAATTCATTCCACATTCATTCTTCATTCCAAGATTCATTCTTCTTTGACATTTTGACATTAGAATTTTAATGTGAGAAGCCCAGTTTAACTTTCGCAGAAAAATATCTCTTAAATATTTTGCTCCAACTGTCTGTACTACCGGAGTGTTTTCTAGACTAATGATGAACTTGTTGAAGATGTATTTTCTCGAGAAAATGGTTCATGCTATTTTTCAGCCTTTAGGAGTTAATCTCAGACCTTTCTTCCAATTTACTAATCTATTTTACGATGTCTGAATAGAAAATTAAATGCGATGCATGATTTTTTCCGACTTGTAGGTCAACATGTCATCAGCGTATTGTAAAATCTTGCAATCTTGATTTATTACTGAGTCGATGTTATGGATGTAAATATTATAGAAAAAAAGGATTTACGAGGAATCCTGCTTTTTTATCAGAGCTTGATAGACGTTTGATACTGATTATTGTAATAAAAAATTAGCTTTTATCTTTTTTGGCAACTTTAGCCAAATAAATTTTAATATCTTGGATGAGGAGCCGATGTGAATCTGACTCATTTGAACTTTTATTAAGTTTAAAAATCGGGATTCACTTTGTTCTGTTCCTTTCAGTAGGACGTGCATTTTCTGAAAAGAGTTTATTGTAAATTGCAAGTAGTTGTTTTTTTACCAAATTTTAAATCCATTAGGAAGGATGATAGATTATTTTTTTTGCAAAAGTTAGTGTCCATAACGGAGCCTAGCTCCTAGTGAGCTCTTTTTTATTTGATTCTTTCTTAAACCGTATTCTCAATATCCATACTTCAGTCAGGGAATACGATTATGTTCGAAAATGTCGTTGAAATTGGTTGTTACAGGTTCATCAGTTGAATTAGTGTCTATTGAGTAGGTTCCTTTGTCAGCAGCTGGCTCAGGTCTTGTGCATATTTTGCAATTTATTATAGCTTGTCTTCCAAGTACTTTATGACCTCATGTGTGTTCTTTCGAAACATCGCATAAACGCCGAAGTTATTTCATGCAGACTTTTAAAAAAATTCTAGATCCTCGAAAAATCGGAATTTCGAGTAATTGAGAAAAATGATTAGAATAGTTACTCAAATCTATAGAGGTGTTATACTCGAGACCGAGATTGGGGAGCCACAGCTTAATGAATTTGAAAGCGAGTATCTAGAAGTTATTTTAAAGCTCAATGCACTTAATACTGCACTTACTGAGAAAAACTCTGCACTTTCGCTGATATAGACAACTTGTTGCATCGGTTCTTGAAGTTAGACAATATTGCGGAATATAAGCAAAAGGTATTGACCACAGTAAAAGAAGATTAAATCGGACACAATACAAGGAAACCACAACGAGGTCTGAGAAAACTCATGGTTATTTCCAATGCACCATAACTGCATCATAAGTTGATCATAACCTGTCAGTTTTTAACATACTGACGACAGGCCCACCCGGTCACTCTGTGGGTTATTCTACTGCGTTTTCATATGCAAAAATATTTCTACAAAGCACACATTATACGATGCAATTATACAGAATTTCGTGACCTGTCTCAAACTGGTATGATTAAACCGCTAGATGAGCAATCTGATACTATCAAAATCTTTGAAATTCAGTGGAATCCAATTCAAGACGAGTTTTGCTTTGCAATATATCTTTCAGTCAGAAAATTGCAAATCAAACGGTCGATATTTTGTTGAGCTAGGTAAATGTTTGACCCGTTTTGCTGGCTGTCGCCCCTAATAATCATATCAAAAATCTTTTTATACATTTTATATGAAGTAATGTCGATTAGAATGACGATTAGAATCGACCGAATAGCGTACTAAATGAATGTCTAAAGTTGCGATCTGATATCGAATTCAGTTAAAAGGATGGTTGAATACCACATTTGACGAAAAGAAAGAATTTTAACTCCACGGTTTGGAGCCTACCAAAACTGGAGATACTGGGTGCTGAACTTCTTATATTCAGTCAGTTATCAACGAAAGTAAACTGCAACTAACAAGTGTTGCACTATTGGTTGATTCGAAAATAGTTTTGAACTGGTTTACTGGACCATCGTGATGTGAGTATAAGTGGTCGAATTAAAAACAGCTTGGGGCCACTAACATGAAGCATCCAATCATATTGTCTTGACTTTCTCGGGGGTTTTAAGTTATTAATACAATTTTAATTTCTTACGTCAACATGTCATCTATCATTATTTTCTTCGGTTGGACAACCATTTTCTTCGACTCGAAAGTTTTTGATTTTCGATCAACTTCAAACTGCTTTGATTGTCTTCAAATATTGTTGGTGTTATAGCCAATTTTTCACCAAAATCGATTAATAGCCGTTTAATTCAAATTCTTTCGTTGCATGCCTCCGACAAAGAAACAAATTAAGCCTCATTTGATGAAAGCGACACGCACGATTGTTTTTTGCATGACCAGCTTACTGCGCTTTCAATTTTCAAATATATATCCACTGTTGGATTTTGTATCTGTCCGGCATTCAGCACAGTTCGCATCTGCATATCCATGTAATAATTCATTATTATTATTGTTCAGCACTAATTTTAATCTTGCATTCAGTTGATTGGTGTAGGTTTGCATTTACGTTGTGCTAATATTGTAATACTTGCTGAAATATTAGGCCAATAGTTTTCTGAAATAAACAGCAAACATCCGATAAATTTCAGGTAGCTATCATTCTTCAGTAAAAATTCAGACTTATTTTTACTTTGGTCATAATTAACTTCGAGTGGAATTTTCGATATTTTCGCATCGGAAAGACCAAAATCAGCAACCACTTTAATTATATGTATAACCGGTCTGGCTTATTTGAAAACTCCTACTTTTATCCCTGGTAATTTCCTGTCCCAGATAGTGCTTAATTTCGCCAAAATTTATGATTTGGAATTTTGACCTTAAAACTTTTTCGACGTATTTCATTTGATCATCATTGTTACCGGCTCAACAAATTTTTCCACCTTGATTCAATTTGTACAAGCACGGATCATTTATCATAATCCGTTTAAATTTCGCATTGACTAATGCTTGATGTAATGATTTATCCCAAACCCTCACAGTTTGCTTTAAGCCATTTAGACCCCTTTTGAGAAAATATAAACAGTCTTCCTTCTCGTCAATAACAAATCCTGGTGGCTATCTCATGAATATATTTGGCCATGGTAACCTCTTTACCCCAACATTTTTCTATCCCCGCATTGATGAGCATACACTTTGCCATCTCAACTAGAGTGCGATTTTTCTCTTTTCTATTGGCCCGCTGACACCTGAATGAACCAGATTTAGAACAGCTTTTGCACGATCTTTCGTTTTCGATGTAAGTTTAACAATTCAGAAGATCCTATAATGATTTCACCTCTTCGTTAGGCGCACGCCTTTTTCCTGACGTTTATCAACCTTATATGCTCGTTCAACTTCCTTTAAAATGTACAAGTTATCATGCATCTCTCCAAGTGCCACTTGCTTTGACCCAAAACCAATTTTACAGCGCTTATCCTAAGTAAACGAAACAACAAAACCTATGGCAATTAACTTGCAAACGGAAAGTAAATTTTCACTTTTTGTTGGGACCCATAACACGTCTTGGATTGCCACTTTATTATTTTCACCTATCCAATTAATAACTTCAATTGAAACCGATCCTTTTCCGTTGGTATTTACTTGCTGTCCATTAAAATTTAAATATTTTTTCATGATAATTTGAATCAAACTCGGTAAAGATATTCTGGTTTGAAGTAAGGTGGCAGATTATCCAACTATCTTTCAATTTTAAGGTAACAAATAAAAATTCGTACGAACTGCCTTGAATTAAATCGACTTGTTCTTTTTCGGTGATTTTTCAAGATGTGTTTTTATTTTTAAACCATCCTTTAAATTTCTCGCAATAAGATTTGTTTGTCACGACTCCAATGAAGTAACTATCCGGTAAACTTCCCAACATTGTTGCAGCATTCCAGTCACCTGGTTTTATTTCTGACCCAAATCCAAACATTGGTTGAAACAGCTCATTTATACGGCCAATATGCAATTTCATATCACCGTCCTCTTCTAGTCTCAAACGCATAATTTGATTCATAATTCGAACCATGCAGTGAGCTTTATTTTTCTTGTGGTAGCGTTTTAAAAAATTCTAAGCTACTTTTGTCGTTTTTGACTTCCGAATGTGGATCACTTGGTTATCCTCCACGTTGAGCCCGATTAAAGAATAAGCTGTCGAATCTTTCTTGTTCCAATCGTACAAGGGATCCAGTAGTTTGAATTATTCAGTTTCGCAATCGCATATTTACTGTCCATCGTCATTTTAACACTTCGGTAAATACACTCAAATCCACAAAACAATAACAATTTCTAGGAAATTTTTATTTACACTTGTCTTGGGTCCATAACCTGATGGGAAAAGCGTGAACAGCAGGTAATTTATTGCGTGATAATGATTCAAATAAACGATAGTTGCACGCATGAAAAAAAATAATTGAATGAAAAAAAAAACAAGAGAAAAAATACCGGTACAATTCAATAAAGTCATTTTATCTGAAGACGAGTTCATAATGACTCAATTATTATAACAAGGCGCGTTCACAACAAACTAAATAATTGAAATAAAAACAAAATTAACAAATTGATTTCATAAATAAATTTACCGCTTGTCAAGTGTTCCGGTTAACGCCGGTCTTATGCTCACAGCGTTTTTACGTTTAACAAACGGTAGGATAGGAATTTTCACATATTTATACTTCTATAAATATATTTATATGCATGATAAAAACGGCCCGGTTCAGACACCTCATGATCATTACGGCACAATTCTATTCTATTTTTGTGGAGTAGGGAAAGGAAAGGTATGTCTGTAATTACAGAATAGGTCTGGTTTCCTGGTAGTCAATATTCAAACTACTATTAGCATAAGACAACCCCAATTTTATTAAACTGCTCCACATTCTATTTTCTGAATTCGGTTACCTCATATCAGCAACTCAGTGTGTCACTATTACACACTCATATCAGTGTGTCACTGATAATACAACTGTACTACAACTGTAATATGCAAAAATAGTCTCCAAAAACAATATCTAATAATGGGCTTATTTCTCTAAGCTGTATAGACTGTAATAAATTGGATTACTTTTTTGCCTGAAATTTCCAATTAATTAAATTATTACATCATTAAAAATATATAATTATAAAATTTAACATATAGTAGATTAAAAAAAAAATTGATTAAACCGTTTTATGACAAAAAATTCATGTAATCGCCGAAAATCTAAATTATATACACTTTATTTAAAACAAAACTTTAAAATTAATGCAACTTAGATTTTAACCAAATTGATTTAACATTACAAATCATTTGAGTTTACCGTTTAATGTCCAATAAACTTGCCCAAAAAATCATTTTTAAATCTCATTTTCATCCTACATATCGAATTTCATCAAAATCGGTTAAGAACTCACCGAGTACCTCCCTAATTGGCCATATTCCAGAACTAAAAAATCATTTTAAGTTTAAATCACATGTCGAAATATTCTATTTTGAAATATCCAGTTTTGTACCATATCTCGTTTTGTACCTTATCTCGTTTTGAAATATCCAATGTTGAAATATCCAGTTTTGTACCTTATCTCGTTTTGTCAAATTCTATTTGGAAATATCCAGTTTTAAAATGTCCAGTTCGGAGCGGTTCCCGTTGAAAACATAGGAAAGACTGATTGACATATAAATACGTGCAAAAATAAAACCCAATAGTTAGGCGACTTCTCAGCATGCGTATTGGAAAAGGAGATTTGTTGACATAGCTATGCATTCCTTGGTGCGAACAATTGAGAAATCAATCCACTCGAAAGAGTACTGTATGGTAGCCTTCCTCGATATAGAGGGCACCTTTAACAATGTCAGGAAGGAGGCAGTTCAGGAAGGACTATCTTTCTTAGATATAGACTACCCTTTAAGGAGGTTGATAAATCAGATGCTAGATTGCAGGAGGGAATAGGGGTGATAACGTATGCAGATGACGTAGTGATCGTGATCTCGGGTAGGTAACTAAGCACGATTCGGGCAGTCTTGCAACTCTTAATCATTACGATTCAAATTGGAAACCCAATATTTTAGAGAGAGTAAAGAAGTCTACCATGGTTATGTACTCATGTAGGAACGCCGTTGGTAGGATATGGGGTCTAAAACCAGAGCTGGTACATTGGCTCTTCATCGCTGTAGTCAGACCGATTCCGATGTAAGAAAACTTATCAAAATATGATAGATAAGGTACAAAAAATGGCCTGCTTGCTTATAAGTGGGGCACTAAGGCAACCCCTACACGTGCACTGGAGGCTTTGCTCTACCTTTTTCATGTCGACAGCTTTGGTATGCAGAGAGTGGGAACTATGGCTGCATGACTCTCTGCCGTGTTTTGAGTGGAAATGTTTACAAACGGGCCACTCGTCGAATACACAATACTGATTATTTGCTTTGAAAAAGGCTTCCAGACCCCTAATACAATACATGTGGACAGTCAGGCGGCAATCAAGTCACTGGAATCAGTTTCTCTTACGTCCGTGGTGGCATTGAAGTGGCACTCAAGATGAGTGAGCATTTCAATATCTAGATGGTCTGGGTCTCCGGTCACTCGAACGTTCTTGGGTACTGCAGGGCTGACGAACTGGCAAGGAAAGGTACAACTCTCCAATTGAAAATAGAAAGGGCAAATCTGGAGAGGCTATAGCAGCGCTTTTTATGGCGCTTAAAACTGAGGTGATAGCCTCGGCACAGAAGAGGTGGGATAACACCATAACTTGCAATGAAGCGCGGCAAGTCTGGCTGAAACTGGACTGGAAGTGCTCCAAAATACTAATATCACTACGTAGACCTGACTTAAGTATTGGGAAGCAGGCGAGGAGACTTGTATCAATGGCAAATGACTTCTGTAGAAGCTGTATGGATGAGGAGAAGGAAGAAACTGTGAGCCACTTCCTCTGCTCATGCCCGGCGCTAGCTTACAGGAGGTACAAACATCTGGGCAAGTATTGTTTCGACGGTCTAAGTGTGCGCTAGCAGCCACTCTAACCTAATCTAACCTAACCTACAAATCAATTGGATTAACCGTTTTATGAACAAAAGTAAATACAGCTAAATATTTAGGGATGACATTAAAAACCAGGCCTAGACCAAACACGTTTTAAAGAAAAAAGAAAAATTTAGTCCTAAATTAAGAAAATGATAATCTGGCTGATGCGGAAACGGTAAATATTTAGAAAACAAATTACTACCACAGTAAAATGTCAAAAACCGAGCCCCCCTATTAAAAAACTCTTTATACAAAAAAGGATTTTAATTTGTTTTCCGTTTTAAAAATTAAATGGAAAAATAAAGAAAGCTACAGCGAACAAGAGTGAGTTAACTATAAATGAAGCGGTTACCTTTTTTTAACGAAAATTATTTGTGTTGTTCTTAAGATTTTTTATATATATACGAGACTATTATACGGGTCTATGGTCCCAATGCAAAGTCATTCCATTTTAACATTTACGAGCGTAATTTTTTTTTCATTTTTTATATCATTTTTAACAACCTAAGGTACATTATTTTATCCATTAAGGACTTAAGCAGCATTGTTTTATGAATAAAAAATTTATACATAGCTATACATAAAATATAATTTGCTGCTGATTCATACGAAACAGTTCATACTATATATGGTGCTGTGCTCGATGTAAGAAGATTAAAAAACAATAATAACATTTTTATAACAGAAATAAATAAAAAAATAAAAAAAAAAAATTTCATTGCATTTTTAGCCTTACTTACGGCATTAGAGTAGATACATAAAAGGCCAAGTATATTCTTAAAATATTGATTGCATCAATTATGTATTTAGATGCTCTAGATCTCTATAAAAATAAAAAGACATCTTAAATTAATTAACTTTGTATATTTGAACAGATGTCGTTCCGCTCATAAAATGAAATAACGTTGCCTACTTAACGACTGTTTATGTTTCAGTTAATAAATATTAAATGTTTTATGATTCGTTTTATTATTATCATTTGGGGATGCTAATTTGGGCATCATAAATTTGGTTGGAATAATATTTATTTGAACTATCCTATGCGAATCGTAAAATTTCAAGGACCATTCTAAAATTCAGAAAATTCATGTCAGTAAGTTACCCGCTGAAAGATGTGAATTTTATACCTCGGACCAGTGATTTATTGCAAAGTGTTTGCATATCTATAATTTTGTGGGATTTATGAAAAAGTTTTTAACGATGTTTATGTTGATAACGAGAGCTTTTATTCCAAGTATCAACCATCAAGATCGCTGATACTATATAAAGTAATATTCTTAATTAATTATAAAAATAAATGTAATTTGACTTAAGTATTCGAGTACTTTATATTACTTTCAGATCCAAATTTAAATGAAAAATTAAAATGCGTTACCAAAAAAAAGGTTGCAAAGAACGAGATAATCATCTGTATATTAATTTTTTTGAAATATGCTTTTATTAATTAAGTAATTTAATTTAATTAAAAATATTTTAAACTTCTTAATTAACGTAATGCTTTTTAAATGATCTGATATCGTTGTTTTTTCTCGTCTAAAGCAAAAAATTTTTTTAATTTTTTCATCCAACATCAAAGGTTGGTTTTTGTTGTATAATTCAGTGAAATTTTATGTTGCACCTTTTTTACCTCAACATTCGAAAAGTCCGATATGTATTGTTCAAATTCGAGTGCTCCCATCAAAAACTCTGGTTCGTGCCACCATGTTTCCTGCAACTTTATCATAAATCATAATCATCATATTTCAATACACTGAAAAAATAAAATTATTTTATAATCTTCAGCATTTTCTACTAAATTATTTCATATTTTTGTTAAGTATAAGTTAAAGTTCCTATTAAATGAGCTTTGGTTGCCAAGAATAAGAAATTACTCAAAGGCAATTAAGAAATCGAGAAGTTACAATAACAAACAATCAGACTAGTGATAGTAAATCGAAACCAAAAAATGTCGTCGCAACAGTTACAAATATTTAAAAAAAAAAATCGTAAGTAAAGTGGAAAATTTTGAAGATGGTAACAATAATAATTCTTCTACGTCTGAAAAAATTTGTAACCCATATTATCTGCAAAATTTGAATGCAGATGAAATTTTTCCGAATACTAACCATTCCAATGTTAAGTTTTCATCTCATCATATTACACTTAAACGAGATTCTTTCGACTATGACGCTAATTTCAAACAAATAAATTGCAATTCATCTTTAAAAATAAAATGTGCGCTTGATCTTAACTTAGTTTTTAAAATAATTCCCGAGTATGATGGTTTTCCCACAAAATTATATAAATTTATTTCTTCTTGTGATATGGTTCATAAAAAATTAAATAAAGAGTTTAATGAAGACACTCTTATCGAAATTATCCTACTCAAATTACAAGATAATGCCTATAACGTAATGAGATTTAAAGAATTTAAATCATATGAAGAAATTAAATCAGCATTAACAACTCAATTTTCCGAAACTCGACCAATTGAGTATTTACAAGTAGAACTTGTTAGGGCAAAACAACTCCCAAACGAAGATGTTAAAAGTTTTGGAATTAGAATTGAACAATTATTACACGATTTAAATAATGCGTGCATTATACGAGAAGGAGTAGAATCTCCAAAAATTATACAAAATCTTAACGCAACAACAGTGTTAAAACCTTTTGAAGATGGGCTTAAAGAATCGCTACAAGTCATAATAAAAGCTTTTCGGTTTACAAATCTCAAGGATGCAATTTCCAAGGCATTAGAAGAAGAAGCAACGTTAAAATACAAAATTGCAACCGTAAGCCTTTCAAAAGCAGATACTTTGAAACCAGATTATCGAACATCCTGCCAAATATGCAAAAAAATTGGGAATTCAGTTGTAACCTGTTTTCGTAGAAATACAACTAATCAACGAAATTTTCCAACTGGTTATAGAGTTTATGAAAATACTAATAAATCGTTTTCACCAAACTTATCTAGTACCGTTTTAAATCAAAATCAAATTTCGAGACCCTTTTCATAATGTATTCATAAATTGCAAATACTGTAAAAGAATGGAACACTATATAAAGGATTGCCGTAAGCGGAAGTTTTCTGAAGCTTATCGGTCTACAAATGATATTCAATCGATTAATGAATTTACAAAAACCGGAAAACAACAAGCAACTCGCACAGATTGATCTGGACACAGCTGTTGTGGAGAATCTTTAAAATTGTGTTCAAATGACTACACACAAAATTCCGAAACCAATCACAACCAATCACAAACCAATCACATAGATTTATAAAAATATAATAGCAACAAAT
This sequence comes from Tipula confusa, assembly GCA_963556175.1. Classification (NCBI taxonomy): domain Eukaryota; kingdom Metazoa; phylum Arthropoda; class Insecta; order Diptera; family Tipulidae; genus Tipula; species Tipula confusa. The sequence goes on along the minus strand of OY744475.1, from coordinate 73,851,993 downwards.
TCGCTTTTCGAAATGTCGACATTTTAATCAATGAAAAATCTAGCTTTCTCATTGACACTGGTGCCGACATAAGCGTAATAAAAAAAGAATTTATTAAAAAAAGAACCATATGTTATCCCAATTTAAAATGTTCCATTACTGGAATAAATCTAACCCAAGTACATACTTTGGCTTTGTACCAAGCTAATATAGCAATAAATGATATCGATATAATTCCACATAAATTTCACAAAAAAAGAAAAGATTTTTGTGATTCAAATAATTGCAAAATCGATTATTCTCTAAAAGTTCTAGAAATTCCCATAAGTTCGACCAAATCAAAAATAATACCACTTTGCGCGCAATTCATGACAAACAACATTATTCCGCCGAGAGTCGAAAAAATTATTAGTGTTTGTCACTTGCTTCCAAAGGATACAAGTTATTTTTGTCCTTCAGCTGAATTATTACCAGGTGTATACGTAGGTAATACTATCATTCAAACAAACAATTCGCAATTTCCTTTAGCATTTTTAAATATAAATGAGTTTTCTGTTGAAGTAAACGATTTAAATATTTGTCCACAAGCTCTAGAAAATTATCAGATTATTGAAATGCAAAATTGGAATAATCCAATCGAGCGAAGATTAATATTATTAGTAAACAGCATTGAAACAAGTCACTTGAATCAGAAGGGACGTGATACTCTGATGAAGATTTGTAAATTTTTAATGATATGTTTTAGCTACAGGGTGATAAACTAACTTGTACTGATACAGTTTCACATGAAATTCCCTTAATTTCAAATGCTCGCACGGTAATTATAAAACCATATCGATTACCACATACGACTAAAGATGAAATAAATAAACAAGTCAAGAATATGTTGGAAAATGACATTATAGACAATTTGCATAGCCCTTGGAACTCACCGTTACTGGTTGTCCCAAAAAAGTCAGATAAAGGTGATAAACGTTGGAGAATCGTGGTTGATTTCAAAAAACTCAATGACATCATGATTTCCGATACATTTGCATTGCCAAATATCACAGATATTTTAGACCAACTTGTTAGATCTAACTATGTTTCGACATTAGATCTAGCCGATGGGTATCATCAAGTCCCAATGCATGAAGTAGATAAACAAAAAACTGCATTCAGCACTAGTTCAGGGCATTACCACTTTAATAGAATGCTATTTGGATTAAAAGGCGCACCAGCAACCTTTCAGCATATGATGAATTCGGTTTTGTCTGGACTGACTGGATTAAAATGTTTCGTATATCTTGATGATATTGTTATATATGGCTACAATTTGGATGACCACAATGCTAAATTAGAAAATATTTTTTCTTGCTTACGAAAGAATTATCTAAAATTACAACCTTCAAAATGTAAATTTTTAAATCAAGAAATCAGTTACTTGGGACACGTTATATTTGACGTTGGAATTAAGCCAGATCCATCGAAAATCAATGCGAAAGAAATAGAATCATTTTTAGGATTATGCGATTACTACAGACGCTTAATTAAAAATCTTTCTGATATTACAGAACCACTTACAGCGCTCCTTAAAAGAAATGTTACCTTTAATTGGTCGGCCTGTTGTCAAGATTCTTTTGACAAATTGAAAAAAATATTGATTAATCATCCTATAGTTGCGTATCCAGATTTTTCCAAGAAATTTATCTTTCGCAGAACTCAGACTATGATATTGGCCTTCCTATTGCATATGCGATTAGGGTGTTACAAAAGTCAGAAAAACACTATGCGACAATAGAGTAAGAACTCCTCGCTATCATATGGGCTTTAAACGCCTTATATTTTCGGACAAAGTTTTATAATAAGAACCGATCACAAACCACTAATTTGGTTGAAATCAATTTCTTACTCTGCATCTAGACTTGTTCGCTGGAGAATTGAAATAGACGGATATATGATTACAAAATTGAATTTAAATCTGGCAAATCAAATCAAAATGCAGACTGCTTAAGCCGAATCGAACTTCCGAATTCTGAAAAAGAAACTCCGCTTATCGACGTAGTGACTTGATCTAGAGCTAAATTGAACTCTCCAAATTCAGTGTCTCATAATAATTCTCAACCGATTTCGGGTAATAATGACATTTTAATTGATAATTCTAATTTTGTATCACATTTAAATAATCACAAATACCCAACAAACAATATTATAAGTTTTGAAAATATACATGACATAGAAAATCCATTTTGTCAAAGAAATAAAGTTTTTAAATCTAATAAATGTCCTCTAAAAATTACATCAACGGCTAAGATTCCTTTCGAAAAATTATTGATGTAGTGGGTCCACTTCCAGTTACTGAAAATGGTAACAAGGTCATATTAACCCTACAAGATGACTTGACTAAATTTTCAATTGGTATATGCCAAATCAAGAAACTGTGACGTGCGCGTTTACAAAAGAAAAACTAAAAACGTAATTTCAAATAAAATTACACTTGTTTATTTTTATTTTTATATTAAAGCTAACAATTTTGGATTTAACATTCACAAATACTAAATCACACCGACGGTCCCCTAGTATGTATGTACCCCTGGTTTAGTTTTCCCAAATTAGCAGGCAAATTTTTATGTATCCTTACGGTTGGGCGCCAGTCTGCGCGCACAAATCGTGGCTAACTGCCTTGCGGTTGGCTAGAGACTCTCGGGCTGGGTGTAACACTTTGGGGTCACTATGGGTACGGAGGAGTTCTCTGTTACACGCGGATATAGGAAGGAAAAGTAAAATGGCACTCACCTGTTACGTTGTCCACCTTCTCGCTTCCTCTTCCATTTTCTGTTTCGCTGCACGTGGTAGTATCGTTCTTCTCTTTGCTTGCACGACTTCTACGCAAGGAATCTTGTCACTTTTTTCCGCACTTCTTTACAGGAAGAATCACAATCGTTTCTTATCAGAACAAAAAAAAAAAAAAAGACAAAAAAAAAACAATAATACTACTCGAAAAATAAAACTCGACTTTCTTCCACCACGGTACCACACCAAAGAGATCTTTTTTCTAATTTCCGTCTCTTTTTATTAATTTTTCCACCGCGTCGGGCAACCCTTATTTTTGCTCGACCTGCCATCTGTGGATTATCCGTGTACTGCACTACCCGCGGTTCACCGACATTGCTGCCTGTACTGTACACTTTCGTCAAGTACGAAATGTCAATGCCGGGTTTGCTTGTTGTTTGTTTTGAACAACACAAATAATTTATGTTTACAATTTCTTGTTTTTGTTTTCGTTTCATTTTGGTGTTCATCTATGTGATTTGTGTGTGGGCTGCCTCGTTTCTTTGAGTTTGTGTCGGCCAAATCTGTGTGGTGCATTTCCATTTTTCTTGTGATGTATTTCTTATGTTTTGTATAGTTTCTTGGTAGATATATGTGCCATTTCCATCAACCATGGCTCTCTGGTCTGGTCAGTGCCTAGGAGATGAAAAGGACGGAAAACATGGACCGAGAAGTCACCAACTAATCTGACAACAGGTTAGTCTACCACATTCTTATATATATATATATATATATATATATATATATATATATATATATATATATATATATATATATATACATATATATACATACATATATATATATATATATATATATATATATATATATATATATATATATATATATATATATATATATATATATTCTTTTTAGTTCCCGTTTCAAAACTCAAACCATAGCCCGAGCATTTGTTGAGAACTGCATTTGTTTGTTCGGTTCCCCGCAATCTATTGTTACTGATCAAGGTTCCAATTTTATGTCACAATTATTTTCGGATGTTTACAAAATTTTAAATATTCATAAGTTAAATACAACTGCTTACCACCCGATATTGAGAATTGATATTGAGAATTGGGATAAATGGGTTGCAATGGCTCTTTTTACTTATAATTCTACAACTCATTCAGCCACTAATTATATGCCATTCGAAGTTGTGTTTGGTTATAAGCCAAATATTCCCACATCAACATCAATAAAACAAGATCCAGAACCCCTTTATAATTATGATTCATACGTCTCTGATCTGAAATTCCGATTTCAAAATTGTTGGAAATTAGCTAGAGAAAAATTAATTCAGCAGAAAATTATTTCAAAAGAAAGACTTCGAATATCCCGAATTATCAGGTCGGCGATTTAGTTTCGAATGAAAACTCGACTATAAAAGTTAACGGGAAAAACAAAATTGTTCATAATAACAGATTGAAACTATTTCAGACGTAAATAGAAGAGTTATTATTAAGTAGTCGGATAAATTTTTAAATCACTCAATCGCGTATTTTGATTTCTCGAACTGCCAATGAAAAAAAAAATAAAAAAAAATAATAATAATATAAATAAAAAAATAAAATATAAAAAAAGGGGGATGCTTAAAATTATATATTATAAATAAGAAATGAATATGAAATTAAATAAAATGTGAGATAAGAAAATTAACTACCCTTTTCTCGAATTATGTATAAAATAGTTATAAGTTACTTAAAATTAATTATTAAAATTAAGCAAATTTTGAATTGTTAAAATATTTTGATAAACCCTTCAGGTTTATCTTCCTTAGGGGGAAGGTGTTGTGAATACTTTTGTGGCGTAATGTACATTTATTTTTAGGATCGTTACTTTATGACATGTTGTTCCACAACTTATTACCTAATGATAATTTGATATAAAATAAAACGATACGAGTCAGTTGATAGTAATCAGTCACCAATGTTGACCTAATCAACAACTAGACAGTGGAAATTAGCAATAATATATAAAATATAAAAAAGAAAATGTGTCTATAAATTAATTGTAAAAATAAATTAATATTAAGATATACATATAAATAAAAGCGATTGAATTTTTCTTAATTTATCACAATCAGGCAGTGCGAGATAGTATAGACACGCTGAAGAAAAATGATCGTTCTTGTTGCATAATTACACTGTATTTTTGCGTTTTTCACCGTGTTGGTAACAAATCTCTTGAAGTATGCTTTCGTTGCGTTTGATTTCGTTTTGTTTCTGACATCCGGAACGTGCGAAAAATTTGGGCTCACCGAAAGTGCCTCTAATACGCGACATCGCGAATAGAGACAATTTTTCATTTCCTCCCAAGATGGTAAATCTCCATTTAAACTGTGTGAGACTTTTCACACTCCCAATTTTCATGTGTATCTTTGTCCAATCGAGGCAGAATCATTCCAAATTGTTCGACGAAATATCGAGTGCGTTTATGGAAAGCATGTGATTGTTGCATTCGTATACGACTGATTGCAGTTTTTTGCCGGTTGTGACTTTATTCTCTTTCGAGGTTTTGAGCAAAGAGTCAATGTGATGCGAGACAATACGTATCTTGTTTCCATACCACATGCATAGAGCTTCCCATGCCAGTTCGTAACGCGCATCTGTTAAGACAATGTTTTTGATCAAATCAAATGCCGATTTTTAATTGTAACAACTGGTCTAATTGAGCCAAATAATACCTCTAAGAATAGGTTTGGGTGAGTACATAAAATGTAATAAATGTAATAAATGTAAACTGTGTTCAGTTTTGACTTAAATTCGAACTTTTTGATAAACTTAAAAAAGCCAAAATATGTAATAGTGGTCTTATGGAGTTAATTAGTACCTTTAAAAATAGGTTTTGGTTAACATTTTTTGAACATTTAATGGCAGATCATTCAACTTTAACATTTTGGATAAAAATAAATTTGGAATAAAATTATTAACCAAAAAAAGGGGAATCATGTAAAAAAAGACGTCATCATTGTATTCAGCAACGATTTGCTTGCGCGATTTGGACGCATGATTCTGCTTTGTACTCTTCGTTTTATAAAATATTAAAAATAAACCAAACCATGGGCCAAAAAACGTAATCATAACTCATAAAAATTTGGTTTTAATATAATGAGAATTTCAGTTAATTATTATACAGTCGCATTATTATGAACGCTTTAAATATTATAAATCGTGAGAGTAATTCCCGATGATACATATAACTAGGTTTGTTTAATTTTCGAATTCATGTGCGTTTGGTCGTCTTGCTACTATACCGCTATATCAAAATAAAAATAGTTAGCGTGCCAATATTAAGTAATCATTTTTCATAAAACCAGGATACATTTATCATATACCTACTACGAGTATACATGGCATAGAAAATGTAACATAAATTAATTAAATTTTGATTAAAAAAATGTTTTACATGACAAACGTTGTTTAGTATAAATATGAAATGAAATAATTCTGATAACGTTAACATAATATTATGTACGTATACATAAAATACTTCTACATAGCCGTTGATGGTGGCACGAAACTTGATAAACATTAAAAATTCCTCGAGGTATTAAAAATGTTGCTAGCATATATGGTTTTTACGATATGATAATTGTTTTTTTTTTCTATTTTATAAATAATATATATATATATATATATATATATATATATATATATATATATATATATATATATATATATATATATATATATATATATATATATATATATATATATATATATATATATATATATATATATATATATATATATATATATATATATAAGAGACTTCTGCGCGCACTCCCAACTCTTTCGCATCTTACTTTTGACATCCTTCCTTTAACTGTAGTCCAATCGATGACGTACCGCTATATATACGTTTCACGTAAACTGCCTGCACATTGTAGAGCTCTATGCCAACCTATATAGTACTCACATAAATGGTGAGTCAGCCCAAGTCTCTTCCCTAAGTCAGTCCGAATGTACTGGGCTGGTTAGGATTTTAAACGGCCTATGTAATTTCATTATACATATTATGCACTGTATACGTATACAAAATTATCTTGCGTTAGAATGAATTAAATAACGAACAAAATCGGAGTACAGTGCAATTCACAAATTTAGGTGTCCAACTGGGATGTTTTATTACAAGTCCCGGTCATATGACCCGTCATAATTTTTTTATTTTTTTAATGGGTGAGTATGATGCTTTTTCGGAAACAATTTTTTTAAGAACCTTCATTTTAAACTCAGGCATCATCATTTTTTTTTGACTCAATATAGCGCAATGTAGCGTTCACTATAGAACTTTAAATTCCATTTCTTAGTTCTAGCAAATATTGCCAATAATCATCTTCTAACACGACTACCCTTCCGCCAAATGGAAAATTACTAATTATTAAATGTCCAAAAACCAAATCGACAATTTTGGATGTTATTGCAGCTGTTGCCATCAGAGCTGTATCCCATAAACATGATACAAATTGACTTTTTTGGAAAGCATAATTGGGGATATTTAACGACATCCATGCTAAGTGGAAGATGTTATCAAATATTCTATCAATGATTGATATTCTATCAATGACAAGCATAGTTATTCTATTTGGTTCCGGCAGCATGGAGGGCTCTTAGTTGAAATTGAATTTTTACGGAGGTGTAGCGAACCAGGAAAAGCCTACTAAAGATCTGGCCACTCCATATTTTAGGAATCAAAACAACAGCGAAGTCAAAGTCGCCCTAGGCCTGGTTTATGATTCCGTGATTGATGTTTTGTGATGACTTGTAATGAGTTTGACATTAAAGCTTTAAGTGCTCGTAAATCAGGAAAAAGAAAGTTCACACTGCGGTTAAATTAGGATGATGGATCTTTGATGGATCAAAGTGTTTTTTTGTTTTTTTTTGTCTGAACCCAGCAATATTTCCTGGGGCCGAAGCTCTCCCAACCCTTACGTGGTTAATTTTTAACGTCCTACCTTACGCCATCACCAGCCAAATCGAGGAAGCACGAATACAGGTTCAATTTTAACGTGCATCTTCATTTACTTCTATTAAACCTGAAAAATCAAAGGAAAAAAATAAAACTAGTCAAAATACGTGCATCTTCAATTACTTCCCTTATAAGCTTGAACAATCAATTGGAACTCAAATTAATCCAATAAAAATGGAATTCGACTATAATTTAGCAGTCAAACTGATACCCATAAATGTATTTACTGTTGTGTTAGTTTCTACGAAATATTACCCAAAGAACAAAAATTCATGAGTTATATTCCGCACAAATTAAATGGGCAGCGTATCCCGTTTTTTGGTTCAGTTTCGAAAATTTTGACGGATTAAAAACTTCGCTAAACAGTAATTTTAATGTGTTCCGTTCAATTGAATGTATTCAATTAGATTTAATCAAAGCTATTTAACTAAAAAATGATTCTATACACATATTCGCAAATAAAATTGAAGTCTTACTCACCAAACTAAACAAAGCTTGTCTAGAATCGCAAGGCACGTTAACCAAAGAGGTACATGAACTAATTCGAAAACTTCTTTGCGTTCTTTTCAAAACGGACTGAGAGAACCCATTGGACTGATTATAAATGCAAGTCGTCCCTCATATCTCAAAGAAGCAACTGTAAAAGCTTTAGAAGAAGAAATAAATATTAAATCAAAAAGGTCTATTCAACCATACACAATCAACCAAACAAAAACAAAGTGTCAAATTTGTCAAAAGGATGGACATGTAGCATCGGATTGTTTTTCAAGATATTCTACTCCCATTACTACTCATTTAACTCCTAAAACATCCTCAACCTCCAATAACCGACCCTGCATTGGAATGATTTCTTGTGTATACTGCAAAAAGAATGGTATTAACGATTGTCTTAGAAAAAAAAACTCTGACTATCGAAACATGCGAGGTAATTCAGACAATACAACTAAAACCATTCCAACTAATACCAATTCGAAAAATCAACCCGAGGTAAAGAAAAACATTCAGGGTCTTGAACGACACAAGGGCACTCCTTTTCGAGCATCAATGAACCAATAAGTGAGTGTCCAACAAGTACAAGATGTATTACTCAATTTCATAACATTAACTTGACAAAACAAATAGAAGACAATAATATTTACAGAACTATACAATTTCTTAGTTGATATTGGAGCTGATGTTAGTGTCATCAAACAATCATGTGTTCTTGACTCTTTTATCTTTTACCTAACTTTAAAATGTCAAATTAAAGGTGTTTCTAGTGGAATTGACGAAACAATAGGATTGTTACCTTCAAACATTATCTTCACGGATACAGTTAATATTTCTCATAAATTCAAAATTGTAAAAGATAATTTTCCAATTAATTGTAATGGAATTCTTGGCCAGGATTTCTTCACTCAAAATCAATGTAAAATTGATTTGGAAAACCTTACGCTAGAGATACCGTTAAATTCTTCAACCATCCTACCTAAATTAGTAACATCTTCGACTAAATTGTTTATTCCTGCAAGAAGTGAAAAAATTGCCTCTATCACGTGCAACAATATCGAAAACAATCAAAGCAAAATCAAAGGATGGCTATCTAAGGAAATAGTTCCAGGCGTATTCGCTGGAAATGCAATTGTTGAACCACGTAATAATTCAATTTCAAATAATTTGATAAATACAAAAGAGGAATCAGTTGTAATATCATGAAATGACTTGCTTTTCGAAAAATTATCGCAATATGATATATTTTCTTTAAAGCCTTGGACAAATACGTTGGAAAATCGATTAAAAATACTAGAGTCATCAGTTTACCGCATCTTAATTCGGAAGAACGTGGATCAATTAGGCAAATCATCCGATAGTATAAAGACGTTTTCCATTTAACTGTTGATTTAGTATTCACGGTTCATGGTACGAAACATTACATCCCTACAATTTCTGATTGTGTACGTATCTATCAAAAACCTTATCGTATTTCTGATGCAATTAATACTGAAATAAATCTACAAGTAAATGAAATGCTAAAACAAGGAATAATTGAATCAAGTGATAGTCCTTGGAATTTTCCACTTCTAGCTGTACCCAAGAAGCCTACAGACGGTTCAATAAAATGGCGTGTGGTTGTTGATTTTCGACGTTTGAATGATGTAACTTTAGATCGCGTGTTCCCTTTGGCCAACATCGTGGATATCTTGGATCAGTTGGGAAAGGCATTTTACTTTAGTAGTTTGGATATGACGAACGGCTATCATCAAACCAAAAACTGCCTTCAATATAAATGCTGGGCATTTTCATTTTAACCGAATGCCCTTTGGCTTAAAGGGAGCACCAGCTACATTCCTACAGCTTATGAAGAACGTGCTATCAGGTCAAAATGGTCTCAAATGCCTTGTATATTTAGACGACATAGTCGTTTATGGACAAAACTTATACCAACATAATCAAAGACTTAAGGAAGTACTAGGGTGCTTAAGAAAATTCAACTTAAAGTTGAATCCTGAAAAATATCAATTTCCCCGTCAGGAATTAACTTACTTGGGACATATAGTTGGATTTGATGGAGTTAAACCGGATCCAAGTAAGATAAACACTATTGTTAATTATCTCGAACCTAAAAGCCAGCATGATGTCAGAGTGTTTCTTGGATTTGTTGGTTACTACAGACGGTTTGTAAAACTTAATTCCAAAATTGCAATACCCTTAACGACTCTTTGGAAAAAGATGTAGTTTTTATATGTTCGCCCTTTTGTGATGAAGCATTTCAAATTCTTAAATCAGTAATTACTAAGCCACCAATCCTACAGTTTCCAAATTTTGGCCAAACATTTACAATCACTACCGACGCAAGCAAAATAGCTATCGGATCAATACTCTCACAGATATTTGAAGCCGGTGAACTACCTTTGCTAGTCGTACTTTGACAAAAGCTGAGAAAAATTCTCTGTAATTGAGAAAGAGCTCTTGATTTGTTGTATAAAACATTTCCGGGCTTATGTTTACGGAAGGAACATCAAAGTTATTAGTGACCATTGGTATATGGTTATTTTGCATGACAAATCCTTCTTCCCGTTTGATGCGATGGCGTTTAGAACTAGAAGAGAATGATTTTGAAATTTCATATAAACCTGGTGCACTTAATATGAATGCGGACGCCCTTAGCCGAATTTCAATAAATAATTTAAAATAATTAACAAATCTTTCTCTAAATAAGTTTCCAACTTTTTAATTAATCAAGAATTAAGGAACTCAAATTCACTTTCATTAATTCATATTAACGCAGTAACAGGATCAAAAAGTAACCAGAAAATTTCACTTTCTCCAGATATACAAATTAAAAATTCCAAAAAACCGTACCGTAATAAATCAAACTATCAGCAACAACCGGAAACCCCGCTTAAATACAAAATAAATACTAAGGTGAGAAACCAAAATCAGGTAGAAATTATAGATCCTCAGGAAAAATTGAAACTTATTAAGGGATTTCATGACACACCTCTAGGTGGTCATCAAGGAATCCAAAGAACGTATAATCGAATGCGAAAATTTTACTTTTTCCCAAAAATGTTCGAAAACTCGAAAAATTCATTAGATCGTGCGATTCTTGCCAGAAAAACAAAGTATGTCATCCAATGAAAATGCCAATGACAATCACTTCGTCATCCACCAAGTCTTTCAAAAAGGTATTCCTTGATTACGTGGGTCCATTAATATCAAACTATCAACAAAATAAATATATATTACTATCATGGACGATCTCACTAAATATGCTGTAGCTATACCGATACCAAATCAAGAAGCCGAGACTATCGTTGATGCATTCCTTAAAAATTTCAAATGTATTTATGGCTGTCCACAATCAATCTTAACTGATCAGGGTGCTAACTTTATGGGATTAGTTTTCCAAAATTTATGTAAGCTCTTAAAAATTAAAAAAATCAAAACATCTGCTGTATAATTATGATGACTACCTTGTAGATTTTAAACACAAAATACAAACGACCTACACAACAGCTTGACATAATGCCCTACAATCTAAAATGAATTCAAAAATATATGATGTGATTCAACAAATTTGACTTTCCAAGTGGTTGAATTAGTATGGTTGAGAAATAAAAAAAAAACCAAAATTCCAAAGTTCGGTAAACTCCAAGTTTGAAATTGGAAGAAAATCGAAGATCGTTTGTAATAATCGGCTTAAATTGAGTTTAGGATAGTCATTTCAACTAAATACTATCAGTAGTAAAAATAAAAATAAAATATAAAATAAAATAAAACCAACTTAGCTTAGATTTTTATAAAATAAATTTAAAACAAAAAAAAAAAAAAAAAAACACCCAAATTATGTAATATGAATTAAACCTGTTAAATAAAAATAAAAACGAAAAAAATTTAAATTAACCAAAATTAAAAATTATATAACCTAAAAATTTAAATTAAAATAGGTTTAAGATAAAAGATGCACAACATCTTTCTTAAGGGGAAGTTATGTAACTCCTTCATTAAATACTGAAATGTAACTCCATCATTAAATTTAATTATGCATATTAGTTTCCGGTTTCATCACAAGAAACACATGTAAACAAACCGACGAAAAAAGATTGTGAAGCAGTCCGATTACACTCTTGATGGATCAAACTTGTAAATATAAATACTTATATCGATAAATAAAACCAAATAAATCCAAGTTAATTATAAACAGTAAAATTGAAGTTATATAAAAATAAATAAAAAATAAATCAAAACAATATATAAGTTAATGTTTATTATTGTCGATGGAAATGGAAGCCTAGCCCTGTCCCGGTGGATACACAACACAGCTACTTTAATTTAGTAAGCAAGAAGAAATATCGTGTACCAACAAATTTTTATGGTATTGGTTCAACAGTTATGGATACCTTGGTGTATGTTGATTGAAATTTAGATATTGATGGGATAAGTTTGGGTACTGGTTTTCATGTTTGCCCTGACGATTTGTCACCCTGTGAATTAATCAAAAGGAATGCAATGATTAATCATAGAATCATCGTTTTATTCCTGGAAAATATTTCTATCAAAAAGCTTCAGATGTCACATCCATATCAGCAGATTAGATATGATGTGGCTTCTTTGGACCACATTAGGAAAACAAGCAGTGTGTAAATGCAGTTAGGAAAGCCAAAGCAAGTTCTGAGCCAACAAAAAATTAAAATGCGAATTATTTTATTGAACAAGATGCCTTCACCGATGAATCAAGCCAACCAAACTTGATCCATCGGTGAAAGAAATTGTATACATAAGCAGACAGACAAACGGTTGCATAAAATAGAACTGTCAGGCCTATCTGTACAATTTCACCATATACACGTAAAGGTATCCTTGTGGATAGAATGAAAGGTTAAAACGATTGTGCCCCGATTATCGGCGATTAAAAAATGTTTTGTGAATGACCTAGGCCTCTGATCGATGACTAGTGTTATGGATCAATATACTTCTGTCCTTTCGACCTATAAATGGGATTTTTTACGTAGATATGAAGGAGGATTGAATCAAACACACCACGTTTGTAATAGTAATAGTAAAAGTACGACACTTTAGGGGAAAAAGTATTACAGAAACTTCAGAGAGTAATGGCTAAAACTAACTTTTTACAAATTAAGTAAACAAAACGTTAATTGCTGGCCAGCCGAGTTGAGCATTTCTAACATGTGGTTATACAGCTGGAATAAACTATCAACACAAACTCAGAAAGAGATTTCGAATTTTACAAAACCTTCAACTGTTCTACAGTTACAACGACTATTAGGGTTTCCGGGCTATTTTTAAAGATTTTTAGAACGATACTCTACACATATGTTGGCCTCACATGTTGGCCTACGGAAGAATACCACATTCAAATTTGGACCAGACCAGCGCAGATCATTTGTGCGTTTAAAAAAGGCGCTGACCATTTACAGGATGCCTGTAAAGTGGACTTAGTAACGCAACTTTTGCGGGTCAGGTTCCATAAAGCGTGGCGGTTCCATAACGCGTGGCGAGATTTTAAAAAATTGCATCGATTAAAGTATCGTCGTTTCATCAATGGGGTAGAAAATGGGATAATAGTATTGATTTAGCTCAGTTATTATCTAGCCTTGATTTCATGGCAAAGAATTTATATATTAAAAATCGATCTTTACTCCAACCTCGATTCCATAATCCAATGAATATGGCAATTAATCATTAAAATTCAGTAAACTAAATCAAAATGCGCAATTCCAGTGCTTCTGAAAGATAAAAAAGATTGGCAATAATCAGCAAATAAATAAAGTGATTCAGATGAACCGATATTCTATGCCTTACAAGGATTTTTCACGTAGAAATAGAGTAAGAATGAATCAAATATACCTAGCTTTTATAACAGCAAAGGTACGAGTTTCTAAAGATGGTTTTATAAATCCCACATGAAGACAGGTGTGCGTCAATCGAGAAAAAGTCGCAAAGGAACTTATGATAGTGCTATGTATGAATGTCAATTTCTGGTCAGACGAATAAAGTATTTAGGATATGAAGTGAAGAATGGCTGGATTAAACCAACAATGGCAAAACCTAAAACAACTTTGAAGTTCCCATGAGATTTGTAGAAGAAAACAATGAATTACCCAAACACCTAGCGACTTACTATGGAAGAATACCACATTTAAATTTGTAGAAGACCATCACAGATCATTTGTGAGTTTGAAAGAGGCACTGCCCACAGCTTCCAAATCCTTAATTTTTATTTGGAGAAGGCGAAAATGGGTTTGTATTTGGATTTTTGGAAAGTGGGCTTATGAGAGCTTTTGCAGGTTGGGATGAAATACAACCATATCCATTCGTTTATGTTCTACAACACATACAAATAAGCCAATCGAGGAAAAGTACTGCAGTTACATGTTGAAGTTACAATTCAAAATTTCCACTGATTGTGCCGCCTTTATAGTGGCAATGATGCGAATGGAGTTCACCTCGAGGATTACAGAATTAGTGATGTACTTAAAAGAATTTAATTATGAATTGGAACACAGAGCATCTATCAGATTGAAACATTTCGATGCATTGTAAAGAGTAGCAATATAATTGATAATAATCAAATCAGATACAACCCATAAGATCAAAGGGGCCCAAATAAAAGGAATTAATTCGTCATCTATTGCCTTTTAAAAACCAAATTGTATATTACTAATGGTGTTTTCTTTTAAAATCTTAAAGGTAGGTATGTTTTGGTTGTACCAAAATCAATGCAAAAAGAGGTTATCCGTGCCTGCCAAGAGTCTAGACATTTTGATGAATGGAAGACGATGAAGCTCGTTATAAATGGGAGTTAAATTTTATAAAGAAATAACTTCACTTCAGTACTACAAAATTGTGTGAAATGAATCCTGAAGACCTAAAAGTGTGAAAAGCAAAGATGTTTGCTTAACCAAAAAAGGTGATGTGCTTTTGCCATGTAGAACCTCTAGGATACCTTACAGTATCGAAATAGGCCTATAAATATATACTATGTGAGATAACCTTCATCATGCTATATCACAACTGGCGTACTAAGAGGAAATGGCCAAATATATAAAAGATTAATGACATCGCATCATTCCCACTATCATCAAACTCACATGTGAAAAATCTGATGATTGGTGGTAGTATATTGGTCGAGATTAAATAAGTTAAAGAGACAGTTGAAACTGAAGTGAATGAAATATTTGAAGAGAATCAAAATCTAACAAAGCTTGTAGTAGATGATATCGTACTAAATAAAGAAGAAAATTGCCTTCAAATGAAAATCTCATCAGAATAATCAGTTGAAGATTGGGTATTGTTAAAAAGCCCAAATATTTAGGATTGTACAAAATTGTTATTGTAAGAAATAATGATCAATACGATTTAGTGAAAATGGGAGTTGCAAAAGGCTAATTTCGAATATCAGCATCACAGCATCATTCAAACTGAAAATCTATAATAAAATCTATAATCTATAACCAACGGTCGGATATATATATATATATATATATATATATATATATATATATATATATATATATATATATATATATATATATATATATCCATAATAATATATTCCTGACCATATTGATTTTTAACAATCTAGAAAGGTCGTATAGGTAAAAAAAAAAAAATCCATCTTAAATTTTCATAAGCCACCTTACTTTTCTGCTGTTTCGTTATAAGGGATAAAAGATCCTGAGGCCTGGTTTTTGATTATCATAAATTTTCACTATGGTAGAATAAAAATCTTTTTAAATTATGCACGACACATATCAAATTTTGTACACCATCTTATATACGTTTAAACTTTACACCTTAAGGATTAGAATTAAAAAAAAAAAAAAACTCTTACACGGTTTTGTTAATTAAATTCGGAACAAAACTTTGCTACATACCGCAAAAAAATTTGGCACACACGTCAACCAATGCTATATAATTTAGTAAGTAATTAAAATCAATTCGATGTTAGGCCTGCTCTATATAGTGATTGTGATTTAATTTTTTATTTATTTTTTTGATAAGGATCAAATAGGGCCGTCAAAATTGAAACCGATTAAAAAAACAAAAAAAATGACAATTTCGATAAAATGGGATATGTTGTGTCCTATTCACAAAACTACTCGTTTATAAATTTTCTAATCTGTAAATGGCATCATCGTTGTATCCAAGTCAATAAAACGATCAGATTTGTTTGTTTTTCGAATGGTTTTATTGTCGGATTGTTAAATGCTAAGGTCATTAATATAATCACATATCATAACCATAAACGGTTTTATTTTATTGGCTGTTTGTTTTTTGTTTTTTTTTTGGTTGAAGAGGGGAAGAACTTATACAAAAATGAATTATGACATATTATTTTGACATCTTGATTTTATCACCCCATTCCATGAATGAGAACAAAATCTTATTACATTTGATGATGATGTTGTTGATTATCATCTTACGCATAGTCATGTTTGGCTTGTTTCGTTACGTTTTCATAAATATATACATAAACAAATAGACGCGTTTTGTGGTCGGAGGGTATTCACATGACCCAAAAATAAATAGCTATCACTCTGAAACCATTCGAAACCATTCAACTCTTTTAATTATATGTTAAAAGTAATAAAGTAAAAGGATCCATCGTCCTTAATATTTATAACAAAAGAAAAATATTACCGTGCAAATAGTATAGTGATTAAAGCTGCGGCGTTTGGATCGGGTAGTACCAGGTAAAATTCCCAACAGGGAAAGTTTGATAAAGGGGTTTTCCATCCCTTGATTACGATCAGTGATGATGACGAACAGTGATGATCCTCTGTTTGAATACAAAACCCATGGGGTGAACCATCTTCCATGTCAGTATAGGCTGGCTGCAGTAATGCAATGTGCAGACCAAACCTGTATTCGTGTGTCCTCGATTTGTCTAATGATGGCATAAAATAGAATGTTAAGTTAACCGCAAAAGAGTTGGGTCTTCGGTCCCAGAAAAAGATTGCATGGATTAAAACATTGAAAAAAGCAAAATATTGGAATACAGGTGTGAAAGATGTCGTTAAGCGAATAATTTGGGAATGTTTTTCCTGCAATAGGACTCTTCCGAAGCTAGCAATTTGATTATGCTGGGTCACTTTCCATTAGTTTACATTAGTCACTTTCCATTAAAAAAAGGAGAGATTCCCAACAAATAAAGACTTATGTCTGTTTTTCTGTGTACATATTATGGCAATCAAAGCCATTCATTTTGGTACAGTTCAAAATTAATCAAGCGAAGAATTCAAAGCAGCACTAAAAATGATCACATACATCAGAGGACTTTTAAATCCTATATATATTTAAATTGCCCATAACTTTTTGGGCAATCTAAGGAGTTTTGATTAATTTTACAGTTTTCTAACATCTTAGCAACATAACGACCAAGTACCATCGTTTTTGGGCGCTCACCAAATCGTTTGGGATACCATTATTATCAGCACCACATCTTGGCTGTTTATGGGAATCTGGAGTTAAATAGGAAGGATAAATTATGTAGTATCTCTTAACTGGACACAAGACCGAATAGTTCAGGTTCCTCTTGAGAATAATAATAGAGTCACGTTAGTCGTTGTGCAAAGAAAGGAAAGTAATAAGACTCCGACCAACCGTAAGCGCAGTTTTTCATAGTAATCGTCTAATCGATATTACGGAAAT
Source organism: Tipula confusa (assembly GCA_963556175.1). Taxonomy (NCBI): domain Eukaryota; kingdom Metazoa; phylum Arthropoda; class Insecta; order Diptera; family Tipulidae; genus Tipula; species Tipula confusa. Next base: position 73,834,077 of record OY744475.1, on the reverse strand, counting down.
AGTCTGATTAGGTGTACAATTCTAATATTTCATATTTAAACTTCGGGTGATAATCCATCGAAGAAATTGTAGGCCTGTGATTCAGCAGAGTCATATTGTAACCGGAAATCTGGGTTACACTTGTACATTATGCCATGAAACAGATCACTCGTGATTTACGTGTAAGAAGTCTAATCAAATGGATTTTCTTAAATTTCGAGAGTGGGCAAAGAATACCCAAGAATGCTTCAATTGTTTAAGCAAACGGCATCAAATCAAACAATGTCCTTTCAATCGCTCTTGTCAATAATGTAGAAAAAAACACATACACTTTTGCACGTTAAGGAAACTGAAATCACAGAAAAAACAACCCAAGAAGTAGTCGCTCCTGAGGCAGCATCCCACTGTTCTCAAATAATTGCCAAACATTCTATTTTCCAAACAGCAATTATTAAAGTAATCGATTTTACTAGAAACCCTATCTGGTGTCGCGTCTTTTAGACTCGGGCTCACAAGCCAGTTGTATAACCGAGGAATGTGTGCAAAGGCTGGGGTTAAAGAGGAAAACCGATAATTTCTGCTGCTGGACTTGAATATTTTAGTGCAGGATCTGCTAAGGGTTTGGTAAAATTTACCTTGCAGCCAAATCGGCATTTTGAATTTCGTATAAATGCTCTCATTATATCTAAGATATCTTCATAATTGCTTTGCCAGACGATATAGTGAGCCTTGATCTTGAACGTCTGCATGATCTACAATTAGCTGATCCACAGTTCTACAAGTTACCTGAAATAGACATTTTAATCATTTCCGAATATTTCTTTAGTCTTTTGAAAGATGGCCAGAGGACAATTGACAATGGACCAGTATTACTTCAAACTATACTAGGCTGGGCATTATCCGGCAAATGAGACAACGCAGCAGACCATCAGGTAGATTGTTTCCATGATATTACCTAGTGTCAATACTGACGTTGACTTGGACAGAACTCTCCGCAGCTTCTGGGAATTAGAGTCAATATCAAACTCCAAATTAACTCTTACACCAAAAGAATCCTTTTGTAAAGAGCTCAAAAAGATCCTTAAATATTGGGAAAATCTCTTTCTACCGCCTTCCAAAGATTGAGAGGTATTGAACGCCGTTTCACTGTGGATCCCGAATCCTATAGACTATATCAACACCTCATACATGAATATCAATCATATGAAAGAAGTTCCCTCAGATGCGTGAGATAAAGGTTATTATTTACCTCATAATGGGGTCATTAAACAATCAACCTCAACAACACAGTTAATAGTTGTATTTGTTGGGTCCACCAAAACATTGCAAATACAGTGCTAATAAATGTCCTTGGTATCAACTGGGACCCAATTACTGATAGGTTCACATTTACTTCAGAACTACCTCGCAGAGATTGGTTCACGAAGCGGACTATAGTATCTGAGGCCAGTTGTCTTTTCAATTCTCTTGGATGGATAGCGCTGTTCATTGTGGTTTTATATTTATCCAAAGGTTATGGGCTATCAATCTTAGCTCTTTCTCAAGAAATCTCAAAGCAATGGCAAAACACTCGTAATTTTTTCACTTGACAAGTTATCTTTTAAAATTTTCCGAGATTTTAAACGTTCTCAAACAGTAGAAAGTACCAAAAGATTTTTTATAACCATTAACTTTTGCCCGCAGTGGTTCAAATGTCACTTAACGTTTTTTTAAAGGCTATAAAAAAAATAGCTCAATGTTACCTGCGCATCTCTTATTCTCCACACGCCTCGTAATCATTGTCCACTTTTAAGTTATGGTGATCGATACCGTAGTGCAACAATATGTGTTTAAAATTAGGCTACCACATATTTTTTTATGTGGATCTTAACGAAACGTAACATCGATATAATGCTCGGCTTTCCATTAATATGTTTGTTAGTATACAATGTTCTATTGGAAAATTGATGTATTAGTGAAAAGGGATGAAACCGAAGTACGCGAGAAAAACTGGAGAGTAAATTCACCCACCGTTTTCTTTTCATAAGTATCGGACACTAGTTTAATTTTTTCTAGATTTTTGGCTTTTTTTCTAACTATTTTTTTCTAGCCCAAGATTGCGTTTTCCTATCTTTTTGCTTAACATCTAAGCCTGTTACTCCAATTGGTTCTTTTTGATGTCTTCCAAAAAAAATTCCAGCTAGTCACTTGCCTGTTGCATCCAAATAAACATCAGTGAATTGTATTTGAAATCCACAGTGATACAAATCTCATACACTCTGTGGGGTTAAAAAGCATGACCAGCGACTATATGGAAGTTAATGCTTGGTCTCCTCGCAAAACAAATGACTATTTAAGTGAACATATTCATCAAATCATGCAATCTTCGATCATTAGCTTCATATTCTTTGACAGATATTACCGGTATCCATCGGATATTCTCTGAGAAGCAACAGTATTTATACCAGTCAACTGAGGACCTGCATTGGCGCGCAAACCCATTTTTTTTATTATACCATCAACAACGAAGACACAACACCTTGATTTGGATAAAGAGGAGTACGATATTTTTTCTACGATACACATTTTATGCCGAAATTGTCTATAACTTGTATGAGATTTATGCGCTTGTTGGAAATCATTTTTTATGTGGTATGGCCAAAAATTTGCATAATAATCGAATCGAAATAATTTAATCTGAAATCAATATTCCATTTTTTTTTGGTAAATTTATGGTTTAAAGATATGGTTGGTACGAGTAACATATTTTTTTTTTTGATACAGGTAATACTTTGACCCTTTTGCGTTACTCGATTGATTATATTATGAATTTATTGATAAAAAGCTGGTAACGGATGGCACTTCATGGCCCCATTCCAAGCTAAATTCATTCAACCCAAAACATCTTTACCAATTAGGTAATTTTTAATTTTTTTTCGTTGATTGCAAAACAATTGAATTATGTTGTTTCGCAATAATTTATAAAATCAAATTGTATTAGGAAACTATAAGTTTCTTATTCAAATAAAAAAATAATTTTTTTTTCAAGTAATAACAAGTATATGGTATGGGCAGTGTAGTTGTAAATTCACATTTTTATGCATTTATGGCATAATTTTTTTCCCCTCTTAACTGACCTAACTTATTGGGTTAGATTATAATGACCGTCCGCACCAAAAATGGTTTCTTTTTCGTCGGACGTTTTTTCGGAGTTTTTGAAAATATACTCGGCTTCTGGTGGTGACTTTTGGACGGGGCGGTCGTCGGACGATCTCTGCAGATTTCGATATAATTGTAAGTTTTTTTTGTTTGTATTTTTTTTTAATTTTAAATTTCTTATTTTAATAAATTTTTTCTCTCGGATTAATGATCCAAATTATCTTATTCTTTTCTATTCCATTGGTCCTTCGTAACCACAAAACTTTATGCAGCTTATCAAGGTCCAAAAGCGACTCTACCAACACCCACGACCATATCCTCGCGTTGAGCTAGCGGGATATATATATATAGTAAAGACTGCTTTAAAATTTAAAGGCTTTACTATTTTTTGATTAATCTACCAATTAAAATTTTTAATCGTTAACAAATTGCTTCCAAATAAATCTTTTTGCTTTTGGATTTTTTTGGGCGTTTTCAATAGATTTTAAATGTTTACAGATAAAAGAAAAAACTGTAAGATAAATCTGCTCACAAACATATTTGGAAACATAATCCGAGGAAATATCATTTAAGAAGTTAAAAGTTCATAATATATATAAAAGTAAATTTTTTTGAAAAAAAAAAGATGAAAAATCTTGTCCGTTTTGTTAAGCTGCTTAAAATATTTTCAGTATACATTAACATACTGAATGTGCCATTTCACTGATGTCTACTATAGTTTCGATCTAATATAGCATAAAACACTATAAATACCATGGTTATTCACTGTTATAAAATAAACAGAATATTAGTTTCACATATCTACCAACCACAGATCAATTCGATGGGGATTACATTTACATAAACGAGTACGTACGTACCATCAAAATGATAAAAATGATGGCAAAATGATAAAAATTTTCATTCATCTGTGTAACAACTGTGCAAAGTGTAATGTGTAAATAACAATTGAAAAACATTAACGAAACGAAAAACGCTACTGCTATATGAAATTACATTTCCATATGGGTTTTTCAATATTTTCACATTATCATAATTAAACAATTTACATTTTAGCTCGACAATAAATTGTCTCGAGTATCGTTTAGAAAAAAAAGTTGAATTATATATGGAGGCTGATGAAATAAATCCATTTACCTCATTATGTATTCTCTTTCACAAAATCATTCAAAAAATGTTTATAACGTAGTGAAATTTCACCTGTTATAATTGCCTAGTTCTTTTCACCTTAAAAAATCTACCCCCTATTTTATTTTACAAGATAATATCTGCGAAGCTAAAAATTAATCAATCCACTGAATATTACAGATTAGTTAATGGTTAATTATGAATTGAATATGAATTGAATATGAATTGAATATGAATTGAATATGAATTGAATATGAATTGAATTTGAATTGAATATGAATTGAAAATGAATTGAATATGAATTGAATATGAATTGAATATGAATTGAATATGAATTGAATATGAATTGAATATGAATTGAATATGAATTGAATATGAATTGAATATGAATTGAATATGAATTGAATATGAATTGAATATGAATTGAATATGAATTGAATATGAATTGAATATGAATTGAATATGAATTGAATATGAATTGGATATGAATTGAATATGAATTGAATATGAATTGAATATGAATTGAACATGAATTGAAAATGAAATGAATATGAATTGAATATGAATTGAACAGAATTAAATATGAATTGAATATGAATTGAATATGAATTGAATATGAATTGAATATGAATTGAATATGAATTGAATATGAATTGAATATGAATTGAATATGAATTGAATATGAATTGAATATGAATTGAATATGAATTGAATATGAATTGAATATGAATTGAATATGAATTGAATATGAATTAAATATGAATTGAATATGAATTGAATATGAATTGAATATGAATTGAATATGAATTGAATATGAATTGAATATGAATTGAATATGAATTGAATATGAATTGAATATGAATTGAATATGAATTGAATATGAATTGAATATGAATTGAATATGAATTGAATATGAATTGAATATGAATTAAATATGAATTGAATATGAATTGAATATGAATTGAATATGAATTGAATATGAATTGAATATGAATTGAATATGAATTGAATATGAATTGAATATGAATTGAATATGAATTGAATATGAATTGAATATGAATTGAATATGAATTGAATATGAATTGAATATGAATTGAATATGAATTGAATATGAATTGAATATGAATATGAATATGAATTGAATATGAATTGAATATGAATTGAATATGAATTGAATATGAATTGAATATGAATTGAATATGAATTGAATATGAATTGAATATGAATTGAATATGAATTGAATATGAATTGAATATGAATTGAATATGAATTGAATATGAATTGAATATGAATTGAATATGAATTGAATATGAATTGAATATGAATTGAATATGAATTGAATATGAATTGAATATGAATTGAATATGAATTGAATATGAATTGAATATGAATTGAATATGAATTGAATATGAATTGAATATGAATTGAATATGAATTGAATATGAATTGAATATGAATTGAATATGAATTGAATATGAATTGAATATGAATTGAATATGAATTGAATATGAATTGAATATGAATTGAATATGAATTGAATATGAATTGAATATGAATTGAATATGAATTGAATATGAATTGAATATGAATTGAAACCACTTCGTTTTGTATATTTTTTGAATTATGTAAAGTTAGGATATTAAAAATGGGAAACCATTTAAAACCGTTGTTTTTCCCATTTATTTCGGATATTAAATGATGATGATGCAACAAGTAAATAGTTCAAAATAAATTAAAACCGATAAAAAAGTTTATTCCTAATCACAAAAAAAAAATTAAAATTTCTCATCATCGTACTCCATTTAACTCAAACCCTTTTAATCTCAACCATTTATTTTATTCAAATCACGAGCATAGACAATTTCGAAAAATTCTATACCTATATAAATTTATATTATTACCTTCCGAATTTTTGGTAAAAACAAATTTCGTCACAACAAATCTGAAAATTTTTACAATTTACTATAAAAATTTGTGTTTTATGCGATGTAATTCGTTAATCCAATTAAATCAAAAAAATGAGCAAAAAAAAAGTCCATTAAAATAAAAACAAAAAATTTAAGATGGAACATTAAATAGGATTAAAATTTTTACAACGAAATGAAAAATAAGTTGAAGAGCTTTTGAAAGCTACATAAAAACAAAATAAGCTTTCGATGTGACAAAAAACAAAGAAATATGATATGAAAAAAGGACATTTATAGTTTTTCAGGGATTTTCGTGATAGTGTTGAGATTTAAAATATTTACCACAATAACTATTTGTTTGGGGATCTCAATGTACAGGGATGAGATGACAGTCGAGGATTAGAGTCTGTGATGACTCATCTTGCTAAAAAAACGACCTAATACTTAATTTGTTCAAATCCACAAAAACGCATTTTCACACATTGGTCATTGGTCAGACTTTTATTGAGTGAAATTACTATGTATAAACACACAAAAAACTTTCCACATCCCAAGATGCCTGAGAGGCACTGACAACCGAAGCTGTCCAAACTTGCCATAGAAATCTGAATACCGGTGCAGCAGGCTCGATGATCCGAACGAAAAACCTAATGAAAGGAGTGGTTTAAAAAGCCGCTGGTTTGAAGTTACAAACTTCTTATTACAAATATTTTGGATGATATTATTTAAAGACTGGACTTTATGTTGGAGAATGGCAACGTGTTAGATACAGGACGAGGAACCATGACTACATCGAGTTAGCACTTCAATTAAATGGTACAGATATACATCAGCCAGGAGCATAATAGTTGAACATCGGAAAAAATAACATCGAACTTGGAAATCACTGTAATGAAAATATTGGAAGGAAGTTCACGGTTACCCACAATGCACGTTGTGGAAGCCAATAATATGGAAAAGGGCCAATGAAGTAATAATAGCAAAAATCTTAGTCAAACCAGACAACGACGACAGAGTGCCAATTAAGGTTCAGTACTTCTTGAACATGATTTGGCAAGAGGTGTTGAACTTCACTCTCTCGAGTCAGTTTATCTCTAATTTTGTTGCATATTAAAGATTCTTTGTCAAACCACATGCACATCAGGTTTGATAAACCAGGAGTGATCATACAGGCGGCAGAGCATCGTATCTCTTGTTTTATAAACTGGAAGGCCTACAAGAATACTTTATTCATCAAAACGGATATGTGGCCAACATCTTTGACCTCAATTAGTTACCTAGAAACTACAGCTTATTTGTTAAATGATGTGCTCCTATCTTTTTACGGAAGCAGTTGTGCCGCGCGTAATGTTATAGTCAATCGCAAAGGTCCATGGCAGAATAAAAAGCTGGCTAAACTCCGTAAGAGGGTTAGGAAAAGATATAAAAGGGCAAAACATTCTAATGAATAGAATAAATATAGACAAGCCTTAACTAATTACATCATTAGAATAAGGCGTTCCAAACGCCTTACATGGAGGAAAAAATGTTATTATATCGAGGCTATACTAACAGCTGCTCGACTACATAGAGTTTTCCCTAAGGATTAGTCCAACAAGATTGGGCTTATTCTGAACTCCAATGGTAACTAAAGATCGGGTCGCAAATAACATGGAAATATTGTTTAGAGGCCCGGAAGTGATGCCCAAAGAACTCTGCCTTGGCAAAAAGTTTGGGGTAACAGTCCTTGGTATAACAGACAGGGATACTGGTGGACCTCCTCTGGAACCTAACAGTCTGGTTCACGGATAGATCAAAATTAGATAGTGAAGTTGGCATTGGTGCCCTTGGACCCAACCACAAAATATAGAAATCACTTGAAAATTATCCCAGTGTTTTTCTAGCCGAAATTCATGGCATTGTATTTCCAAACATTATGGTTAAATAAATTAGACTAGAATGACCTGATGGTATCGCCATTATAATATGGAATAAATTGAAAACCGAGCTACACTTGTAACCATATTCAGCGGTGGTGTATACGGCCCATTTTAAGATTAGTAAGGATAACTGAAAACAAAACTAATCATCTAAAAAACGAAGGTTGCTACTTTTAGATAAATAAGATTGGAACTATATTCCTAGATTGGAACTATATGCGGTGCTCATCATCTTGGAAAATGGTTTTCAGAAGTACAAAAAACTTTTTATTAAATTGTATCACTGTATCTTCCATATCACTGTATCCATTGTATAAGTGACTATTTCACGTCAAATTATGAGCAATTTACTATCCATTCAAATTACACTATCAAGACTATTGATTACCTGCGGTATTGATTACGCAGAACCCATCACTTTAGCCAGCTAATGAAGTAATTTCAGATTATTGTTGTCAAAATAAAAAAAAATTGGCATAATATGCCGCCCTCCGTACCACATATTGGTGGTTTGTGGAAAACCGCGCTCATTAAAACACATCTCGATCGAGAGACCAGAAATATTCATCTGACATTTGAGGAAATGTCCACTTTGCTAAGCGAAATAGAAGGCATACTGATCACCCGGTGTTTTTGTCCAACATTTGTGGTTGATGATTCATTCATGGGAACATCTTTAACAGAAATTACAGTTTCAAAATCCACTACTATAGTTTAAACTCCAGTGGAACAAGAAACATACAAACCGTACATGGAAATGCCAATGCGTTATAAAGGCGGCCATGTATAATCGAATGTAAAACTGTTGCCTTATAAAATAAAAAGTTAATGACAGACCAGGATGTAAATTCTGTACATGTACGTATAAAGTAATAATTTGGCTAAAAATTATTACTTTATACGTACATGCCTATAAAGTAATAATGTGGCCTCTTACTATAATAACTGGGTGCTTGTAGTCATATTGACAATCTTGGTGTATCCGAAAAACTATGCAATTCAATTTTGCCATCTTGTGGCATATATCGTTTAATCTGAACATTTTTTAATAGCCAAGTTTCAGCAACCACACAAATTTTGAAAAATTAACTTTATTAAGACTATCGTTGGAGACAACCATCCGAGAGGATCGAATACTCTAGAATACTCCGAAATGATGTTAGGCCTAGATGGTTTTGAAATATTATTCAGATTTAATTTAAATGAAAAGACATTATTAATGACATTCCGTGGAAGGCCTAATATTCTCCTTTTCACCGCTATGATAACAGATGAGTTGGACTGCCACATTCGCAAATTAAAACCACCAGTTCACAGTAATACAATCATTTCGTCTTTCAATTTTTGTGCCTCTTCAACTGTGTCCGCTCCGGAAATCAAATCGTAAAACTCGTTTAATATATGTTGAAATATATTTGAGTGGTTCTTTTGATTATCGTATGCTACTTGGTGCAGGGTTCTAATAGCCAGAAACGAGAAACTTAATATTCCAAAAGTCAATGTTTTGAGCTTAGAGCGCCTGATTTTTCCTGATGCATCACTTCTCCATAGTATTCGTTGTAATTGGGCGTTAAACCACTGGACCTATTAATATTGTCTCATTGAGTGAAATTTCTGATGTAGACTCAGTTAACTCTAAATAATTAAAAAAACTGCAATTCTTTAACTTAAAATCGAAACTTGGCAACTTATTGGGAAGCTGTCTTATTACAAGAAGATCTTTTTGTATTTTATCCTTTGCCGAGTACAACGATTTGGCAGTGATAGAAACCCCACCTCTTGTAACTATTTTTCCAGAGCCCAAACCAGTTATTACGATATTTGCATTTTTCTTTAACAATTGCAACCGTTGCATACTGTAATGAATGAGGCTTGGGAGCAGGAGTCCAGCAGTACTATTTTTTGCCAATTTTCTGATTTGTCTAAAACTTGAACTACCGCTATTGTCAGTAACGATTGAAAGCTTAGTAAAGTTGCTACATTTGACAAAACAACGGCTGAAGTATCTGAAAGTATATCTGTATTGCTGCTTGTGTTGCCACTTAATGATATAAACTGTTTACGTTTTCTAAGGTAATGAGTTTGGTAGCACTTGAGTTGAAGCACATCGTTTCTATGGTATCTAATGAGCTCTTTTTTATTTAAAAATTGGAAAACCTTTCCATGGTAGAGAGATCCTCTTCAGCATTATCATCTGCCCATGCTTGCTTGGTCAAGCTATCCAATTTGTTGACTAAAGTATGAATCAGGCATGGATCTCATTTCTCCGATTTGCTACCTAAAATTTTCAACCTCCTGATAACTTCATCTGATACATCAGCCATTCAATGCAATGCTTTTGCCGAAACCCTTGAGATCACTGTCTTATAAACATTTGATATTTTTAAATTGCTGTCGATTGATGCTTCCTTGAACGATGGAAATTCAAAATATTGACCGGAAAAATATGAAATATCTATTCTAGGAAGTCCAACCTCACGGCCTTTCTTGCTTATCCCTGCAATTTCTGATGATGATGCAAAAATGATTGCTAATTCATCATTGGTTCATCGATTGATGCATTATGGGAAATTTTAAACGCTTCAGCTTCGCGCTCCTTTTTGGCTTGCACTAATACTTGCTTCACTTTCAAATAAGGCGCTTCTATAGCAATTTGAAGATCATCATAATTGTTTGAATCACCAATTGCATTTTCTAACTCGAGGTAGTCTTTCCACTCGTTTTCTAACAGCTGAATATTAGCTGGAACTTCCTCTAATCCAGTATCCTCATTGAAGTGTACTGCATAAGTTTCAATGTTTTCAAAGCACGTAGAAATTCGTTTACGAGCTCGGTTGATAGGTAGACATTTTGTATTTCAAAATGTACAATTAATTTTTTTTTTTAATTGCTACAATCTTTTCTGGTGCCGAAGTTCATCCAACTCTTTGGCGGTTATTTTAACGTCCTACTTTACGCCAACTAGAGCCAAACATAAGAATACAGGTTCGCGATTTTGAATATCCATCTGCGCAATACATTGCCCCATGCTAGCCTGTACTAACATGGACAATGGTTCGGCCCGTGAATTATGCACTACAACAGGAGGTCATAGTTGTGTTCATCGTCATCACTGATCGTAATCACTGATCGAATCAGGTGATGAAAACTCCATTTTGCAACCCTGCCCCGTTAGGATTCAAACCCGGTACCTCCCATCTCAAACACGGTATTAATACTTCTTAAAGATCTAACAAAATTATCTAACTCATTACATATTCGATATGGTCGATTATAGAAACAACCAATTCGATGGATCTTTCAATTAAAAACTAAAATATCAGCACCATAATTTCCAATTACCAATTTTGAATCTCTAAATCAATTTCAAGTAAAATTTTACTTACGACAAATTCTAAAAATAAAAAAAATATTTTTGTCACGAACTCAACAGCAAAACAAAAGAAACATGAGAGTTGCCACAAAACTAAAGTATGGTACGGCCGATGTTAATGAAAATTAATGACGTTGATTTATTTTCGTTATGTTCATCATTAAACATTTAAGATATTTTATAGTACAAGCACAGGTACAAGCACCTCTGTGTGTGTCATATAATTATTTTACATTAAATCACATAAGGACGTGAATGATAAGCTTTGAAATTGGAAACTTCATAAAAACAAAAAGTTACATTAATCTCGATTAAGGTATAAAATCAGAATATAAAATTCGATAAGCAGTGATAAGACTAAGATAACAAAAATATACAAATATTGCGATTTTTTTAACAAGATTTTTGATAAGGTAATATCGTGTATACGTACTCTCATCTCACGATACATAAAAGAGTTCTCTTTACTTTATTCATCATTATGTTAACGTGATACCAAACTTATTTTTTTCTTTCCAAGATTATCTTATAATGATTCAATAAGATAGTCGTTTGTGTGCATAAATTATGTTGTCAATATAATCATGTTATTCGCAGAATTTGCATACCAGAAACTAAAAATAAATCTTTTTGTATAACACAATCGCTTGAATTGCTTTTACTTTATCTCTTCAAGTGTAAATATTTATGATTTATTCACGATTATTCCTTTCATTTGTATTTACGCCTCGATAAGCAGATTGGGCCAGTATATTGCAAGGTATATTAACTTTACTAGTGGACTACTTAGTAGTAGTTTTTAACATACATTTTAATATGAGAATAAAGATAATTGGGAAAGAAGTATTTTTTATTGTCGTAAACCAGTGTTAATTTTCCAAAAAAACTTCTGAAAGCTTGGTTTTTACTTTAAAGTATCATTGTAACTAAATAACTGTAAATTTAAATTAACGTACATAATTTTTAGATACTTTCAGATATTCCAAAGCAAACTATAAGCTATTCCTATGGATTGATTCCCAAGCATTCTAAAATCTAAAGAACACCTGATATTTTGTAGAAATAAAAATGAATCATCCACAGCCAAAAACTTGATCGGGGACTGACTTCGATTCGGCTAAAATCCTTCTTGGTAGTCATCTACTATTTACTCCACCAGATAAACTAATTTCTCCGAAGAATGGGTCCTCTATGCACATTTCCGTAGTCTGTATTTGACAACTTTCAAACAAAACATTTGACGCACTTTGTAACGAAATGTGAAACCGGAGTTTTAAATTTTTTTAACAGAATATGCCCATAAATGCTTCTGAGCGTTGTAGGAATAGCCAGCTAAGACTCGGAAATGACGTCGTGGATGTTCCAGAAGCATATGGGAATCTTGAATATGGATAGGTAAAAGTAAAAGTAAAATTGAACTAAACTAAATTTTAACTATCTTAACTACTTTTTTTTTGTGTTTAAACCCTGCAATCTTTTCTAGGATGAAGCTCTCCTAACTCTTTCGCTGTTAATTTTTAACGTCTTGCCTTTCGCCGTCTCCAGCCAATTCAAAGACGCACGAATACAGGTTCGATTTTAAATACATATGCACATTGCATTGCTCTAGCCAACCTGTACTGACCATTGACGATGGTTCGACCAATGGATTCTGCACTCCAACAGGGGGTCATAGTTGTGTTCATCGTCATCACCGATCGTAATCAGGTGATGAAAAATCCTTTTAGCAACTCTCCCTCGTTGGGATTCGAACTCGGTACCTCCCATCCCAAACACCGCAGTTTCAACCACTGCGCCAATTTCTTGGATTCTCTTAACAAATTCTTAACTAATTAATAAAAATTTATTATTTATTTTAAATTATAAATTATAAATTATTTAAAAAAAAAAAAAAAATGCTCTAGTTCTTTAAAATTTTCTCCAACACGTGATTGCCGTTGCCCTCTAGTATTACGACGTGGCAGATGATTGATTGATATTTATTGATTGATTGATTAGAATGTAAGCGATCGATAATTAGTATTTTTTTTGTGGCTGGAAAGGAAAGGTAAGTTAGTAATAACAGAATTGATCCGGTAAATATTGAGAAATAAAATATATATATATATATATATATATTACTGCAATATGGACTAAATCTAAGCTTTTACATCTTTAATGTGGTATATGCCCAAAATATAACAAACTTTATCAGGCACTTATCAAGCCACATTTCCTATCAAACAAGTAATCAAGCCTTGATTACTTGTTTGATAGGAAATCAAACAAGTGTTTGGGAGCAACAAATTTGGGAGCAACTATAGCCAATCCACCGCCTTACTTTAAAATTTTTAACAAAAATAAGTTGGCTTTTTACTATTTTAGGAGATCACGTTCTTAAATTGCATCTGGTTTTAGATTGTTCCAAAGTTTTTTTAGTCCTAAATAACGGGTTTTCCAATAAGAGGTTTCATTTTGATATTAAAAAAAACTAGTATTTGTTAAGAGAAATCAATGAATGTTTATTTCATTGTAAAGAGAAAGGTATGCCATTAACATTTAAAAAGATATCAGCCAAATGGCCGTCACGGCTACGCTTCCAGCACCATATCCTTTCTATGAAATATTACACGACCAATTCGCACATTTGCAACTGTATGTCCTCGATAACTTCACGTTTTCCATCTTTAAGGTCTTGAATCGATTGGAGAGCATTGACATAGACATTATCTGTCACGTGTCTCAAAAGAAAAAAGTCTAAAGGTGTTAAACCAATAGATTTCGGTGGCCAATAGTGATCTCCTCTTCAAGAAATATCGCGGTCATGAAACTTTTCTTGCAAAATTGCGATTGTTTCGTTGCTTGTGTGTCACGGAGCGCCGGCTTGCTATATCAGAATGCGATTCACACGCTCTGATGCATTCACCTGCAGATAGTATTTCGCGGTAAAACATATTTTACACCAAAATACGCACAGGGTTTTAGTAAGAAGAGACTCAAAATGTCTACTATTATCTGTAAAGATAACTTCTGGAACTCCAAACATTAAGAATAAGTCGAACTCTCGGTTTCGTAAGTACAAACTTAGAAAAATGATCGAGAGCAATAAATATTCCAGTATTTCCAGTCTTAGTACGTTGATAAGGTTATAAAAGTCGAGATACACTCGCTGAAAAGATACACTCGCTGAAAGGGTCGAAAAGTCATTGAAAGAGAACCGAGAAGGAGTATACAGGTTTGGTTAGGAGCTTTAATAAATTTACAGTCATCACAGCAACTGCGCTACATTCATACAATAAGAGTAGACTAGTAAAAATATCGCTGAATGAGTTCTGTTGTTTTTTGAATTCTTAGGTGAGCTCCAGTTGGAGGATCATCAGTTGAAGTAATTAGCAATTTTTGAAGGAGTTTGTAGATTAGAAGTTTGTAGGTAGAAATATCTGGTAGACTAGCTTTATTATAGCTAAATTAAGGTGAAGATTTGGTTGTTTAAGAGAATAGTCAAGTTTAAGATAGGAAGAATTTAGGAAAGTAGGTGAATTGAAATCTACATGAATTGGACAATCGGATGCTGGACGCTGCAGAATATCAAGAGATTCAATTCTCACTTCGAGAAGAGGCATCAGGCACTACATTTTATGGACCCCTTATTACACTTAATACCAAAATTAAATCTTTAGAGTTTAAGACTCCAACGAGCAAGCCTTCCCGAAGCATCCTTAAGAGTCATGAGCCACTTGAGACTCGCTTGATCCGTTATAACTGTAAACGGCAGACCATCTACATATAACTTGAATATTTAATGGGTTCCATAAACTATGTAACCGAGTAATTACGGTGAGTACACTTGCATTTCACTGGAAGTGGAACCGAGCTTAAAAGTAGAAAGTAATATACAAACTTTTGGTTATATTTCAATAAAGAAAAAAGAGGAGCTGATTAAGCAGAATAGTCCATTAAGAAACGACAATATCACTCCGAGACGCTAAGAAACCTTTATTGCCGTACGTTTTTCGCCGTAAGGAATTTTGTAAAGGCTTCAATCTTTTCGGGATTAGGTAGCAATCCTCTCTCACCAACTACATAACCCAAGTAATCAATCTCTTCCAGTATTTACTTTTCTGAATATTTATCGTAAGTCCAGCTTTTATCAACCTATCGGCAACATCCTGAAGAAAAACTTGAAGAAAATTTTCGGATTTTAGTGAATTTTAAAGTAACAGTTAATTAGATTTTCATCATTACCTCTTACCAAATTTCGACAAAATTTCTTCGACCTGGTCCAGATTAAAAAGATTGTCAGCGCAATGTGGAGGTGATGTGGAATTTCTAAAATACATTATTAGAGTGTGGTAAATAAGACTAAGTCCAAGTAACATTGCAGCAAGAAAAAATGCTCCGCAGTATCTTAAAATGTGGCGTATATTAAGGCTTTTTTGGGGATGGTAATTTTTTGCGTTTTAACACTTTGCTTATTTAACATCTTTTAGTGTAACAATATTATTGAGTGTGAACATCCTTTTAATCCAAGAACGATTTCATTCACAAGAACGAGCTTACTATTGATGGTGGATGCCTGTTGTGGTATAGTTGTGTCGCTAAACCATTGCCTTTGCAATGGCATGTACTTCAATTACTACATAAAAAGCCCCAAAGGTTGTATGGATAAAACTGTAGGCTAAATAAAAAAACTGAAATCGAGAAGGTTATCAAAAATATCATAATGCAAACACAGCTAATTTCAAAATCTCAGTGTGGCCAAGAAATGAAAAAGTATGGTATATCGAATTTATGTAGACCTTTTATCATTTTGAAGGAAGATCTTTTTTACTAGTAAGTGCCTTAGCATCGAAGAATAGAATGAAGTTCAAATAACGTTAGGAACAACCTCAACTGTTGTAATCATAAAGCTTCAGCATAAATGTTCGAAGTTTGGTGGTCTGGTAGAGCTGGTAAAAGATAACGTGTAATTCATGAATTTTTGACAATGCAATGTCATACCACCGTATGCAACATTTATAGAAAACTGAGGCCAGAACATACGATGTTGAAGATACGGTATATGAGGCCGTTAGAGGCAAATGAAGACTAGGTAAAATATGTCGAATGAATTAAATTTGAATGCCCGATCGGTCGGCAATCCAATTTAAGACTCGTTGTTATTGTGAAACCAGCCATTTCGATTAATCAAGATAAAAGAAACGGCAATACCCAGAAAGATACAGACACTGCTAACAGAATAAGACATTAACCACCCCAGATTAGTCTTCAGTTGGGTAAAAAAGAGGCATGACAACAAAAGGCAAATCCAGAGCCACCTTAGAACTAGAAAAAAAAACTAAAAAAATAAGCAGCAGAGAAGCCAGGATGACAAATAGTAGCACCAACAATTTTGCTAAAATTGAAAAACACTCGGAACTAACCGCAAACAGATATTTTCCAATTTAACCCCAAAGCTGTGCAAAACCTGCTACAGCAAGCAGTGCGTGATTTAGATGCAGAAATTATTGTTGTATGTGAAGTTGAATAATAAGACTTGGACATAAGAGTTTTATAAATCGCCCTGCTGTCTGAGATTTTAGTAAGTTGCCCTTTCAAGAAAATGCTAGCAGTAATAAATTTTTGTAAGCAGCAAATCTGGTGTATCAAATGACTTATTAATGCAGTAATGCCACGGAGATCAATAGATAGTTGAAAAATTCCAATATACTGGTGGAAAGAAGTAGCCCAGCTGGGTAAAAGATGCTTCTGTGCCAAATGCTTATATCAACGTGCAAGGCTCGAAACGAAATATTAAATACGAAAACAATACTATGCTTCTCGCTCAATTCCTAAATACTAAAGCATGCAAACAAGAAAATTGCTTGTGAAACAAGAAAAAAGCATAAAGCTTTAGCTCTCTAATTGGTACACTAAAATTACACAACCTGAATGGCTCCAACGAAAATTGCCGGTGACGATGAGATGGCCTCCCCAAACGTTTAGGTAAAATCCATCAAGCTACAACAGTTCAGGATGGACAAAACACAGAACTGGCTTAATATAACAGAATTGCAGTTCCAAATGAACCAGGTTACCTTAGAAAAGACTAAATTCATCCACACACTGTCGGCCCTATCCTCAAGCGCATGCAACGTCGTATCGAACATTTTAACAAATCCACCTAAAACTGGCCGATACGAGGCATTTAAAAACACGCTCTTAAATAGACTTACACCATCCACCGAGGCAAAATTAGAGTCTCAGTTGAGTGAGCAGGACATGGGGGATATACAGCCCAGTGAGTACCTCCACCAAATTATGTATCTGGCAGGCCGCCAATTTCCTGAGCACACAATAAAATCTCTGTGATTTTTATGAGGCAATCTCGAGCATTAAAACAATTTTGGCAGTGACAGGACAATCACGAGAAACAAAATTCGTAACAAACTTTCCAACTATTTTCGAGCACAATCACCTCCAATTTGACCAAACAGTTGTTTGAATTCGATGCAAATAACAAACTAACATTCCTAATAGACACGGGTGCCAATTTTTTCGTTATACCCATCAAAAATTCCGCCAACAATTTCTATTTTAGTGAAATATCAAGAGATCTAGTTCTTTCGACAGCCAACGGCTCAACAATTAACACCTTCGGATAAAATGCTCCAGGCGAATATCGACTCAAACGAGGATTCACGCAAGCCTTAGTGCTAGCAGCTGCGAACCGTCCAATCATTGGCGCCGATTTTGTCAGTTAATTTGGACTCTTGGTCAACCTAAAACATAAAAAACTGGTTGATTCAGCAACAAGGCTGTCAAACAATACCACTATGGTGAAGGTTAATATACCGACACCCAGTCATTTCTCAGTCAACAACAGTTATGGTAAACTGTCATCAAAACGTGACTCTACAACTTTTTTGCAATGCCTGGCCTTGAAACTACCTGCGAAACAAGCACTGGCACAAACAAACCATACATACCAGATGATCTACGTCGAAACGTATTCGATACACTACACAATATTTCCCATCCGGGAATCCGTGCAACGCGAAAATTGATTATTGTTCGCTAGTTTACTCGAAACTGTTTATTCTGTCAACGTGTTAAAATTCAAAGGCATACAAAATCACCACTTGTACAATTTCCTATTCCAACTGGTCGATTCGAACATAGCCACATAGTGGGACCATTACCACCCTCTATTGGATATTCTTATTTATTGATCGATCGTTTCATTAGAGGGCCCGCAGCTTATTGCATTAGTAACAAAACAGTAACCACCAAAGCCAATACATTCGTTCACTGTTATGAATCACAATTTGGCGCCTATGCTCAAAGTGGCAAATTTACTTAGAATTGTCATCTAGAATGCAAATGGTCTAATGCAATATATTATAGACCAGAAACATTTCTAATACGAAAAAAAAAGATATTAGACAAAGACAAAAATATGTTTTGGAGATCCAGACTAACAACCCACAAAAGAATGGAGCTACTTATCTCAGGTCAAGGAACAAAATGTATATTTTACTCTAAAGTTTTACCAACATATTACCTTATGTAACAAAAGGGATGTCGGAAAACTATGTATTCACAGAAGACAGTGAAGGACTGTCGTCGGATTTCTCTCTTGTAATTATGACTCTCAGTACAACGGCTATTAAGAAAGAGTTGTTGTTCAAATTAACAAACAATAAAAAAAATCAGAAACTGTTCAAGAAATTAGTCAGTTGCTAATCTTCAAGTGTTAGTTAAGAATTCGGCATAATTAGAGGTCCAATTAGAACTACTAGATCAAAGAGAAACTTGAACAAATATTAACTTCGCTTTAGAAGTTCGAGACTTGGTTAGAGTTAAGCGCCTTGACGATTATAAATTTATTAGCTATGGAGTGTCTAACTATATGTATTCCCGCCGTGAGGATGGAAACGAGAAGGAAAATCTTAAAATAATCAATGCAGAAACTGTGGTCGAGTGGCAGATGCGATTGGAAAATTTTATCTAAATACGTTTGACTAATCGACTGCAAGTGTTTTTTTAATGTAGGAACTTTAGCAGCGAAAGTTTTGACCTATTTAGTTCTGCGGAAGTCATCCTTGCAAACATTATTGACTTTATGCTAGAGTCCAAGGGAACGTGGAAAATGGAATGTAGTATGTCTGCAAAAATTATGAAAAAAGGACGACGTTAGCTTATCATATTAAGACCTTTCTTAGAGAAATAACTTTAATTATTAATATTCGTCCAGACTGTTGGTTTTGGAAACACGAAGTCCAGTCAGTGATGTGTCACTTGTAGTTCATTGAATGACATCGTTAACATCGAAGAAATTTTCAATTGTTATGTCCAAATAAAATGGATTAGACTTTTTTTTGGTCTAACTATAAATGTAAACGTTGCCTAAAAATGATTGTTGTTCTTTAAACAAGCCATTAGATTTAAACGTACGCTGTTATCTATTCAAAATTTGATTTCAATTCAGCTAACGATTTTTTTTTTCATAAATTCTATACCAGTTAGCTATCCTAAAACAATGTTCACATTCTGTTTGTTGCATAAACATTTACCAAGTCAAAAATGTTTGGTTTTCACAAGATATTTATAAACAAATTTTTGAACAAAACTAGAATAAAAATAAAAATAATTCTGCACAACAATAGGAACATATTCCATTCCATAAATCAATCTGCTTGTAAACAAAAAAATGAATGCAAAAACAGCAACCAAAATGTCTTCATAAATATTCAACTGCTATAATAGTACTGCTGCTGGATTTTTTAATTTTTTTTTTTTGTGTTATGGTTGACATTCGGCATTAACAAATAATATTTTTTAAAGTCATCACAGATATACGAGTATAGCAAAGAGATGTTGCATTCCTTTTATGTTTTGTACATTTATATATAGAATGGAATGGAATACAGAGATACAAGTACAACAATGTGAAAATGGTATTTTCATATTTAAGTACGATAAATGGAAATTCAACCGTATAAATCAAAACTTGTATACCAGCAGTGACATTTAAACGAACGTTTGGAATATAAATTTCTAATCAACATCCTTTTGCATTTACAGAACATTTGTTCTATGAATGTTTAAAATTTGATTATAGCATTTGTTTTCAATTATGAATTATATCACTTTTAAAATGACCCGGGTTGATTTCCAGAGTATCATTTCCTGAATTATCCATTTTGTTGGTGAATTATCCAGGTCCCTCCGATCTCTATCATAAAATATTTTTATGATAGCTCTCAGTATCGACTTTTAACTCGCTCAAAAAAAGTGTAATAAAAACTGAATTAATGCGAATTAATCCGAAATTACTTAGGAGTGCTCTCTCGTACATGTTAAGCACAACCAAATATCAAAAAACTTTGAAATCTTGCCATTTAAAAGCAACAGTGGCACAGTACTGAAAAAAAAAATTCCACGGTCCGTGCATGGGGGTAATAAGTTACCCCAGACTAACAAAAAACACAATTGAAATCGGTTAGTTAAAAAAATTATAATTATGTTACTCTTAGATTAGGTCTATCTTTATATCACACTGTTTGGGCCAGATAACATCAAAATCATTTTGGGAGTCCTGGTTCTGTTTGTATCTTTTTGTTTACGTGCGTTTCACCAATCACAGCCTTTCAACATAAACTCGACTTCAAAATTTATGAACTTAGCTTGAATATAGATATTATATTTATAACGGTACTTTTACCGTTCAAAATTCTTCGAAAAATATTTTTGATAGATCTACATCGTAGTTTGTGTTTGAACATATAAAGAAATTGTTCGTTATTACTGCAAGGGGTGTAACTATTTAATTTTATGTAAGTGTAAACTTTTTGTGTATGGTTAATTTGTGATTTAGTTTCTGCATACCGTTTATTACTGTTCCCTACAAGTATTTATTACTGTTCCCTACAAGTATTTATTCGTGCACGTATGCGCAACGAAGAATTGCAGGAGGAATAAGAATGTTTATCCAATGATGATGAAAACAAGACTGATGAACAAGAATTATTTTATAATTCGCAGAATAAGAATTATTCTGGAAAATGGAGCGTCCAACCATTGAGCATTCATAAAGTTCCAAAATTTTAAATAGATCGTGAGACACCGGGGTGGTTTGGAATTGCTAAACATTTCAATAAGAAAAAAGAACGTTTTAAAAGTATTTTGCCACCTTCGATGATGTGCATTATCACAAGTGAGATGAATAATAAGGCGAAAGATTATTTCGATCGTCACTGTAATCCAAGCCAACATAAACAACACTGAATATGGTATAACGTAGAAATTGCCGAGCTCTACGCCCTCATTGAGATTTTTTATACACCCGAATCAGAAAGAATTGGCATGAGCGACTAGTCGAATTGTGGCATAAAGATTGTCGGCCCTTTTTCATCGATGTCGTTGCAGATAGTGGAGCAAATTCTCCGCTTTATATTGGTTGTCAACCTGGAGAGAAGGGTGAAAAAGACTACGCATTCAACATAGTGAACAGACTAGCTCGTCCTTACGTCAAGAAAGGACGTACTAAGACAATAGATAACTTTTTTACCGGCTGTGCTTCTGCCAAAGATATGATTCGTCAAAAAAGAAAAGAACCATTCGAAGTAATAAACCCGATTTACCAGTTGAATTGGCAGCACATAAAGCACAAGACAAAAAAATTATATCAAAAATCGAGAAGTTGGTTCATCACGCTTTTGGCTTGATGGCTATCTCACTTTAGTGAGTTACATACCAAAACCAAACAAAAATGTGCGATTATTATCGACTTTTCATAATAACGATGATATCAATGAAACTTCCGGCAAGTCGAATATAATTTTAGACTACAATTCCAGTAAGGG
The DNA here is from genome assembly GCA_963556175.1 of Tipula confusa. Classification (NCBI taxonomy): domain Eukaryota; kingdom Metazoa; phylum Arthropoda; class Insecta; order Diptera; family Tipulidae; genus Tipula; species Tipula confusa. Next base: position 73,811,807 of record OY744475.1, on the reverse strand, counting down.
AGGAGTAAATACTATGGACATCATAAGTTGGCCAAGACTTATACATGTAAACGTATCACTTAAGGCCAATGGTGTTGTTTTTCAACCCAATAGATGTGTCAGCTATTGCCGTTTTTAAAATACATAAACTGGATCGCCCAGATGCGTATGTACAAAAGATAAAACCACACCCGTAAACTTTTTCTAGAGATCCTTGCAAAACTGCTTGTTGATCAACTTATTCGAAAGCTGCTATCAAATCCAAACAAACACATTAAAAAAACGTTAAAATTTCGATTCAGTTGATGGGTTATTAGGTTGATATTCTAAGACAGCAACCAAATGCTGGAACTAGTTCGTACATTACCAAAAATCGGTCTCGTCGTTGTAACTTCTGCAGTCGGACTGCTGACGTGTAAAAACAAATATTAGTTGCCACATCTGTACCATGCCCGCATGCAAGCGTCATCATAAAATAGTTTGCAATTCCTACTGTACCATAGGAATATATTATGTTCAGTTATATTTAAATAAATTAACCAAATATATTTTTTTCCCTTGTTTTGTATAAAAAACTAGTGGGGTAATATGTTATTTCTATGCACAGACTGTTTGTATAAAATACGTGCATCGATGGAAGGTAAATTATACAAAATTGGCTATCAATAGAAAATCGGCAAAAGTATAGTTCTACTTTAAAAAATGTAAATCTAGAAACTAAAATTGGGAAGACGATGACAATTTTAAAGAGATACAAACACCGAAAATAAAATTTGCAACGGGTTTATAATTAAGCCTATTTCTGAAAAATGTAGAAAAAATTCAACAGAACATTAGAAGAAACATGTTCCCAAAAAAGGGAATATGTTTCTTCTAATGTTTTTCATAAAACAGAAGGAGCAAATGGTTTGGCAGTAACATAAAGTCCATTTTGTGCAGCGTTTGACTATGTGATACGTCCAGAATTTCAGCCCTCAAAATGTTCTATAACTTCAACTATGTCTTTAATTAATAGTTATCTTGAGGCACAATCATAATATGAGCAAGTGGAAATTCTCTCTTTTGAAGCTCCATATAGTATAAAAGTAATTTTTGTTTCGTTCAAAGATCATTCAGCAATGCCTTTTGTTTCAGGTTGAAGTGACATGCATTTAGATTGGAACGATCAGCTAAAGGTACAATGTTCCTGTTTGGGGTTGTAATTAATGCAATAAACAGATCAGGAGATCCAAATTTTCTGAAAAAATTGTATATTAGAGTTATCCTTCAAATTTAGAAGGTAAAATAACCAACCATTTTAGTTTAAGCTGCCATCCTGGCTCTATATATACAAGGATAGAGATTTGCGTTACTTATGGGATTCATTTTTAAACTCTAAATTTCCACAGGTTGAATGTTCTCTCCAACGTACAGCAATATTTTTTTTCGGTTTCTGGGAGGACACATCCACAGTAATATTTCCAATTACTTTGGATACAGTTGAACGTTTTGCATTATGCAATAGTCTTTTGATACGGGCTATAATTCTCACTACCATGGGATAACTGGGAACTCTAATTATAAACATCTCTTGCTGGAACTCATTATCGCTCGAAACTTTCAACTCTGCATCTGGAATGATTAGTGGATCTTCTGGTAACCATGGAGGACCTTTGCACTACAGATTATCATATTTAAGTTTACATGGCTATACTCCTCGGGTGGCTTTATAAGCTGGGTTCTCCTGGGTTTAAACATGGTGCCATTGGTACCAGTTGGAATACGATAATATTAATCCTGTTCGATTGGCAATGTAGGTCGGCCATAACTTGAGTGTTTTGGAAAGCCAATCCAGTACTATTGATGCATCAGTGTAGAAGAATTGTTTCGGTTTATTTTTACAATTTAGTGCGGTTGTAACCTTGTCCATCAATTTTTTTGTTAATTAGAACTTCTCGAGACGATGTGGTTACCCGAGAATATAAAACGGCAGCGTATGCTTCCTTGGATGCATCAGCAAATCCATGTATTTCAAATGTATCATTATTTGTATGTAACCACCTGTTGACTTTTAAATCCTCAATTGACGCTCGACATGACGTGTGTAATTCTTCATCCTATCCGAGTTTCTCAAGCCATAATATTTGAAATAATATCTTGATCGTTAACACAATTGGGGATAACCACCCCATCAGATCAAATATCCTTGAAGATTTGGATAATAGACCGCGCTTCGTGATTGCGATGAGTTGTGGCTGGCGCTCGTTAAATTTTAATACATCTCGATAAGGTTGGTAGCACATCACTAGCACTGATATTAATGCCCCATTGGTTGCTAATTCTTTTTCAGCGATTTGTAAATCGATCTCTTGGATGTTCTTCATTAGCTTGGGATGATTAGCTGACCATTTTTTGAGCTTAAATCACGCGGGTGCTAATATCTTTATTAATTCGACTTGAAGTTGCAATGTGTCGGATAACGAGCTCGAACCTGTGAGTACATCGTCAACGTATACATTTGATTTTAATGTATGCTGGAACTGGTTGGCAATATAGTTCAGAGAATTCGTCGCCAAAAAGGTTGCGGAGGAAGTTCCATATGTTACAACCATTAATCGATAATGCCATAATTGGTGCTCAGGTAATTCTCGCCATAGTATACGCTGGTAATCTGCATGAAATTTATATACTCCGAACGCAACCTTTCGTTTGTACATAACCTCTTCTCCACCCTGTAAAACCGATGTAAGGCTACACGGTATGACAGACCTAGTAAAGGTGGAGTTCTTCTAAATGGAAAAGCCAGTATCTTCTGGTTTATGTTGTACCGTGGATGGTATCTCTTCAGTCTCCCAAAATAATCTTAGAGTTTTGTCAATATCAGTCTTTTTGTGTTCTGAAAGACAAACCCTTTCAGTCAATTTCATTGACTACGAAAAGAATCCACCGGCTATTAAGTGTTTTGTGTCATTAGGGTATCTTGCCTTCTTCTAAAAATTCGAAGAAATAATCACTGCCTCTTAGTAAATCAATTGGACCCGATACATTAAACGTATGATCGGCTAGACAAATTTCATTTGTTTGTGGTAAATCAACATCTGCTGAGTGTGTTGGTAACACTCATACCAAAGCTTACTGAGGTAAGCTTTGGTACAATAAATGCTATAATCTGGTATGTGAGTTCACGATTGACTATCGATCGTATCACGATCCGTGTCAATCCTTTGGAAGAGCCCGGATTGGTTTCACCGATACCACTTACGAATTTTTTTGCATTTGACTTGCTTAGGTTCAATTTATTTACATACGATTCTTTGATGAATGATCTATAGTTGAGCCTGAATCTATCAACCCTCGAATGACATGCCAGTTATTATAATTATCCGTCACTTCGACCAACATGAATTCCAAATTTTCATGGAAATCCGTAAGTTAATCGACCTTAATATAACTGGTATCGTCCACACGTAAATAGCTAATTAAATTGTAAGCACTACCTTTAAAAGTACCTTAAGGTACTTAAACTTTTGTGCTGGTGATAATGATACATTTTTATGAACGGTAGTTTAAATATATCATAGAATGATTAACAGTTTTTTAAATTTCCATCAAATATTAGCATTGTTAGCGAAGGCTACTTAAATTCTGAAGTGGGATCCACAATACTGGTAGTGTTGAACGAGTGATCATGGCTTGATGGCTGGTGGTTTCCGGATTTCACAAGAATTAGCATTTGTAGTTTCAGAATGATCGCATAATATTGATCATCGACAAAATTCATCTCAGATGGTGTGGTTGCATCAATTTCAAATTTGGCGTCTTCGGTCGCAACAAATTCGGTGTTTCGGTGTACAATTAATGGGCATGATCACAGCGGATATGTAAATAATCATACGTTAAGGTAGCACTATTCGATTCAACGTAATTAATAAGTCAGGTGAGTTGACCTTTTATGATGCCCTTCCTCCTATTTAATTTTTCCACACAAACTTCCTTAATGACGGCTACCTGACTCACGAGGTGATGTGATTATTATTAGTTTGATGCTGATGGTGATGATGAACAGAGAAGTAAGATCTAGAAGTCGAATTAAAGATTCACACGCTGAATACACGAAAATATAGAAAATTCTCTTGTTTGAGGGCTGGACTGATATTTTTAAGTTGCGAGATGATTCTAAGGATTTTGTTTGTTCTATAGACATATTTAAAAGAGATTCCATTTTATTGGGATAAATTTCGTTAAGTGGGAGAAATAATTAAAGAAGATTTTAAAAAGATAGCATCAGAGCTAATTTTCAGTGACATTGACTTTCCTATATAAGAATTAGCTCAGTATACATATAATTTAAATATCATTTTCCACTACCATCGAATAAAACAGTGCGGTAAATGAAGTTGATTGTTTACCTAGTGTATATAATCTATAAATTACAAGATGAAAAACAACTAATTACATTTTAATCTACATTTCAAAAACACAAAAGGTTTTAATAGTTTTTCATACCGTTTGTACAACAGGACACATTTAACGGTACGCTAGCCGAAGAACCTAACAAAGAAAATACTATGAAAATATAGTAATTGCCCATGGGTTTTAATAAAAATTCTACTGATATAGCAGTGCTCTACAGACAAACTATACACCATGGTTGTGGTAAATTGTTTTTCCGAATACTAAAACTAAAAATATTTATCTGGAGGATATATAAGAAAACCATTCTACTAGCATCTCGGTGTAAAGGTATATTGTTTTGAAAATGAATTTGTTTTGTTTTAACGCTGTAGATTATTTCTTTAAATTGTTAGTTTTTATAGTTTTTCCACCACAGTGTATTGCAAACACTAAACATGAACGAACATAAAAAAAAACATCGAAGACAAGTAATTAAATTACCATGTATTGCATCTAGAATTTTTTAACACTTGTTTCAACAATTTTTATATGTGTTGAGAGTATACAAAAAAATTCAGTTTGTAAAATGTATAGCAAAGTACGATGGTTAATGTAATAGAAGAGATTTGACGCATAACTAACAATATAATGGGAGGTTTGCATGTGGTTGCACTCAAAACTCAAAATTTTAGATTTGATTTATAACAGAATCAATCATAATATTTGTTGCTTATTATGGAGCAATGACCTAAAAATAATTAACTATGTCTGTTAGGAGTTGAATAGACATTACCCAGCATTCCTAGAAACATGCTAGGATTTAATGGACAAAGACATTCATTAATCTGATCAAATGTTGACTTTTGGATATCGTACACGGGCACGAATAGGGAAATGAGAAACAAACAAATTCAAACAAAAATATCAAGACTAGCACTATATGAAGTCAAAAAAAAAAAAAAAGAATAGTAGTGAAATAAATATAAGCCAGGTTGCAATATAACGAATTATAAAAACTCAGTCCATTATCTCCGGGAACGAAGTAACAAAAACTACGCCTGTAAACGAGTTTTAGTACTCTAAAGATTTGAGCTTTCTACCAATAACGCGTTTTCCTAAAAATTTACTTCAGCTAAAACATTAAAGTCATTAATTACAATTTGAATGCTGTGGCCTCGTGAGGATTTCATCATAACATGCAAATTGCTGTGAAATGAGCTTTATTTATTTATTTATTTTTATTTATTAATTTATTATAATGAAGTTTAAACCTAAGTTTTTGTACAACATGCATATACACATAATTACATAAAGAAAACATAACCTAACATAAATAATCAAAAAAAAAAAAAATTGGAAAACAAAATAAAATATGCACAATAAAATATATACAATAAATTACAAATAATATACACAAAAATTTACACTCTCCCAATCATATCATACAATTTCTTTTTAAATATATTTACAGAACTTAAATTTTTAAGTTCAGTTGGCAAACTTTTCCAAATAACAATTGCATTCACCAAACATGAGTCATTATAAATAGCAGTTCTGTTGCACGGCAAGTTGATATTTCTGGTACGCTGAGACTTTGAAAAATTAAATTTTTTATACAAATACAAAGGTAATTTCGAATTAATTACTCGAAAAATAAAAATAGCAATTCTACAATAAAAAAGCTCAAATAAACCACAACCAAGAATAGAATCCTTAAATACGGATATGTGATCAAACTTTCTAAGATTATGTACATACCGAGTACAATTGTTAAAAGTAACCTCAAGTAAGCATTTCGAAGAACTGTCACAGTTATTAAAAATTACGTCACAATAAGTGAAAATAGGTAAAACCATAGTTTTTATTAAATAAATGCGTAAACTTGTTGGACAAAATTTTTTTACCAACCTAAGCTATAGTTTACTCGTTGGCAAACCGACTCTACATGATCTACCCAAGACTGTTTTGAATTCAAAATAAGTCCCAAATTATTAACTTTTGGAACAAAAGTGATGAGATCATTGTTTAACAAAAGTGACGGTGTAAAGTTAACTGATTTGTTTCTGGAGAGTAATAAAGCTTTACTCTTACTTGGATTAAGTACAAGAGAATTATTTTTGGCCCATAAAGAAACGCATTTGAGGTCACAGTTAAGACACTGCACAACCTCGTTCAAATTAGAAATGTTACCACTAACATAAAGCTGCAAGTCATCAGCATAAAAATGAAACCGGCAATCGTGAATGTGTCATGAAAGATCATTTATATAAATAGAAAAAAGCAAGGGACCAAGAATAGAACCCTGCGGAACTCCGGCAGCAACGTCACTAATAGTTGACCGTTTATCACTACACTGCACAAACTGCTTACGGTTGATCAAATAAGAGTGCAATAAGCTTATCGACGAATTTGAAAATTTATAGTACAAAAAAAGTTTCTGAAGTAACTGGGTATGATTTACACTATCAAAAGCTTTCGAAAAATCCAAGAGAACTAATAAAGCAAACGAATTTTTTTTATCTAACATAGCAGATAAATCATCAATAATATGTAGCAATGCTGAGGTGGTACTATGACCAGATTTGAATCCTGATTGAAACTTACATAAAAAGTCAAACTTTTGAAGATGTTCATAAATTTGCTTTTGCATAATTCTCTCCATAACTTTAGAAAGGGCAGGTAAAATACTAATAGGACGAATATAACTAACGCTAGAAATTTTTTCTTTTTTTGGTAAAGGAATAATAGATGCAACTTTCCATAAATTTGGAAAAACTGATTTTGTCATACACTGATTGATGATAAAAGTAACGTGTGGAAGAAATAGGTGGATAAATAATTTTAAAACTTTGAAATCAACCTCATCATATGCTATCATATCCGATTTTCATATCATCAATTTTGTTCATATTATCAAAACCAATATTAGGTAATGGTAAAACTCCTAAAGAGTTGCAAAATTTGCTGATAGACGTTAATATATCGTAAGGGGAAAATTCAATGATCGCATCACTAGCTGTGCATGAAATTCCAAGCTTTTTTAAATTGTACCATATCTTTTTAGAATTAAATGCAGAATTTCCAAAATAAAAGTTTTGTTTAGCTTGATTAATCAATTTATTTGTTTTATTTCTAAAATATTTGAAAGATTTAAAGTCAAGATCTAAACCGGATTTTTTATATTTTTTGAAAACTAGATCTCTGCGTTTCATTATAAACAAAATATAAGTGTTTAGCCAAGGAGCAGTAGAGCATTTATTAATACTTATCTTGCGAGGAACACAAATAGAACCTAAATGTAAAAGATTTGATATAAATCTTAAACTATGTCATTTACATTTGGATAAAACCAAAAATTTTCCCAATCAAGCGAAAAATAACTATTTGTAAAAAATTCATTATCAATTTCTTTATAATTTGGAACAACTTTATAAGATATTTTAGCCCTAGTATGACATAACTTATAGTTAGCAAAAATCAAGTTATGATCCGAGATACAAGGAACAGCGCATTGTTCATAAGATATAATATTATGTTTATCCAGATCAAACACAATAATTAAATCTAGAATACTGTTAATCCTTGTAGGTTTAAATGGTAAAAAGTATAAATTATTTATATTTAAACAAATAGTTAGAGGATTATTGACTACCATATTATAATTAAAATCACCAAAGCAAATCATTTTAACATACCGCGGCAAAAAATCTTCAAAAATAGCATTTATATTCGTGATATCAACACTTGCTATAGGGGGTGGGTTATAAATTACCAACAAAAGAATTTTACCAAAATAACCTATATACTCAGAAGCCAAAAATTCAATTTTACCAAAGGAACCAGAAGATACTAATTTAATTTTTAAATGAGACCGAAAATATAAACCAACACCACCACCTGATCTAGAAAGACGATCACAACGTAACAACTTGTAATTATTTATGGAAAGAGACTTGTTTGTAATTTTATTACTTAGCCAAGTCTCAGACAAAGCAAAAACATCAAATTGCCGAACATGTAACATAATATTAATCTCGTCGAAATGTTTCACCAAACTACGAACATTTAAATGACCACATTTTAATGAAAAATTATCAAATACCTGCAATTTGTCATTTGGAAGGGTTTTACTATTTAAACTATTACTCCTTAAACTATTGCAGGGTGGAAATTTTGAATAGGATTCCGAATTTTAGCTCGTGAGGGTCCTGATGTACGAAAATTTAAATCAAACGGTCGAATGAACATACCAGTTGGCCAGGTATTAGGATTAAGTGCTTTTTCCCGAAATTCAGCATTAACACCCAATTTAAAACAAATATATTCTAAATTTTGTAGTTCACAATTTTTAGGGATGAGTTTGCCAATTTTGCAGTTCTCGGAACCCAAACAAGTATTCGCCATTAATAAGACATCCTTCTCCAAGGTATCAGGCTCAAACCTGGATAGATGAATCCAAAACTTTGGTTCAATAGTTTTAATACCTAGACAAGTAGGTATACTGTTAGTTTCACAAAATGATTTACGGTACTTGAGCATATTTTCGTCAAGATTGTAAGGTATTTTTGATGAACTAGTTTCGCCAATTTTGGAGGACCTTACAGAATTAGTAGGCACAGCATTATTAGCATCAGTATCCTCATTGTCAGATGATAAAGCACTGATAATACGAGCAGTTGAAGGCAAAGTTTCCAAGAGGGCTGTTTTACTATTACAATTCACCTTTTTTGATGAAACTTCACTAGAAATACTGGATGCCCGTAAAGTATTCACAGGTAAAGGAGATGCAGCTACAGCAGCATATGACGAACGCTTTAATCCAGTGCATGAAGTTATTTCATCAGCTGGCAATAAAACAGCAGTGGGCATAATAGCTGAACCCACAGCTTTATTATCTGTAACAGATAACTAAACCATTAGATTTTCCATTAGCTTTCTATTATAAACTAACTCATCGTTGATTTTATCAAGCACTGGTTGAAAACAAAAGTAATCACTAGACTTGCCATTAGAAAATAATTTATGAAATGATTTATTTAATAAAAGTTCACGGCACGCATTACAAAACCACAACATGTTTGGACATTTCACACTGGCTCTGTATGAAATGCGATCAATATTGGCACAACTGTAGTGAAAAGTGCCGTTACAAAAACCGGAACACGTAATGTTATCGATCGTAACAATCGAGGTACATTTAACACACTCCATTTTAGATTTTAGCAAAACATAAACACAACACAAAAAAGTATATAAATGACAAACTGTCCACAACAAAACAACAGAATTAACACAAATATTTACATGATAACGACTATACTCATTAATAATTATGTAGCTGAATTAGAAATTTATTAATATATAATGTATATGTAATATTATGTAAAATTGAAAATTAATTGAAAATTCAGGAAACAATTTATAAACGTTTGATCACAATGAAAGCTCGATTCGTTTTTGAAATGCTTTTATCTCGACTTTGAAATGCTTCATAACATTTTTCGTCGCTGGGTCTAGAAGAAACCCAATAAAATTATTTCCAAGGTAATATTCACTGCAAAGCAACGTAAGGCCTTGATATTCACTCGCTTTATTTTTTTGGCCATTTCTTGGAAGAGCCACGAATTTCAAACGATTTTAAAAACGATTTTAGCCAAAATTTGGTTTTTAAACCAAATATCCGTTAACATAAGAAGGAACGAGTTAATTTAAGGTGGCATCAATTTTTCTTACCAATATTTTTATAAATATTTTTAAAAATTTTAGCGATCTAACCTTCGTATCCTCTAAGAGGTGAAATGAAATCAGTCGCTTAACTGATTCGAATAAAGCCCTTGAGTCTAAAATCCAATCGTTAAACAAGATTTGCATTGCTGAATGCAACAGGTTTTACGAGGATGGCAGCTCGATGAAAGGTGTTGAACTTGCAATGAGTCTCGATGTGGTTGGCCTTAAAAATTGACTTCAAGAATGAGTTGAAATAGTAAAAACACTGAAGAAACCAATTGAGCAACCAAAAAACGATATGGTGTCCTATGCGCTGAAAACCATTGTGGAACTTGAGCCAAGTGTTTTCAACAAAAAACCAAATAAAAAGAAAACGCAATGGAACTAAGGTTGTCAGAGCACAACCCATTGTTGGCCAAATAACTCCCTATATGCTAGTACCGAGGAAGTGAACACCAAAGTTATGAATAAGCGCAGGATATTTATCGGGTGGTTTTCGTTCCGAGTTTCCGACTATGCCAAAGTGTCAAAGTACTTTAAGTGTCATGTTTTTGAGCATATTGGACACTCCTGCAAAGTCAAAAATCAAACTTGCGGACACAGACATGACCACAAATCATGTCCAATTTGTTAGTTGGAACAAAGCAAATAGAGCAAACGACCATTCCAACAGGCTCTAAAAATAGACGTCCAAAAAAAAGTTTATGGCGACTAATGCCCACATAAACCCACAAAAGACGTTGGGCATGAAAAGAGACAGTATGCACAAGATAAAAAGATTGACATACTCTATATGCCGGATCCTTATATGGCTTAAGAAAAAGTAAGCAGCTTAGTGACATCGACAAGTGGTGTTACCACCACAGTGACAACCCATAGACGTCTTTAAAAATGATCTAGAGGTACTAAGAGCCTTACGATTCTCCGACATTGTGCATGTGTTGAAGTAAACCTTCTGTGGGTAGTATGTATCTAATCAGTATCTACTTTCAATTCTCTGATGAACCAGTGGATTACATCAACAATCTTGACGAACTTATGGAGGGGCCAAACTGTAGCATAATAAGGACACAAACGAACAAGGAACCCTCGTTAAAAAGTTTGTTGTACGAATATACGTTTGTGAGTGACGGGTTGTTGAGGAAAATTATCAATTGAGAAGTAATAGAAGACTGGATTTCTAGTAATCACCGAGCTATTGTAGTATTAACTTAAAAATCTCTAAGTGCACATAATAGCAAGGAATCCTCAGACAAAGTCTCCCGATAAACGTGCAATTTGGGACCAGTTCGATAATTGGTTGGGAACAACTTGACTAGGAAAAGCGGAAAATATAACATGCGCATTCAATAAGGATATAGAAGTAATATGAAATAAAATGACGAGCTCAAAAATCAGTGTTGGTGAAAAAAGCACAACACCTAAAAGTGCGTAGAAAAGAAAATTGCCTTAGTGGAATAACAGACTAACCACAAAAAGAGCCACAGCAGCAAAAACACGAAAGGGCAATCAAATAAAGAAGGAACTTGCAAGGTTACAAAAGAGCAAGACTGCGAAAGAAATGCTACTGTAGCAAAAACACAAAAACACTAACAAATAGGGAGTTGATAACGACGTTTTGGAAGGAAACTACTGACTGTTTGTTGAGTGCACTGTTTTCTGATGACATCGTGGCAAGTGAAAATGATCCACATATTCAAACAATCAGAGAAAAACTATGTTCTTGGAATATTCTGTAACGGACTGTCCATGAAATCTTTACACAATCATAAATAACTATTTCTCTGAAAGATTCATAACAGTTGTGAAACAACTTCCTGAATACTTTGTCTAGTTACTATTGTCACTAATTATAGCACACTTCAAAACAAGAGTGTCCACAAGGGTCCGTTCTGGGTCCACAACTCTGAAACATCGTCTTCAATAGTAGTAAGAATGTTAAAGTTCAAGAAGTCAAATACACCGATAATAAGGAAGATAACGCTCTTTGCTGTTACGGTTCTAAGATGGAATTTCGTCTGCAAAAACATATATATATATATATATATATATATATATATATATATATATATATATATATATATATATATATATATATATATATATATATAAAGGGTCGCTCGATATCAGAAAACCACTTTTGTTGTCTTTGAATGGAGCTAGAATTAAAAGGCTTAGTGTCACGCGTCACATGTAAAAAAATTGCAGAAAGCAGTAAAAACGACCTCTTTTTACTGAGCTAAGGACGTAAAGAAAATTGGTACCTTAAACAAAGGGTGCTTAAAACTAAAAACGAAGGTCTTGCGCTTGAAATACTCACATATGGTTGTGATGGATGGGATGACAGAATGAATTGGCACCACTGAAAAGTAATAATAAGCGCTCCAAAAGAAATCGTTGTTGGAATTACTAAACCTTACAGAACTGCATATCACCAGATGCAGTTCCTGTATTAGCTGGTGTAATACCAAGTAATATATTGCTGCAAGAACGAGTTGCAAAGTTTAACCTAATGAAAAGGTTAATTGCGACCTATACGAGAACATATTATTGGTGTTTTTACGAGGTAAATGCGGACATCAATCATCCATTGCAATATGGCAATAAAGATGAAACAATTCGACGGGTGGCAAGACAACGTTTAGTTTCCTTCTAAACATCGAAAAACGGTTAGGTAAAAAGCTTGGGCTTGTTCAGGAAAAAATCGAAAAGCTGTGACCTCTTGCTTTACAGCTGCAATTTTGTCGAAGACGAAAGAATCTAACAAATGAAGGAGCTAAGAGCATAGTTTCCAGCCAAAACACTAACTTTAATGATGCATATAGGAACATCATGGCTTTTAAAAGGTTCTGTGTCACTGTTCTAAGCAATAGATAGTGTCAAGTTCCCGCAAACAATTAACACTAGACTGTGCATTAAACATGTATATGTATAAGTTCAAAATAGACCAAGGGGCTAGATAGTAGGGCAAGGATGGCCACGTGGCTGGGATAAAAACAATTTTTAACCTGCCTAGACGAACAAAGAATAGTAAACAAGACCAAGCACAACGGCGGGGTGAGAATGTGTAAAAGCTTAGCCTAGGAAATATTTTCACGCATGAAAATCGTTAAATGATAAAAACAGGTAGTAAAAAAATGCCCCTTAAGAAAAGCCAGAATTATTTTAAATTATAAGAAACAATTGAGAGTTCATCTTGGTATTAATGGCTTAACAATTTGACCCTACGTCTCTTAATTTTATTTTTCGCAGGCCATGCTATATGATAACTCAAATTTATCCTTGTTCTTCAAGATTTCACACTAACTGGTTTACTTCTAAAAGTTCCTTATTTTGAGTCATTTTATTTTTTGATTCATGCAAAGTTAAAAAAAATACGACGTCATTCCTTCTTGATTTTGTTTTGGATATTTTGCTAAAGATGTGTTTAGTGTTGCAGTTGCAGTTTTATAGAGCAGCACATCAGTTAGTCAAAATAAAAATGGTAATTGATTGATAGTTCAAGTAATAGTTGTGTCTCGGAATCAAAAATACGAATCAGCAACGAATTTCGATTTTCCGTCTAATGTATTGCATAATTGGCTTTGTTTTTTGTTGCAATGTGACGCAGTCCCTTATAGGATACTAACATTTTAGAATTTTGAACAACCATTCGTTAACATATTGGAACCAAATAATTGGTTTGATCTTCGAAATTTATAACTCTCACGTAAAATTGTTAAATCAATATTTGATCGCACACCTATATATATATATATATATATATATATATATATATATATATATATATATATATATATATATATATATATATATATATATATATATATATATATATATATATCCTTTCCCACTTTCAATCCTATAACCGTATACACCATAATTAAATTACACTCCCATTAAATTAAAAGGTTAAATATTTTAAATCTACAAATTATACGAGGACAATTTAGCACATTAATTCGAAAGATAAATAAGAAAGTCAAGAGTAACTTTTTCAAAAATCGCAAAATTAAAATCAAACAACAAAAAGCACCAAAAAAAAAAAAAAGTTCCCGAACCAATTAATGTTATACGTTACAAAAGTTAAACAACGAAACAAAAAATTTTTGTGTTTAAATTACTTTTGGCTGTTGTTGTTTAAAGTGTTTTGTGTTGTGTTTAAATTCTTTAAAAGTGAGCTGGATGGATGAATATATTGACGTACTGAAATAAATCTTATTAAAGGATATATGACCCGAAGCGATTTTCATTTTATTTGGTGTTAAACCATTTTGCAGTGAGATTTTTAATATGTTCACCAAGTTAAATGTTATGATTTTGTTAAACTATTTTGTCTAAGCCAAATTCCAATAAATATTTAATCCAAATTGTACAAAATGAAACCTAATTACAAAAACAAAAAAGCAACATATTCAACAACAATGTAACTAAAATTGATCAATACCTGCGGCTATAATTAAAATTAACTTTTTCAATTTTGGTTAAAAAAGGATTGAATAAATTGTACCACGCGATTATATTAATATATATATATATATATATATATATATATATATATATATATATATATATATATATATATATATATATATATATATATATATATATATATATTTATATATTAATTTCACTATGGCCTATCTCTCAGTTTAGTGATAAAAGAAATCTGATCCGAGTTTAGTATACCAACTAACCGGCATCATCCAAAGAAATACAAGCAAAGATGAATTCTATGCTACCATAATTCATCAGTTTTCGTTATAAAGAGCAAATTTGTGGAATTGTCAAAAGACACAGTATAGAGGTACTGCGATAGAAACATACCGAAATTGATGGGTTTATAATAGGACTTAATGGCGAGTTAAGCAGAATGCTGATTATCAAACGAACACAAACTCTGAGAAACCTATACATCATGCTTGAAATTGTAAAACTTAAATTATCGAAAAATAGTAAGTCACAAAAAAGATTTGAATAATGTGGTAGTAGTCCGGAAAATCAATTGAATGCATAATCCGTATATCCACAAAGGAAACCTGGCAATATCCCAATACCATAAAAAATATGGTCTACAACATTCAACAACAAAACTACAGAATTACAAGAAAATAGTCACCACCAACAGGTCTAAATTCATCAAAACCAAAGTCTATTGATCCTTACATTCAGACAACAAGGGTCATAATTACCGAAAATAATCACGTCAAACGTGGAATTTGCGATTAGGAGGAAGAACAAGAAATTAAAGATATCGAGCTAAATTAGAAAACAAAACAGAGATAATAAATTGACCAGATTGCTCATCGACACCAGAACAAGTATAAGAACTTCATTAAACCCAAATTAGATAAAAACCCAATGACGACAAACTCAACATAAAATTCAATATAAGACCAGCATACAGATTAGGGAAAAAGTCATTGGACTATTAGTATCGAAAATCATGGATTTGGAAATTTTTATTTTACTAGGACTTTAATCTTTCGACGGAATCATCGGAGATGATACATTGAAAGAACTAGGAGCCATAATCTAACGGAAAAATAACACAGTAATTTTAATACAAAACATAAAGAAAATCAGTCATCACAAGTCCATAACCTAGAAGTTCGAGACACTCACTTGCCGGGATCTAAACAAAAATTACAGATAATACTGTCGAAATTCTAAAAATTGTTCAGATCGGTTAACAACCATCAAATAATCGATGCTGCCATAAAAGTAGAAATTAAAATCGACACAGAAGTTCCTATTTATTATCAATCAAACCGAGCATGACGGGCGAGATAGAAAACCAAATTAGACAAAGAAAAAATATATGACATTCAGGCGAATATACATAAAATATTATTTTGATTATCTTAAAACGATTCCAATAGCGACATCTATCACGCCAATGGGCTAACATACCATGGTAGTACTATGTGTATTTAAATTATGGTATTGGTTATAATTGTGCACATCTCTTAATATTTCGGCACTCTCCAAGTTCGCGCTCCATAGAAAAAACATTCAAGTTAACTAGTATATTTCCTTTCTACTGACTTACAAAATTAACTTTTGGAATTAGACAATAATTGAAAGACTTTTCAATTATCGTCAATGCCACTCCTGATTGACAGTGAAAACCAACTACGTTAGTCATAAGGTAAATAAACTGAAGAGTATTTAATTTGTTTCGATAAATGGTGGAAACATGGCTGGTGAGCTTAACAGTTAACAAAATATTCTAATGAAGCGTAATCATAAATTTACCGTTTCCACATTTTGCAACCACACTCTAAACCTTGTAGGAGTTGATTCAGCTGAACTTGTAAAGTACCGTTTTTGGGAATTATACATCAAATTTAAAATTTTTAAACAGTAGTCATCGGAGATGGGAAGTTTTAGAAAAACATATCCTTAAGTTAAGCCATTCAATTTCCAGAACTATATTGCCTGCTATATAGCTTTACTTTACCATTCGCAATACCGTCCATTTATAGATGGTATCAATTTCACTATATCAATTCCATTTATTGATACTGTTTTTGGGTAACTAAAATTATAAATGTCTAACAGTATTTTGCTTTTGAGAAAGAATTATGGAAATCATCCTGTTTTTCAGCGTTTTGCTCGGCCATGATACACGGGAGACAATTTTTATCTAAATCCTCAACTGCTCGTAAAGTTAATCTTTCAAAACCTCATGGATGAAAGAATTGATCTTCCGACCGTTCTTTACTCTACACTAATTGATAACATAGCTTCTTTACGAAACTGTCAAAGGTTTCAGAATGAAATCTTAAGTTTTTCTGATATTTTCCGGAAATTATAATTTTAACAATAAAACATTTTTTTTCGTTGAGGTTCGAACGATTCCTCCTATCTCATATCGCAAATATTCAATATTTGGACAAATAAACTGGCATTTGGCTGCAGCTCATTTTATTTCGCTACTTTAGTGTTATAATACACACTTTACCTTTTTCGCCACGAACCAGAACTACCAAGTCGACCAGCAAACAAAAATTTTCAAATACACTCCGCGAATGGTGTAATAAATCCAGTATTCTTTATGGTCTTTTTAAATCGATAATGAATTAAGCCCCTATTGCAACTTATCGATCTGATCTTTAACTAATGGAAGAGGATAAAGGTATTTTACTATAATATTATTCAGGTGATGTAACATTGTAGCTTGATTCCATCTTTTTTCCATAAAATCTTTTAAACCTGCAAAGTCTAATTTTTATCAACTATTCAGATTTATATCCAATCTTCTATTTTATCCATCATCAGCTCTATCTCGTGAATTGAAAACCATCTTGGATTCTGACTGGTTTACACGATTATTTTATCAATTTATTGGTGACCACTGTCTACGAATTTGGCAGCCAATCGATATGATATCACATCTTGAAAATGCATTGCAAAAAATACAGAGTTTGCTTTAAAATCCCAACAATTTTTGAATGTATATGAATTGTAAGGACACAATCATGAAAGAAATCAAGAAAGAAAATGGAAAAACTGAACATTTTAAATTATTGCACCATACTGTAATCAAAGAAGCAAAGTCGACGATCGAAAGACAGAGTCGACCTCGATGCTTCATCCGAATCATTCACAGGAATATCACTAAATGGTGGCATGCTGAATGGGCCTACAAGTCATAAAACTCCTCGACCGAACAACTTCGTTGGTAAAAAAACATGTGTATTCACATTCGACGTAGAAAAAATGTTTCGCCAAATTGCCATACGCATAAAGATGACCAAAATTATTAATGAACTGTGGAGAAACCCACAAAACAACCAAAAAAAGAGTACAATCATATAAATATACCGTGACATTAGTCATGAGGACATGTCAACAGTTGGCGAGAAATGAAATATTAGTGTCACATCAGAAATGGTCCTATAAGACTTCTCCGTTATAAGTGACTTCTTTAATGGAAACAATACAGTACAAGAGGCCTTAACAGTAAAAATAAAACTGCAAAAAAGTGGTATTCTTTCAAGTTCAAGTTTGATAAAATAGTTGAAACTCTTAGCCTACATTGAAATCTAGCAATAAACAATTTAGGATTACGCAAATCACTTCCAATTTTTAACAACAAGAATCTGCAGCGTAACTTGCTATCCTACAGTGAAAAATTGTTCGATCCCCTAAGGCCAGTTAGCATCAGTTACAATAGTAGCTAAATTGATGATGCAGGAACTTTGGGTAGCTGAGCTTCTCTAGGATTTACCACTACCTCCGGCTGTTAAGTACAATTTTTATTCGAGGACATCATCACAAATACAAAACTTTTGTCAGGTACAGATATTCAGAAATTCAACAATGATCCAATACCTTACGACATATAAATTCTTACAAAAAATCTGCTTATTGCGCTACTAGAAAAAAAAAACATATTATGATGAACTGGGCAGATATTTTCAGCTACAAGATTCACTTGTAGCACTTGGAACAGTTGACAGAAAGGATATCCTAGTTGAACAAATTACAGCGCGCATTACTTACTATTAATTACTAGCGCTTCATCAAAATATGTTTAAAAATGGAACCAGATAATTATTCAGAAAGTATTAAACAATTAGGAAGAGACCTCAGGTAAGCCCATGATGAATTATGCAGAAAAGTTCAAAGTTAAAATTTTGAAGAGAAAAGTAGGTACATAATATAAGCAGATAGAAGCAGCATCAGCAAAAAATAGTATATAAGTATAGTATAAAAATAGTAATAGTATCAGCAAAAAACAGTAAACCGTTTATTGGCAAACTTACCAACAGAAAGCTAACTTTTACGCCTTTGACGTCGACCTTTTACGCACATTGGACTAACCTTTATCAATGACTAGACAACAACCAACAACAATTCAAGAGGGTTATAGGACACATCAAAAATGAAACAAACTTCGATGATATAAAATTAGCATCATCACATTATATTTTAATTGGAAAATTAGTAACTGTTCTCTTTTTGAATTGGAGACAAGTTAGTTACTCTGACAGAGTCAAACCTGCTCTTAGAAAACATATAACGCCTGGTCAGCGCTGGAAATTAATACGTTGGTGGAAATTAATTGTGCAACACTTTTATAAACACTGAATCCTTCAAATATTAGGAAAATTGAATTTCATACAACCAAACGGAAACAAAGATGACGTCGTCGTCATTAAAAGTTAATATCCCACGGCAGAAAAATAAACAAATAAGTGTTACAATTGTCAAAATGTACCAAAACTTTTATCGAATGTTCACTGTAGTATAAAACCAAACCATATTTCTTGACCAACATGCCGTTTAAAGTTATTCCTTTTTTTTAATTATCAGAAATTTACATAATTATAGCAATAACAATAATAATAGTAATGAGGGTGCTCTCAAGTTAACCTAAATATTTTTTTATCGTGTAATTAAGATCTAAAAAATAGCAAAACTATAATAGGATATGACTTTTTCCTAATACTTTTGTTGAGATGTGGTCCATTTATTTAGTTTCAGTGTAATTATCCTTATCCTTAATCATTTTATGAGTCTACAAGTTTTTTTTTAATATTTTGCAATTATATGGGACTTAACCCTTCTTCAGGAAATGCGATAGAAAACAATTTATTACAGTTTAGTGTAACAGATTTAATGATTTCTATTTTAAAGTGATAGTGTGTTCAACACCGAGTGTTTTACTATAGCACTCTGCAGCCTAAAAACAATTACAAATCCATAGACCTAAATGCTACCACAGCTGAATTTATTAAGAATGACTGGTTCAAAGCCATTGTAAAGTAGCGCTAACCTAAACAGGACCATTGTAGGTGACTTAAAACATTTAAAACAATGAAACTGGAATTGAAAGCAACCCCAGTGCTAGTGTTGACCAGAAAATGAGTCATAGTAGCTGAAGAAGTTAATGAAATGTCAAAAGCTAATTATTAAACACCACAGAGC
The DNA here is from genome assembly GCA_963556175.1 of Tipula confusa. Lineage (NCBI taxonomy): Eukaryota > Metazoa > Arthropoda > Insecta > Diptera > Tipulidae > Tipula > Tipula confusa. Next base: position 73,791,788 of record OY744475.1, on the reverse strand, counting down.
AGAAATCGGAAAAAAATATCCTATAAGCCATGTTGATTAATGACCGATCTGAAATATGATAAATTAAAGTAACAAGCTAAGTTTGTGTGACTCTTATGCCCTATAATGTAAAAGTGGTCTAAGAGGATAATGAGCTGTGGAATTGCGCAACATAATTTGAAATAAAAAATTAAATCCAGAAATTATCGATGCTGAGTGCTTTGAATAAACCGACATCATAGGAAACAACAACACTTGTTTAAGTTTCATCGAACAGTTAGAAAGGTCAAAGAATTTTGGAAATTGCTATGCATAAACGTATTTAGAGCATTGAGAATTATGGAAATCGATCGAAGGCCATGATGCAGAAAACAAAATAGAAGCGCAAACGATTTTAGTACTTTCTGTAGACGGTTCTGGCCGTTGATAATATTGAGCATCAATTAACCAGTGGCGCCGTCAAAATGAAATTGATCCAATAAGTCGTCCACGGGCAAAATAAAATGTGAGTTTCTTTGGAAAAATCGAATGCATTGAGGCAAACACAAAAGAGGCAAGAGCTTAGCAAAATTAAAAATTATTTGCTGTTACTCGTGCATCAAAAACTTCATAAATCCACAAAAATTTGAGGTTCCGATTGCAAATCTGGTGCAATATTCAGCTTAGTATTTTTGATATAAAAAAATAATCGAGTCGATTGGTATTCGGATTCCGGCGTAACACAACATCTCTGACGATAAACTAACACATTTCGTTACCGAAATATAAAAAAAGGTTTCCCAGAGCCACAATTATTGGTGGATTTTATCGCCTAAATAGTTTTAAATGTTGTGATCAAGACCGAGTATTCTGAAACTAGACATCGATTTCTGGGCCAGTTAAATTACCAAGATGTTAATGGCCTAATTTATTCATCGAAAACAGTGGGGATAACGATTGATTTGCGAGTCTCAAAGAAAAACCTTTATGGTTGTCATTCAATAAAATTGGATCGGAAACAAATGAGTTCAAGTTGCCTTGACAAGACCTAAGTCATTTGTTGGAACTCCATTTGTGCTTGTTCTGGTGAATGATATCAGCCGTATGACTCATGAATTTTTTATCAAACCAAAAATTGAAGTTTTGTTCAATTTTTGTCAATACAAAGCGGACGTCGAGAAACCGATAGGCAAACAAATCAAAACATTCACGTCTGATAATAGAACTAAATTATATAATCAACAACTTGAAAGTTGAGCAGTTATTCAAGTCGAGCAGTTTTAGCAAACAATACTCCTTGAAGAAAGATTTGAGAAATATTTTGGTTTCTCTTGTTATGAACGATAAAAATTTATCGAAATTTGAACAGGATTGATACCAAATTTTAATAATATGCAAAAGTTAGGATCGCAAGGGAGCACTATGGTGCAAGGATAATAAGTCGGTGATCATCCGATAAGTTAACCATTTCTACAAAATAAGTTCTACCTTAAATTGAGGCGATCTAGGCTAAATTCGGTGCCAATACTATTTCCTGATTGTTATGAAATCGATTAGAATTATTGCGATAGACCCAGAAAATCGGTCCATTAGTGTCGACGTAAAAAAATAGGGTGAACTACTTCTTGAAAAAAGTTGAATGGTAGAATACAATCTAAAGGATTCACCTGCTGACAAAACAGTAAATTTACCCAAGATATGCCTGTAAAAACCAATAATTAGATTAAATAGATGGAAAGCGTGTCATATCAAGAAAGCAGCTGGCTCTCAATGACTATTTTATCTAATAATCAGACCGCGATCAATATCGCCAAAACTCAAATGTAAAGCCCAAATGAAGAAGAAATCCAAATCAAATCGCTGACAGTTTAACAAAGGCTGCAACATGAACCAATCCAAACTGAACAATTTTTAAATATCACCTTTCTGAACATATCTCCCGATATATGGGAATCAAATATTCAGAAGCAGGATAACAAAAAAAAACTACGGTTATATCTGGGTCAATACGCACTTTAAAGTTTCAAAAATAAAAGCAACAGATGCAACATTACGTCAGTGGTCATGCCTGATATGGTAGTATTAGACGATTGTGGGGTAAATTATGAAGTGATAGATGAGTGGCACATTTAAAAAGAGTCCAAAAATAGGGGAAGCATATTCTTGGATATATTGTGCAACAGCCACATATATTACCTTTAAGGTAAGTGGGTCACAAGAATCAGCACAATTACGTGCTTAATGAATATTACCTCAAAAGACAAAATTAGTTCAGAGGAGAACGTACAAAACCTAGATAAATCACTATGCAGGTAGTTGGATAATTTTGCGGTTAGGGCTAATTTATTCATGAAATGTGCAAAGAGAAGGCATTTTCCGAGCTAGAAGCACTAAACAACATCGTTGCTAAATATTATGAATAAAAGAAGACCAATACCACTACCCTAAGGCACTCGAAATGTAGCACAAAGATCCTGGGAAACACAATCAGAAATCTTTACAAACTGCCAACGACTTGAAATATAAAACTTCAACCATCTTTCGAGGAATTACTAACAATTCCAGTTCTCTAACTTGGTGATGAAAACGACATGATTGATTTTATCGAAGGCTTTGGCCGAATCAGCATAGATTACGTCTAACTGTGGAGTTGGGAGTTATATATAACTACTATAAATAGATCGCAGTAAAATGTAATCGAATTAGTGACCGTCAATCTATCAGAAAAAAATATGCTGAGCTGGAGGAACGATAGGTCTGATGTGAAAATACAAGACAATGAACCACAGGTTCAACAAGTTTCGGCATCTTGGTTTATGTTGCTGCTGCAATGTATGAAAGTGATCTCTACAATAGGGTTTTCAATATGATTGTACCATTTGTTGTCCTTGTTGCTAGCGTGTAAGCCTTGATTAGAGCCTTCTAGATAATTTTAGAGCATCGAAAATTGGAACCATTTTCGGGAATAATTTTGTTTGATACCCCACTTTGAAAAACACCCGCCTTAAAGATCACTCAAGTGTTGCTGTGTCATGACGAATTCTATATGCCCTGCTTTTATACATAAGCAAATGAAAATTACTGAATACCCCTTCACGAGTTTCGCACCTCTTCCTCGTTTTGAAGATAATATAATGGTACTTTACTCTGACTTAAATTCCCTATCAATCCTACTATTTCTTGGTTTGCTTAAAGGAAACAAGTTTTTGTGAAAATGATGCTAGAACTGATGATCCAGGAAGCAGACATTTACTGTGTACATACTCAAGAATAACGAGAGTAGTGATGATTTGGAAGGTAATTTGTTATTGGCTTTGATAGTTCTTATCTCACCGATGAACAAGGTTTGTTGAATGTGCTTAGTAATTTTTATGTTAATGGTGGGCTTAGATAATGAGTACCACACAGATCTAGACACAGTTAATTCATCGGTTGGATTGGTGCGACTTTTTATTTGCTGGCCAAAAGGTTGGTGTTCACCATTTTACTGAACATAACTAGTAGATAGACACATGTTGTATATGATACCTCACTTTCGTTACCAAAACCGTGTAATTCGATAGAAACTGATTATGGAAGAACACATCTTGAAATTTTGATTAGTGTTAGTGAATCGAATTTTAACTTTATATCTAACCATTACCTTTGAAACTTATCAGGCAATCGATCATCCCAAGTAATTTTGGCCAACCACAAATATTACATAAGTAACTTAATTTGTATTAGAAATGGGAAGAGGTCAATACCTCAATGTTCTTCTTTTGAATTTCTCCAAATAATTCGCTGAAAATTTGTTTGTCGTTCAATCAAAATTTGCCTGTACATCTTTTCAAGATCAGCATACTCACAGCAATCGGACACTGTTTGAATGTTAAGAGGATTGTCCATAGTCTAGGTTGTACAGTGGCTCCAACTAACAGTTTATCATTCAAATACTTTCAATTGGACACATGGAGTGCCTAAGGCTAGCAGTACGACAGCCAAATACTATTACGGTTTCGTCAACATAAGGTAGTAATCTGCGGGGACGTGGAGCAATTGTATCGCCAGGTTTGGATCAATGTCGAAGATCGGCAATATCAAAATGTTTTATGGAGAACAAGCCTGCATCATCAACCGACCATGTATCAATTGAAGACACTCACGTACGGTACCGCCTCAGCTGCATTTCTACCAACTCGTTGTGTAAAAGAAAATGGTACACGATTGCGGTCCACTCACCCAGAATACTGAATGATATGTACGTAGATGACATAATGACCGGAGCCAACACCACAGCACAAGTTAAAACTTTAATTGGGCACTCAACAAACGCTGGGTTTCAACTACAAAAATTTCTATCGAACCGGGATGAAATTAGATCGTACGCTCATAACAATCAGGAGAAGGAGATCAAACAAATTGAGGAGCAAGTAGAAATGCCGAAAGTGTTGGGCCTTCAATGGGATCCAAATGTAGACACATTTAAATTTACCGTTCAACTACCAATGCGTGATAAACACATTAAGCGAACACTATTGTCGGATTTCAGTCGAACGTTCTATCCACTTGGCTGGTTAACTCCGATAATAGCCAAAGTTAAGATTTTATTTCAAAATCTGTGGATGCCAAACATTAACTGGGCTGAGGAGCGGCCGTCTAATATATTGAAGTCTTAGTTGTAAATTAGAAAAGAGTTATGCAAAACAACGAAGGTGAAAATTTCAAGATGCATCCAGACTAGCAATAAAGCAAAGTTAATTGGGTTTAGCGACGCCAGCAAGAAGACATACACCGCGGTTGTAGATACAAACGAGGGTTTAAAATCAAATATAGCTATATCCAAATCCCGCGTACCTCCTGTCAAACAAATAAGGTTACCAAGGCTTGAATTAATGGGTGCTTTGTTTTTGGCAAATCTGATGAGGCTGATAGAAGATTCATTGATGGTGAAAATCACAAAAATTGAATTGTTCACTGACTCACAATTTGTATTGGATTGGTTGTCAGATCATCCGAGGCGTTGGACCTCTTTTTGCTAACAGAGTCAGCGAAGTTATACAATTATATAAGCGAGAGCATTGACAATCCTGCAGATATCGCATCACGAGACATGAGCACGGAGGAGTTATTCAACTGCAAGCTATGGTGGAGCAGACCTTATTGGCTGATTGATGACGAAGACCAAATCTATTCAATCAAAATAAAGATCGAAGAGAAAAATAACGATTGAAGAGAATTACGATCATCAAAGATAGAGGTATTCACGGTATCTACCAATCATTTTATTGAAAATAACATTAGAAGATACTTCAGCTTCACAAAAGTCCAGAGTATCTGTTATCATGCAAATCATCAACAAGTTGCGACATAAACTAAGGGCACCCACAAAGTGAGAAGAGATCATTGCTGCTGAAATAGTCTTAATACAAAAAATACAGAAATCGGAGTTCACAGTTGAATTAAATGCACTGCAGAACAAAGAAACGGTACCCAAAACTGGTAAGTTAAAAACATTAAATCCATTTTTAGATGAGCCAAGTATAATAAGAGTAGGAGGCCGTATACAAAAATCTTTTGCATCATACAATATGAAGCATCCCATCATATTGCTAATAACTCATCACGGAGTTAAATGCATAGTCAGCGATGCACACTTACTTTATAATCATCCTGGAATCAGTTTACTCAGCAGCATCATACAACGCAGATTTTGGATAATCAAAAGCAAAGTATTATCGAGAGCGACAGTAAACCAATTTCTTAAGTGTAAAAGGCAAAACCCGAAGATAGAACACCAGATCATGGGGAACTTACCTGCAGAGCGAGTTCAATATCTACATCCTTTTCATCAAGTGGGTGTAGATTATTGCGGACCATTCAAGGTGCAACCAATAAGAAGAAGAGGTCAGATACCAATTAAAGTTTATGTTTGCATATTCGAAATTTACATCACGAAGAGGTATATTTGCCATACAATTTGCAGCGATAATGGGACGAATTTTACTGGCGCAAAGAACCATCTCAAGTCGTTGTTTCAATTTTTCTACAGAATAATGCATCTACTATTGAAATACATAATAGAATGGAAATTCATTCCACCAGGAGCACCGCATAATCTGCTTCGAAAGGCAGAATATCGTAATACTTTTGCTGGTTCATCTCGAAGGTAGCGTCTTATATACTGAAATTTTTAAGCATCCGAAAGATCGATTAATACTGTGAATTATAGGCCCTTAAAACTCTGAAACTCTTTAAAATCACAAAAAAAAACGTGAGAATTTGTCTTTGTAGAAGCCGAGCCGTTAGAGCATAGATTCACCGGTGTTTTTAAGGCGATAGATATTAACTTTTTCAATTAAATCTTCAAGCTTTTTGCGGTGTTTCTCCATGTCAACCAACATCTGGTTGTACCATGATTCTTGGAAGCAACGTGGTTCTAATCAACGAAACATGCCTGTGGACCCCGGCTTTGATTGACGCGTTAAATGTTTTTTTTTTTTTAGTTTATTGAAATAAGCTCATATCTTCAAGGATACAGAATGTGGCGTACTATAACCTCTTTCATCTGATTAATTTGAAACATGAGTGAAAGAAATTGTCCATGTCCCTACCTGTTGAGGATCACCACAAGATGCTGGGACTTGATATCACTTACTGTTGTATAATGTTGATTGAAAAGTTCTACTTTTGGCAAGTTTTGCTATGAAAATCAATTATTTTCATATTTGTCGACATAACTCAAACTAACAAAACATGAAATCGAAAAAATTTCCAAATTTAATGGTGCTATATTTTTAAAATATCTAGCAAAAACTATGCCATATAGCAAATATGCATGTCCTAATAAAGTCCTTAAAATATTTATGAAATATACCAAATATTAATTTTGATGGTATGATAGGAAAATATTCTAAATGAAGATGACAAAGTGATTACCAAAAGTGTATTAACACCCAGACCAAACACTTGATCCACAATTTTGATTCCCATTTTGTAATATAAATCCTTTTTACGGCCATAAAACCATTTAAACACTTACTTAATAGTTATACCTACATCAAATTCATGCGTACGTATACATAAAAGGTAACGTAAACATTAAAACGTTTCGCACCCCATTCCATCCTTTTGCACACGCATATATGGGCAGCAAAAAAAAAAAAGGAGTAAAAAAATAACTTAAATCAAATGATTGAAATCAATAATAGACATCAGTTATCTTATAATTAAAATATTCAAGGATCATCCAAAGCGTAACGAATCATCAATAAATAAGAGATTTGGACAATATCGTGAATTAGAATCATAATTAGATTTTAAAATGTTCGTGTAGGATATAGACAAATCGTACCAACAAAAAAAGGAAAGAACGAAATCGTATTATGCACATTTATATTAAGCAGGATACATTTAATGTTGTTTTTGTAAAGAGATTTGTAAAGATTAAAAGGCGATTTATTTCCTTCCTCTTGAATCCTGAACTTTTTTTTTTTTATTTACGTTTTTCATTCCGAAATGAACGACATAATACGTATTTCAGGATTCTGTTTTTTTTTATCTCTCTCTCTCTCTTGATATAGATGCTTTATTCATATATCTACTTATAATATATAGACATGTTGGACAAGCAATCATGTATAAGTTCCTGGTACATACATATGTGTTTGTATTATCTATCAAATTTGGAATGGAATCGGAAGAATTTGATAATTTATTATCCTTCATCCTTTATATGTATATATTGGAACGAAGCTATGTACAGATTACAGTGAATTTATATATAATCAATAGATTATGTATGAATAAGAGGTACATAGAATGGGTTTCATCCTTAGACTCAATTATAATTTGATACTAAAGCATATGATGGGCAATCGTTTTGAGCAAGACTAAGGAAATGATTTATTTTGGTTTTAATTTATGTTTCGGCAATTTGTGCTTGTAATTCATGATAAGTATGCTTGTAATGTCAGTGTTCATTAACATATGTTCTGTGGTTCGAAATGAATATAGACAGAAAATATTAACATTGACTAAGTAAAAGTTTCGCTCCGATTTAAGAATGAAAAACCATTTCGTTCATGTGGCTTCCTCTGCGGACCTTTAGCCATCCTGATATTTCTGTTTAAAAGATTTTTTTCGAATATATCGGCCCCTATCTGACGAATAATAGTTGCAATGTTACGTTTTAAAGCTGTAATTATCTCTGAACTATCCTAATATAATCTATCCTTAACGAAACAATATAGACAAAATTTAAACGGTGTCAAATAGCAGGCCGAGCAGGCCAATTAATATCTCCAAAACGGCTGATTATTCGATCGCCAAATTAGGTGTCCCAGATTGATAGGCAGTGGATAGGGTAGGCAGTGGACCCTGTCAACTTGTTTTGGCGTATTATAATTGTTGCAACTATGTTAGAGTCAAAGCGGCTCTTTAAGCTCTGTCTCAAGTATGATGGGAGGACGGATAAATACGGAAATAATGCAGGTCCCTCCAAACTGTCCTAAATTGCTAGGAGGAATACAAGGAGGGCTATGGATTTTATGCCTCCTATACCGGGAGGTTCTACTGAGAGCTCCATGTCTAAATGACATAGATCTCAGAAAGAATCTCCTAAGGACGTTAAAAGATCTAAATTGCAGGAACTACAATTAGCTCTTTTAGCGAGGTTTTGAAAGACTCGCTTACGTAGATGTTATTGATGCGGCAAAGGAGAATAGCAGTATCGCTTCTACTTATTAGAGGAAGGTGGAAACGATTTTATTCGCTTCCTTTCTCATTATTATGTGAGAGAATTCTGTGGTTGCCTCTTCTTGTCGCGATGGTGATAATTACAAGAACCATATCAAGTTGACAGTCTGTTCCAACCAGAGGTCTCTTGGCCTATATAAAAAGGCAATTAGTAGCCTAGGGGAAGTCTGGCCTTGAGCCAGACTTGAAGTTTCTGATGTGAAAAATATACCAAGCAGGCCGTGGGCTCTTGCGTGGATTCCGGATGAGCGTTTTGATCACACAGATATTCTGGAACAGATAAGGATTGGCCACCGGAGTTACCTTCCTACAATTGGAAGATTACCAAGATGGAGGAGGTTAAAAATGACTTTAGATCTGTTATGATCATTGTCAATAATGAATCGCTGGTGGAGCTGGCTAAGACTGTTGGCACTATAAGGTATGGTTTTGTTGGCTCTGTAACTTTTAAGGTTTATAAGAAGGATGAGGCTATAATGTCAGAGACACCAAAATCAGTCGAGGGTACATCCGCTATGCCGAAATCCACGGTTGTGGCTGAGTGTCCTGACGACAATAACATAATCCCTATTAATTTGTACCATGAGCGGTCCGGGTCAATGGAGTCCCTCAGCTGTGAGACCCCTTGAATGTTTTGATTCAGAAGTCAACGTGGAGAAGGATGATCTTAAACAGGATGCTTTAAATACTGTAAATATACCTTCATCACTATAAAGCAGCATCGGCTGCTCTAATGCTCAAAGTAGAGGAAGATAACATAGATGTCATCTTGATTCAAGAACCATGGATCAATAAAGATCGGGTTCTTGGTCCTAGAGCTACTAACTATAAGCTGTTGTTTGTGCAAGGTAGAGGTAGAATTCATTCGTGCATTTTTGCAATGAACAAGTTTAGCAGTTAGCATTGAGGTCAATAGCAAAATCCTTTGGCTTGTATCGGCATACTTACCGCAAAGCATTCCTTCGGCAAACATGCGCGAATTAATAGCGGTGGCACATGTACGTAGAGTTGAGATCATCGTTGGAGGTGATGCGAACTCACACCATATGACCTGAGGAAGGACCCACACAAAAAAAAGAGGTGAGATGCTATTTTATTATATTCTTGGTACTATAACCTATCTATCTGTAACATAGGCTGTAAGCCTACTTTTATTACTAACAATAGACAGGAAGTTTTGGATATCACCCTTGTCTATAAATTGGAATGTGTCTGATGAACACTCCTTTTCTGATCATTTTTATCTTGTTATCTGCAATATGGAGTGGACATAAAGTACTCTACGAGTCCTACCCTTAGAAACAAGAGGAAAATCAACTGGAATACCTTTAAAACTATTCTATGTAGGTCTTTATCTGTTGTGGTTCCTGAATCTCCCAAATCTACACAGGAATTAGATGTCCTAATTGATAGGATGTTGAATGCTTTCAATGAAGCTATTTCAGGTTTGTGTTCTCACAACCGACCTAAGGGTAAATCTCGCCTAATGTGGTGGTCTAAAGAACTAAAATTAATGCATCTGGAATGCAATAGACTCTTCAAAATTGCGAAGAAAACTAAACACGACGCGGACTGGGACTCCTGCAGAGAAGTCCTCATACCTTTTAAATATAAATTAAAGATTGCCAAAATCAAATCCTGGGGGCAATTCTATTAATATATAAAGTGGTCTTCTGAGTCAGCTGGGCTATGTATAGTTTCATCAACTTGTTAAGCCATTCCAAGTTATCTTCAACATACCGGATGATATGTGGACTACAACGGGAGCGGAATCTTTAGATCTTCTACTGGAAGTTCACTTTGTGGGCTGTTCCGAGTCTCTGCTTGTTCTGCCAAGGACAAATACGGCTTTTGGGCTCGCTGGGAAAATTTTCAGCAGGATGAACATCCTGTGGTTAGCAAACAGTTTCAAACCTTTTAAGTCAGCAAGTCCGGATGGCATTATTCCAGCCAACATTCAACAGAACTCTAATTTCCCTGGCTTGAGGTGATCTTCAAAAGTACCCTAGAACTATATCACATTCCAAAAAATTGGACTAAAATAAATGTTATTTTCATACCTAAGGCAGGAAAACGCCCTCACTGTGATCCGAAAGAACTTAGGCCAATTAGCTTACCTTCTTTTGTATTCAAAATTCTGGAGGGACAAATAGAAGCTTTTATTAGAGGCTTGATTGAAACGGTTAAGCTGCCTGCATCTCAGCATGCATACTCTATACTCCTTTAAATGTCCTATCGAGAAATCGCCCAACCATAAGGATTTTTCATTGGTGATATAGAAGATGCTTTTAACAATGTCAAACCTGAGACAACCACGAAGGCACTCTCAGATTTAGGGGTTAATGTATCACTAAGTTGCTGGCAAGATCAAATGCTTAGAAGCTGAGTCATTTTGGCTAGTTTTGGTGAAGCCTCCGTCCGTAGATTTGTGTGTAGAGGTACACTGCATGGAGGTGTTTTATCTCTCCTTCTTTGGGACTTGGTCATAAATGGATTGTTACGAAACCTAAAGGGGGAGAGCTCTAAAGTGGCTTATGCGGACGACGTTGCAATTGGTATTTTCGATAAATATCCAAGTACCCTGAGAGATCTCATGCAGTGGCAAACCAAATATTGTTGATGGAAGTTTAAAGAAATGCCACCCTATGATTTAGTGGTGCACTTAGGAGTACTTCTACTCAAGCACTGCAGATTCTCTTTCATCTTATCTCTTTTGATATTTTAATTAAACAAATGGCTGCTTGTACAGCTTCTAGTCTCATATCAATTTTCCTGTGGACCTACAATACTAAAGAACACTTGTCTTTTCTGAATAATAAAAGAATTCCTAAATCAATCGACTATACCATCTAGTCATCCTACTTCGAGGCCAAATTTATAACTGATATTCCCGCCAGAGAGGACTGGGCGAGTGAAGAAGTTATGAAGCCAGATTCGATTAATTTTTTCACGCAAATCTCATTGCAATTAAGGAGGCTATAGATTGGGTGAAGTAAATCAGGCTTTCTTACGTCGAAAGTAGCCTGGAGCTGTCTCTCATCTCTTAACAAGATGGCTGAACAGTTTAACATCCATCTTACGTAGGTTTCAGGGCATTTCAAAATAACGGGGAATATTAAAGCCGATGAACTCGCTAGACTGGGTACCTCCTGAAGCATACTACCTAGTAAGGCTAACATTGTACCACTTTCTACGTGTAAGCTTTAGATTGTCAAAGCCAATGGACTTTTATGGAAGAGTTTTTGAAAAATTTGTTACAGTTCTGGTGGATGACATGACCAAAAGCGGGTTTATGTTGAAGAGGAGTAAATTTTTTTGGTTGTATGTTGGACTGGTGACCTGTCCTAGCCTGCCTGGCTCTGTACATGCTTAAGTTCTTAGGAGCTCGTATCCTGTGTGATCTTATAGACCTCAGCAAAGTGAGTGTCTATTTATTGCTTTATCAGGAGCTCGAATAGGTGTCAATAGCGAGAGGTGTAGAAAAAAATTTGTTGCGGTAGAGCTACGGACCTGTTTACAGCAGATTCTCGTATCCATGAACAGTTCTGTTATGGTGTCAACAAGACGCACTGTCGGCTACAATTTTGTTGGTTAGTACATGGCATCAGCATTCATGCAGAAATTGTTCAATGACTGTAGGTATCCTATTGGCTATCTACTAAGATGTCATGACAGCCAGTTAAATACAATGTTGTTACCCAAAAGTAATAAACGACTCAGTACGGTTAGTAATATCAAGTAACTCTAGCCTGAGAAAACTCAATTGTCTGATTGATGAGATCTTAGTTGTTCTTACGAGATCCTTTTTATCAGTATGAAACTTGTTGTTATAACCGGTATATGTATCTGTTCCGGAATATCTAGTCAGTAGCGGGTTTCGATGTTTTTATTTGATTGACCTTGATGAATTTATCAGTTTATTTCTCTTTAGTTATTTAACGTCGTTTATTAATTAGTTTATAAGTGTTTCCGGTGATCCAGTGAAAGCATCACCACCTTCTGGGGACGTACCAGATACAACATTGGTAATTTCTAAGGATTGAAATGACATAACTCATACAAGTGACTAAACAGTTCTCATAATCATATTGCTATTTTGCTATTATATTTTATTAACTTCACCGCATAAAATCAAAACATTATTCTAGAAATATTCATAATACTCTCACAAAAAATCCAAGTACGGAAAGAATCAAAATTTAATATTTTTAAACGTCTATAACATTTTTAAAGCTTTTATATCCTTCCATAATATTAAATTATAATGTATGAGTTCGTTTATCGATTTCATATATACTCGTCTCGTATCTTGGATTTGCATACGTTATTTTATAGAGTTTTTAAATTTAAATTATATTCACTTTATATTGTTTTTATGGTAATAATTTCAAGAAAATCGGCTTAATCAATTTAATATTTTAAAATATTTTAATGGCTTTCTTTTATTTATCATTGACAATTTTTAGTCAATTTTGCTGAAAATATCGTTTCTGCGGTATTACCGACAATTATTTTGAGAGTAAATTAACATTTAGTAAAAATAATTGGCATACTTACTCGAACTGTGATTTGCAATTTACAAAACTGTTATTGTCGTTTTATCACCACTCCAGTAAAATTCTTTAATTACGCATCGGTTCAAAAATTTATACAGAAATAGAAAACTCAGATTTTCCGAAATGTTCTCTTCTTAAGATAGTTACATGTTTTATTCAGAGACAAAACAATGCGGAAACAATGCCGAAATATTGTCGGTGTATAAATGGCCAAGTTTTCACTTAGCTCCAAAGAAATTGATCCCATTATTAAATATGACCTTTGCCGGAATACTTCGATAAAAAATGGACCATCGCATAGAAAGCTTTGGTTGTCATATCGTGACATAACTCAATTCGAATAGCTTTCGTGGCGAAGCAAATGAAACAACAAGCAATGCTTTTTGAAATTGGAACGCGTTCTCATCAAGATATTATCATAATTTGATGCTTGATATCGCTCAAAGCAACCAATTTATGTAATTTGCGCTCCCACTCTGAAGATGCTGTCATTGTTATCTTGCTTTTGTAAATTTTTTTGGATTTTACTGATTTGACTAGATTAAATTGCAGAATTTCAGGCATTGCGCCAATCTCACATAGGTACTCTGAGCTTCGTTGTGTAACCTGTCAATGGTGTTTTAACTGCATTATACGTTGCCCATTAGAATTAACTGTGCTGATATTTGTTTGGTCTCTAGCAAGTAATTTAACGCTGACATAATACCTTAAAGAAACCTTCCGACCTTCCACTACTGTTTGTATCTACTATGTTGCTTGAAAAATAGAAGACAAACCTCGTGATGCAATATCTGTTTCATCAGATCACCAACCCAATACGACCATTGCGTTTGTCTTAGCCTAAAATTCTATATTCTAGTGCTCTCCACATTCTAGTAGTATTTATCATTAAGTTACTAAGTAATACCGATCCTCAGATTTTTAATTTTGGAAACGATAGTTGTTTAATCGGTTAAAATTTCAGTCGCTGAGATCAGTGGTATTTCACAAATGCATAAGCATTCTCAAACGCATCACAAAATACGTTTATCTGTTTGTTTGATGTGGTTTCCAAGTTATCGAGATCCTTAAAATAGTAACTTGTCAATTTTTTAAACGTTAAGAAGTTCTTAGTGGGATGCCATTAAAGTCCTAACGTCATAACGGTAATATATTGTCAGTACCAATATTGAGATTGATTTTTTGTTGTAGTTCCGTTGGAATCGCGGCTAACAGTTGAATTCTACTTTAATTTTCAAAGAATAAATCACATTTTTGCCTAGATATGTGTTCTCAATATCTTCCGCATTTGGCAAAGAGTCTGGAATGCCAAAAATATAACCCTGCTCAATCAAAATTCTCAACTGAATTCTTGGTCTTGATCGTATATTTCAATATATCGGTATTTTTTCCCAAAGGTCTTCCGCAAATGCGAAAGAGTGTTATCTAAACTATTTGAGAACTAACACTAAATCCTAATTATTTGTGTTATGTTTAATTAATAAAGCAATATTTAATGATATAACATTTAAAGTTAGTTTGCATGATTCGCCAATTATCCGTTTCTATATAATTTCAAAATCGCATGATGAGGCAAATTTAAACATTCCTGTCACTAGCATAGTAATAAGCAGGTGATGATAAAATTGCGTTATGGTTTACAAAAGTCTGCCTGCTACCGATTTTGCGTGCCCTAATTTAGCTGAATCTTGCTTAAAAGAAAGTCGGACGAGGTTCTGATCTTCGGCACTGCGTGAATGCGTTTCTGCGAAATGGTTCACAATTATTGCTTCAACCTTGAGTTCGTTGGTTATTGGATGAGTTTTTTTCGATTGTCCAGAATTTTTTCAGTATTTTGTTGATATTCCCGGAATATATGTTTGAAGTCATGGTTTGTACATTAGTTATTTGGACTTCCGCTCTAGAAAATACCCAGCCAAATTTGGAAGACTATGCAACGAGCCTTTCATTGATGAAAATGATCCCTGTCTGCAACATCTTAAAAAATATATCTGACCTCAGCAGAATATATATTCTGCTTCGGCTAACTAAATATTTTGTTGATTTAATTCAAACAAACCTATTGTAGCTTTAATTTCAATACTGACGCTGGATCGAACCTTGATTGTATGGTTAATAGGAGAATACCTTTCGATTGTCCAACTTTCATTTTGGATAAGGATACGAATAGTGTTTCTCGTTTTACCGATTTATAAAAAATCCGGGTTTCAGTAATTCTAATATTGGACAAACCGGTAAAACCGGTATTTACCGGTTATCTAATAGAATATTACAATTTTAAATATATAATCCGATAGACGTGATCTAATCATAGTTCAGAAACTGCTAACGATTAAAAATGTTGGTTCGGTATGAATGAATGTAACAGTTTTCTGTGCGTTAAAATTAGTTTATTCTAATTTTTGATTCTGTTACCAGTAACTTCAAATATTGCAAATTTATTTTGCAGTAAACTCATTTAGATTAGTTCAAGCTAGGCATAGCGATTTTATTCTAGATAAGTTTAGTCTTTCAGATAATGTTTGTTTTTTTCCTTTCATCGAGACTAGTTTCAGATCATTTTTAAATGGAGAATCTCCAATTGATGAAACGTGATTGTGGAATAAACAGGATGACAATAATAGTAGTTTTTTTAAGAATATCCCAAACGATGCTTATTCGGTGGGGCTTTGCAAAAATATGATTAAAGAAAATACATTTTTATTTCGCCGAGAAATTAATATGCGGTCAAAAAGTATTGACATTTTTGACTTACGGGAGCAATATATCCCTCAAACTTTGTAGCAGCTGGATATTAATGTCCACCAACCAAAGCGCTGGATTTAATTTGCCAATTCCAAAAATCATAAAACTAATGCCGTCCAATCTTGTTTTGCAATCTAACAACAACTCCAATTCTTTCGCAAATGGTTTTTTCACATTTTCTTGCAAAACGAAAGAATTTTTACAAAATAATTTTTATTAACTCAATTTTTGCTATTTTTATAGCTCCAATTGGACAAATGAGCCAATTAAACGAATAATATGCCAACCATGTTTCTTCTGAAAATTGACAGATTAATGCCGATTAATATCGATGGTTTGAAATACGAATATCAATATTTTACCGGTTTTCAAGTATTTTTAACCGGTATTTTATTACTAAAATTACCGGTTTTTTACCAAATTTAATTTTTTTCGATTTGGACATAATGGGTTTTTGTAGTGGTGACCACACATTTGATCGAATGACGATTTTTCGATACTTCGGGTCTTATTGCCAGCAATTGTGCTTTGTATGCTTTATTGCTTAATTCAAAATACCTTGCCAATGCCGACAAGCTAAAATTGTACAAGATACAAGATATCGAGCAGCGTTATAAATCTGATTAGATCATCGAAATTGTTTCAAAATGAGTCTATATCTTTTAGTTAACTATAACATCTTTTGGCCAAATCTATAAACAAAGTATAGGAAAGTAGGCTCGTCGCACGTATAAACATTACTGACACTTACAGTTATTGATTGTTTTGAAATCTAAAAAGCCTGCGCCATTAAAACTCCTTCATTACCATTAAACGTGACTGTTTTTTTAACTGCACACTTCACATGCCAATCCTAAACCGCGTATCTGTAAACGTAAGACGAGGTTATATATATATATATATATATATATATATATATATATATAATGGAAATGTTCATTCTTTGTTTGTTGAATTTTTGTAAAAAAATGGGAAGTCAGCCCAGTAACCTAACCTTTGTTTACTCGCAGACCGAGTTTTGTGCAATTTTTGTACGTGCCATTTTTATGGGCCGGATAAATTGTACCCAATTATAGTCTTTTCGAGCTCGGTTCCAATCTTTGGGATCTCGATCAATCTGTTTTTTGACTATAGTTGAACTACTACTTAAATTATAATGGATTTTTTTTCTCCAATTTTATGTTGTCAAGGAATTTTATGCTCGCAAAATAATAGCGCATTGCCGAAGTTAAAGAAACAAAATAGGCTTGACTTACATGACTATATCTGGTGAAAATTTAAAAATGTTAAGCTTAGTTTTAAATCAATTGAATAGTTATTATTTCTTTCTCCAGTAAAGGAATTCATTTCAAACTACAAACAAGAAAGTTAAATTATGTTCTGCATTTCAACTGTCCTAGAAATGGAGTGATACTACACCTGAGCCCGTCAACAAAGTTCACTAACAGAATACAATAATTTTGAGAACACTCGAAGCGAAAGATGCAGAAGTTGGTGGGATGAGTTGTACGACATCACATCTTTGATCTTGTTTCACCCAAAATTGCCTATAATGACATGGAAATTGGTGCAAAATGGTCAAAAGGAGGCTTAAATAGCCAAAAGTGTTTATTATGTACTCAGAAATATTACTTTCGTTTTTGCCGACAAAAAAATGCTTTTTATGTCATTAGTGAGTTTTCCAGGACCTACTAGAATTAACGCAGTATTTTAGAGACTGGGTAGGCGGTGCACAATATGGCTCTTTTTCAACCAAGCTAGTGATTTTACGAATTCAGGTTGTCAGTCCATCGATCACAAAAAAAGTCCATCAGAATAACATAGAATTGTAATTGGTCAATGACTAAATTCAGGTCGACATACAGGGCTTTATAACATTTTATTGCAAATCTGCAAATTTAAATGTCTTTTGGCAGCCAATAAAAAAATATATAGCACAATTTAAACTCTTGGCTCAGACCAGGTTTTTATATGTTGATGTTATATATATGTTGATATATAAGTTGATGTTTTCTTTCCAAAGTCATATACAATGGGACATTGATGTTAAATCTTGATTATGGTGACATATTGTAAATTAAGATTCAACGAAGACGTTGTCTTCTATACAGAGATGTTTCCATCAAATGAGAACGATTTAATAGAAACTCTAGCTTTGATGGTTTCAGTATAGTAGTTTATGGTGTAATTGTAAATTCTAGACCTCCAAACAAACTCAACACCATAACTAAAATTGTGAAATGACAACTGAAATTTTTTTTCCGCTTCCGACAGTTAAGGTGCTGTACACTGGTAAAACCACTGCCATCTATATAGACCATTCATTATTAAACGTTTGACTCCAACTTCAAATAACCAAATCAAATATAATAGCATAACACTATAAAAACAGAACACTACTGTGCAATTCACAATCGATTTAAATTCAGAACCAAAACGATTTTTCTTTTATGTTGGATTTTATTTAAAATCTGACGATTTCAATTTATTATTCCCCATTCACCAGAACAACAATACGAGCATATATTGCAAGTATGTAAATTATAATATATATATTGTTGGGTATATATGCTATCTACACATCACGTGATATGTACAATCGAATTGAATGTACGAACTTATTATTAAGTGGAGCTCAAAAAATACCAAAAGATTTTTATTGTTGTATCGAAATTGGGCGGCATTCCAGAAGAAAATAAATTTCAACGTGTGGGATAAATTTACCGAGTATTTACAATATATACACGGAAAAATATCATCTAAAATGTGGTTGTGGGTATATCCCATAAGTGAAATTAACATAAAACATCTTGTCTTTGTGATAAAATCATATACTATGTTGGTATTGCTACTGTATGTAAATGTTATAATATTTCAAATAATCGAACACACTTCAAATATAAAATAATAAGAATAAAGGGTTTTCTAACTGGGTTGCGCAGGTTTTGTAATTCCACTGTGGTAGTTCTTTCAATTGGTCAAAAACTTTATCTCGCAAATTTAAAGACTAAAATTAACTTTTCCTGGTTTATCTCTCAATAAAAGGATCTGAGCTTTTAAAATATGACGGCCTTTAAGATCTCGCTTTACTGCTCAAGTATGATTGACATGCAGAGTTTGACTGTAATTTATAAAATGTTATGATTAAATGGAACTCATGCGATTGAATTATGCCCCAGGCAATATCAGTCTAGATATATAACTCATTGTAACCCTAATACTATACAAAGATGCCGTCGTACTTGATTATCTTTATAAATGGAATAAAACAGGTGGGCATGCGGACCTTCAGTTGTGTAAATAATATTTTTTTCTAAAGAATCTCACTCGGGTCGAATTATTCCATAGTTCACCTTTAAAGGATTCATTATGTCTTTCTTTACCTAAGATGAGTCTTGTAGTATTGGCACAGAAGGAATATGTTTCTATATTAGAGCTTTACTGGCAGGTATTCTAGAGATTCCATACAACATTTGTAGGACAAAATTTGATTTGCGTAGCAACTCTCGGTTTCGCTTCCAAAGCTTTTAGATGTAAACCTGGCTATCAGTTTACTCTCAAAAATTCTTTTTATAGTAGAGTGTTTAAAAAAATCAGTGAGTAATTTGCAGTAGGTAGCATGCAATGACTAATCCAAATCCAGCAGTCCTTTAATTTTCGAAACTCATTTACAAATTCACCTTTTGGATATACAGGCGCTTATGTCTCTTTCTTACCAGCTTGTTTCGTCCGGAATCCTAACATGGAGCCATCGTTAGAAGTTCATAGTTGCTGACGTATCGTTACATATTATCGGCGCAGATTTTTTTAAGGAGTGCCGGGATTACAAATATAAAGGTATATTTCGTAGGTTTGACTTTTATATAAATATAAAGGCTCATAGATCCATTATCGTTTTTCCGCATCTCCTTAGGATTTTACTTGGCATCTTTGGGCCTCCAAAATATTCACAAGAATATATTTTATCCAATTCTTCATTTATAGCCCTATAGAACCAACAGTCACTCCAAAAACTGCAATTTCGACACATTTTGGTATTTTCAATTTTTTAGAATGACTTTCGGTCTTAGGAATGCAGAACTGTCGGCTTACGTATTATAAGTACAGTTTGACAAGGACTTGACTTCAGTTTTGTATATATTTGGACAACGTACTCATTAAAACGTGCTCTTAAAATGTTGATGAACATCCCAATCACATGAAAATAATCTTTGCTAAATTAGAAGTACACGGCTTAGTAGTTAACATAGACAAACGCGTTTTTGCACAATACATAATTTTCTGTTTACGCCACTAGGTAACTGGACAAGGTATATTACTATCGCAAAAACAGGTTTAAGTCACAAAAAATCTCGAACGGCCACTGAATGTAGGAAAACAGAACTTTCAGGTACAACTGAGGAACTATACAAAAGGATAGGTTAAGAACAGCTGCGAGTTCAGCCCTCAACAGCAGCAGCTGGAGTGTTCAATAACTGCAAAATAAACTTACGGACGCCTCTTTACTGATCCATTCATCATCATCTTATTCATCGGCACCTTTGGCTATCCTGGTCGATGCTTTTAATGCAGCTATCGGAGTAATGGTTCAGCAAAAAAAGATACATTACTTATGATTGTGAATGTTTCGAGACTTATTAAGGGATCAACCGGAAAAGAATATTATTATCAATTCAGACAATTGGTCAATTCACGACTGATATCCCGCACATCTCTGGCTTAGAAAATTGTATCGTTGATACTTTATCACGCATTAATTAAGTTTCTATCCCGGAAAGTTTTGATGTTGTCATCGCAGATGCTCTGTTCAATAATGAGGAACTTCAAGAACTCTAGAGTAGTATCTATATTCTCAAAATTAGAAAGTTCCTGTTTTCCTTTAATTTGAAACAATAATTTATTGCAAAACTACTACTCCTACACCTAAGCCATTCATTTGATTAATTTTTTATTCTGGCGTCAAAACGTCCAATAAACTATTGACACAAAAGTTCAACCTGGCCATCTATTACAGACGGGATAAAACGGTATCTACATGCCATTGCTGGCCCATACTGCATCAATATTTTGGTTCCGTCGAATTCGATCCTGATCTGGTTATTTGTAATGTTCTAGACAATCCGAAGAAGACAAGTCATTGTCTGCCCCGAGGAGCTATCGTCGCCGACAGCTACCTCTTCACCTTCCTAATGGCGGCTTTCTTCTCAGAGATCACTGTACCATCCGTTTATGCTTGGTCCGCAGAACGTGGTCGAATCAGCGTATCCGCTATTCTTTTAATTCATGAACGAGATCAGGAATTTTCAATAAATTCCTGATCTCTTTGTTGAGTTTCGGAAAATGTTGTCATCATCACGTTTGGAGCCAATATATCAAGCGCATAATTCTTCTTTTAAATATCATTCATTAACCATATTCCATACTCATCCCTCAGAGTCCAGTTGTCATACCCCATACATGATAACATGTCTGATCAACACCATATACAACTTTAGCTTGCCGGCATTTGCAAGGTATTTTGACTTTAGTAGTGGGCGTAAGGCATATAAAGCACATTTGCCAGCCACTATACGTGCTTAATTATTATTCTTTTTTTAATTTTAATAAAACGAAATAAGGAAACCTTGTTTTAATAAAAACAAAGAATTCAATATTTCTAGTTTTATATATAAAAATTAAAAATTATTTACAGCAAAGAAGTAAAATTTTCTTTAATGTGATATTAAAAAAAGTATTGAATTCTTTGTTTTTATTAAATCAAGGTTTCCTTATTTCGTTTTATTAAAATTAAAAAAAGAATAATTTATATTGTGATAAAAGTATACAAATACAGTGACAGAATGGTATTGTCACGCAACAATAGCTTAATTATCCCCTCCCACATAAATATCATGAGTGACAACGGTCCCATGGTACCGAAGCTTGTCATTCCTTTAAACGGGTGGTCACTACTGCTAAATTCATTGCGTCATGATATCCAAAACCAGTGATCATATAACATTTTTTTAGACTCATTGATTTTGAGACCAACGGAAACTGAGAGTCACACAAGAGGAGCCAGTAGTTCTTTGATACCGTTGCACTTCAATCCAATTACACAGATATCACATCTGCATATGCCAGAACATAGTTGGACTGACTAACTGATAAATTCTAACCTGAAACTAAAGGGTATCGGGGACAGACCATGTCCTTGCCAAATCTTAAAGCTAATTGCAAAAAATCCTAATAGTATATTCTCACGGAGGTTTTATTCCTTGTTTCGAATTTTAATAGATCTAGGTCTGAAGGTATGTCTCAATCCAGTGGCTCTGTTAAAGAAGCAACGAAAACATTTATCATTGCTGAGTTGTTGTACTCTTAAAACTTCAGCTTCACACAACTCACGCTTTTTCTGTTTACAAATTGGCTTGACCATTCTCCTAGCAAGGATGACTTTATTTTTCCGTGATAGGTTTGATTGAATTTTCTTCATCCTGGTGTCTTTATGCTTTTCTTTGATGTGGTCAGGACTCTGAAGAAAGACGTTTTCAAGTTGATCCATTCCACTACATTACGTGGGACCCGAGTGCATTTGGTGATAAGCCACTAGAAGCACAATCTGCTGGATTTTTTAGAGATGGAACTAGTCTCCAGTTTTTCTGGGCCACACTGGAAAGGATGTCAACCGTGCGGTTTCCTTTGAAGTTACTCTAGCGTCTAGGAGCATCTATCTAGCCAGTCCTACATAATTTGGAAGTCGGTCCAGGCATAGGTTGGTTTTATGGTTACAGTTGTTTCCCTCTTAATCACTTTCAACAATTGCGTCAATAATTCTGCTACGCATAGCTCAAGTCTATAGGTAAATTTTAATTTTGTTGCTTTATTGGTGCTACTCTTGTTTTTGACAAAATGGGCAGCACAGAAACCTCATCAGTATTGGTTGTTGAAGAAAATGCTACCAATGAATCAATCAAAAAAAAAATGATTAACTTAGTTGTTGGTTAGTTCGCTATTATAAAGTAAGTTTTTGCGTGTTGTCTGTTCTACTTACTCAAAAAGAATGACCGAGCTTACTTTATTTTTTCAGATAAACTTTTACAATATAATCTGTAGTACATATTTAATCTACTAGGAGGCTAACATAAATTTGATGAAGAATCAAACGCTCTCATTAAAAACTAGTACAATTATTCATTAACAAAAATGACATGTAAACAAAATGTCAACCCGTCACCTATAAATTTCATCACAATAGTTCATAAAAAAAGTAAGTAGTAAAAAAATATACGTAATGTTTTTAAGTTATATAATCCAAAGGTAATTAATTCATTTCTATTTTCAGGTATTGATGACAATTCAATTGTAAACATATTCCCACCATTAAATTTTATTTAATATACTGGAAGTTTTACCACCTTCTTTATGTGCCGCTTGAATATGCTCTTCTGTGTTTTGATCTGAATTATTCGCACAAGCCCATCGTCTCCTGGATATACGGCCACAATCCTTCCCATTGCCCAATGGCATGGAGGAAGGTTTTCATCTTTCAGTAACACCAGTTCACCAATTTTAAAGTTTTCGGTAGGTCGTGGCGCCTTGTAACGTTGTTGGAGATTGTTGAGATATTCAATATGATATCTTTTCCAAAACATTTTTACACGTTGTTGAATTTTTTCCCAATAAAGTATTGGATTCTCATCCTCAATGCCTTGTTGCCCATCTGGAATGATAAGTATTGGTTCTCCCACCAAGAAATGAGCTGGCGTAAGTGCCACATATGAAACATCGTCAGTAGACATTGGACATAGGGGACACGAATTCAAAATAGCTTCAATTTGACATAGAAGTGTGAGTAATTCTTCCATTGTCAAGTGTGTCTTCCCAGCTTCTCTAATTAGATGCCTCTTAACCGACTTGACGGCTGCTTCCCACAGCCCACCAAAATGTGGAGTAACTGGAGGATTAAAATGCCAAGTAATGCCATTTTCTGCTATGAAATTTGCTACATCTCTTAGAAGTTCAGAGTTCGTCACAATTTTTCCAATTTCATTTAAATTTGTTACAGCTTTGGTTACTAGCTTCTTTAATTTTGTTTCAGCACCAACAAAATTTGTCCCGTTATCACTGAAGATATTACGAGGAATACCTCTTCTTGCGATGAATCGTCTCAGAGCTGCAATGAATGCTTCTGATGTGCAATCTCCAACTAATTCTAAATGTAACGCTTTTGTAGCAAAACATACAAATATTGCTATGTAGCTTTTTATTAACTTTTCCCCTCTTCCTCTTTTTGTTGCCATCATGATCGGACCAGCATAATCAATTCCAACATTTGAAAAAGGTCTCGATACACTTACTCGTTCACTTGGTAGATCCCCCATCTTCTGATGATGCTGGGTGGTTTTGTATCGAACGCATACCGGACATTGACTAAGCAGCTTTTTTATGGCGTTGCGACTATCTATAATCCAAAAATTTTGTCTTAATAGAAAGGAGGTTAAGGATGGACCAGGATGTAGGAATTTTTTGTGTGTATATAGGATTAACATTTTACCTAGTGGAGAATTTTTTGATAAAATGTAGGGATGCTTACTGTTGTAAGCACAATCAGAGTTCGTTAATCGGCCTCCTACCCTTAATAACCCGTCAGTATCAACAAATGGACTCAAGTTTTTTAATTTGCTGCGGGTAGAGGCAGGGCAGTTGTTTTTTTTCCTCTCTTTGTCGTCAAAGAATTCAAACTGTTGGTCCCATTTTATACAAAACTGCATAGATTTCTTTAGCTCTGCTGAGGTCAAGAATGTTTGTCTTATTTTTCTTCCACATTTTGCTGTGTTGTTTAAAAATCTATGTATATAGGCTGCTACTCTGATTAATTTAGTATAGCTTGAAATTTTTGTGATTAAAGTTTTATAAATATGATCATTCTTTTCGAATGACGCTGTCCTTACAATCATCTGGAATGTTTTATTAGTCTTTTCTCTAGCTTCTTCAATCGTAGTTATTCCGTTTGCTTGTGATGGCCAATCTGATTCAGGTAGGTTTAACCACTTAGGCCCGTTCCACCAGAGATTATTTCCGAGTAGTTTTGATGGTGAGATGCCTCTGGTTGCCAAATCTGCGGGATTATCTGCTGATCTTACGTGGAAGGTCTTCCAATTACTAGGATGACTGCTTAACCAAGATAAAACGATTGTGGAATCAGTCCACGCAAACAAATAGTTAATCTTATCACCCATAGTGATCGACACCTTAATTAATAATTTAGCTAGTAGTTGTGCTGCACACAGTTCTAGCCTTGGAAGCGACACCTGTTTGATGGGCGCCACCTTAGACTTGCATGTCACCAATTTGATCTGGCTGCCTTGTGTGGAGGTGGATTTGCAATAAATAACTGCTGCATAAGCTTGTTCACTAGCGTCTGCGAAACCGTGCAATTCTACAACTCCTTCATGAGGGATCCAACGTAGGATGTTTAATTGTTCAAATGTAATTAGTTCATTACGCAATTTAATCCATGTGTTTGATAATTCTAAAGTGACCAGGTCATCCCATGATAGTTTTTGTAGCCATAATTTTTGAATTAAAATTTTGGTAATAATTATTGATGGTGCTAACCATCCCAAAGGGTCAAATATCCGAGATATTTCCGACAACATGTTACGTTTTGTAACTTCTTGACTAGTTTTTCTGCTCACCTTAAAACTAAAACTATCGGAAACTGGATTCCACTGTATTCCCAAAATTTGTATTGCTTCTGACTCAAATGAACTGATTTTTACTTCCTTTGAACTCTGTTCCAAAATAGCTCCGTTTGATACCCATTTCCTTAAAACAAACCCTGCAGATAACAATGCTGTATCGATCTTCGTTTTAATATTCAATAGTTGATCGACAGTTTCGGCTCCGGTCAAGAGATCATCTACATAAAAATCGTTGGTAATAATATTAAATTTTTGGTTCCTTATCATGAAGTTGAAAACCAAGTTCATTCAAACATCTCGTGGCTAGAAATGGTGCTGCAGCAGTACCATACGTAACTGTAGCTAATTCATAATGTTGAATTTGGTCATTTGGATTTTCTGGCCATACTATACGCTGATATTTTTGGTCTTCCTGTGCGACTAAGATCTGTCGGTACATTTTTTCAATATCCGCAGTCATTGCATACTTGTGTGACCGAAACCGAAGTAATATTGACCAAAGAGTTGGCTGAATGGTTGGCCCTACCATTAGCATGCTATTCAATGTTACCCCACTTAAATTTTTGCATGAGCCATCAAACACCACGCGAACTTTAGACGTAGTACTGCTTGTTTTGACCACCGCGTGATGAGGCAAATAAAACCCAATTGAATTTTCTTTATTTGAGCTTACCTTCCGCATGTGGCCCAACAGCTCATACTCCTGGAGGAATTTGAAATAGTCCAATTTCAACTCGTTATTTTTTATGAATCGCCTCTCAATTGAAGTAAGCCGCCTAATTGCACAGTCAACCGATTCGTTCATCGTTGCTTCTGTTGATTTTAGTGGTAATCTGACAATAAATCGTCCCTCACTGTTTCTTGAAACTGTGTTTTGAAAGTGGTGCTCAATCGCCATTTCTTCGTTCGAATAGATTGCCTCTCTATTCAGCTCCTCTAGTTCCCAAAAGTTTCTTAGTGTTTTGTCAACATCTTCTGAAATATTTATGTTTAAATTTTGAAGTTCACTACCTCCTTTACCACTACCAGCGAGGATATATCCCAATGTGGTGTTTTGAGCTACAAAGTTAGAAAACTGTTTTCGGCCATCCTGTAATATTTTAAAAAATACGTCTGCTCCTAGCAAAATATCGATTTTTCCACGTTCGTCAAACGTCGGGTCGGCTAAAGGTAACTTCGAGATTTCCTTGAACTCATCAGAATTCGCAGTTATGGCGTGGAGTTGAATTGGTACTTTTGCTAAAATAAAGGCATCTGTTGAAATCACCTTATTTCCGTTTCTTGAACATATTGTAAAGGTCGTAATACCTTTAGTCACAATATTAGCAGTTGCCAGTCCACTTACAACCACGCGAGAAGCCACACGACTAAGATTTAGTTTTGTCACTATCCTTTCATCAATGAATGAGGCTTCTGATCCAGTATCTAATAAAGCCTTGTATTTGTACAATATTCCAATCGAGTCACGTAAATAAACCATAGCTGTTGGAAGGATCACCTTGACGTTTAATCTATTATCAGGAACAGCAATCAAGTTCCTACGAAATTGCGTGTTCAAATTTTTTATTTCTTCACTAGCTTTGGTATCTCCTTGACTGATGTAATCTTCGGAATCATGAGTAGTGTTGGAATGTAAGAGAGTGTTGTGCTTTCTCTTGCAATGCCCACATCGGTGTCTCGAACGACATTGTTTAGCCATATGCAATGACTTCATACATATGAAACATAATTTCTTGTCTGCCACAAAATTTCGACGCTCTTTTGTACACATGTTGATGAATTGATTACAGCTAAATAGGTAATGATCTGAGGAGCAATACGGACATTTAATAGGACTAGATGTTTCACTTCTGGTGATTTGTAAACTAAACGGTTTTGTTTTACTGCTCGATGACGCTGTCTCTACACGACTTGACCTTGACCTTTCCACTGCATAACTGCGATTTGTCAAAAATTTCAGGAACCGATCAATTGTTGGAAATGTCCCATCACTAGTATCTAGAGCCCACGTTTGTCTTGTTTTATCATCACATTTGTCTAGCAGCATATAAATAAGCCAAATATCTAATTTCTCCGCGTTTTCACCTAACGCCTTCAAAGCACGCAAGATCTCATCGGTGACATCAGCCAACCTTCGTAGTTTTAGAGGATCACCCTTGGAATGAGGTTGAGCAAAAAATTTGGACAATAATGTAGTGGAAATGTGGTTCAAATCATCGTATTTTGTGCATATCTTCTCCCAAGCACTATTATAGTTAGCGCTTGTAATTGGAATGTTTGTAATTAACGAAGCAGCTTCTCCAGTCAGCAAACCTTTCAAATATTTAAATTTGTGTACATCAGAAAGAGATGCTTTATGTATAGATACCTCATAGAGATCTTTAAATGTTGTAAACTGCGAGAAATCTCCCGAAAACATTGGTATATTGATTTTCGGTAACCTGACCTCGTCTCTCATTCTTTGGCTGAAACTCGTGTTGTGAAGTTCATCCACTAATTCCTTTTGATGCTCAGTTAATTTGTTGATGGAGAAATTGAGCTGCTCTTGAGCGGCTATGTCACTCAGTTTCTTTTTAGCATTTTGGATTTTGGCTTTTACATCAAAGTATCGTCGTTCAAATTCCCCTATTTCGGATTGTGACCCATGTGCTGCGATTTCGTCATCCAGATCAGAAAAATTGGTAAATATTTTCTCCAGATGTTCTAGACGGATCGTTAAATCTACACATGTAATTGTTTCGCTTATGTCCAAGGCTCGCACTGTTTGTTCCAAACGTGTTAATGCAGCCTTTTCTGTCCCACGTCGACGCACTAAAACTGCTAACTCTTCCGCCATTTGCCACGTTTTTTTTTTTGAGATTAATAAAAATAAAACGTGGTATCACCCTTTATTGCACTGAGATTAATAAAAAACGTGGTATCACCCTTTATTGCACTTGTAACTTCCCACTTTGTTTATTAATAATTGTTTATTTGTATAAATGCACTTTGAATTTTCTTTTTAAAATAACTTAATTCAATAATTCACAAGTTCTTGAAATTTTCACTTTAGTTATTTTTAATTTATCAATCAAAATGATCTTACCGCCTTTTTCACAAACAAAAGTTAATGGCTGTAGATCCGGCTCGAAGGACCATGAAGAAAATGCTACCAATGAATCAATCAAAAAAAAATGATTAACTTAGTTGTTGGTTAGTTCGCTATTATAAAGTAAGTTTTTGCGTGTTGTCTGTTCTACTTACTCAAAAAGAATGACCGAGCTTACTTTATTTTTTCAGATAAACTTTTACAATATAATCTGTAGTACATATTTAATCTACTAGGAGGCTAACATAAATTTGATGAAGAATCAAACGCTCTCATTAAAAACTAGTACAATTATTCATTAACAAAAATGACATGTAAACAAAATGTCAACCCGTCACCTATAAATTTCATCACAATAGTTCATAAAAAAAGTAAGTAGTAATATACGTAATGTTTTTAAGTTATATAATCCAAAGGTAATTAATTCATTTCTATTTTCAGGTATTGATGACAATTCAATTGTAAACAGTTGTTATAAAATATAATAGACAGCATAAATAGATGGACTTGCATCACAGAATCTGTGTATTTGACCTTAAACCTGCCAATAGTAGTCAGAAATCATGGAATAAAAATGTTATTAATCGGGTTTAGGTTTTCCTTTATCCTCTCATACACTAGATGTATGTCTCGTAAAAGTGCTTCATTCCAGCTCAGATTTTCTGTCAAAAAATGTTGTAGGAATATTTTAAGAATGATGATCCAGAAGCGATTCAAGCGAGCCCATCAAAAAATTTGCTTCTGATAGAACAGTTCGTTTTGTGTATAGGTGAACCCATCTCGGATCTGATGAATGCTGTAAGCTCATTGGACTGTTCTTAAATTTTTTTGTTGTATACTTCTTGGTGTGTTTCTGGAATATTTGGTAGTATGTTTTTGGTTGAAAATTTTTTATTTTCTTAGGTTCAAACCGTAGCCTTTATAAATGCTTCAGTGATCTTTTATATGATATGAGATGCATGATCTTCGTCATGATCTCTTGTCCTTAGGTCATCCACGTAAATATTTTTAGATATAGCATGAGCAACTCGTGGAGCAGAATCACAAACTTCATCTGCTATTTGCTAAACCACGTGTGAACTATATATGGAACAGAAGCCAAACTGCTTGTGACTGTTGAGAATTGCATATAAGGATTGCGTTTAGAAGGATTTATTCTTTAAACTTTTTTTGCATACTTGGTGTCGTCTGAAGAGACAGGCACTTGGTGATACATCTTTTTCACATCAGCAGAAAAGGCAATCTTATGTTCTCGAAATCGTAAGAGAATAGAGTAAAAACTAGATTTAATAGTTGGTCCACTGATAAACACTGTTTTTTCGGGTGCCCATAGTACTAGATTTGGCTGAACCGTTGAATACTAAGTGAAAAGGTTTTAAATTGCAGTTTCACTATGAATCGTCGTTCAGGATATTTCTTCGGATTCTGTTTGAAGTGATTCTCGCAAAACGTTTCTTCTTCCATAAGTAAGGTCCTTACAATTGATTGACTTTAATTCACAAAATCTGCATAAATGTTGGTCAATGTCGACCAATTTGTTTTGGTTGGAGTGATGAAAAGAAAATAACTTAATTTTTCTGTAACGGACCGGTTGACCCCGAAATTATCCAACCAATGACTTTATTTTTCAGAATCGGCGGTTTGGTGTGGTTTTTATTTAACCATCTTTTAGACTTTGAAAAAGTCCCCTTCAAAGATTCGGTAATAAATCTGACCTGGGAGCCAGAATTCAAAAGTGTTCTGCATAGCGAGGCTACAAAAATTGCATTTTACTATTATACAGACCCTTTCTTCTGTTGTGGATGGTGGCTCAGGTTTTGGTTCGCTATCAGTAGTCTCATCTTGGTGTAGCATTGTGTTGTGTTTTCTGCCACATTTTAGATAGCGTCATCTGAATGGACATTTAAATAAGGGATGCTTATAGCTTAAGCAATTTATGAAATTTTCTCGTTTTTTGTACAAAAGCCGTTGGGCGTGGAAAGTATATTGATTCAAGTGTCTCTATGCATTGACCCAGAAAATTTAAAAATTCAGAAAACTCTGGATTAAATTGCCGAGTTCTGGACCTATAATGTCCTTGCCTGTTCTTCTAACTTATGCAACAAAATGTAGATGAATCAAGGGCTTTCGTGTCTTCTACCACACCAAGTACTTGGAAGACCTCAGATAACCTCGTGTGATGTGTCCATAAGCCGCTTAATGTTTGCTACTGTTGAATTTAGCATAGCTTTCTGTTCCATAAACGTTCTGATAAAAGTGTTTATTATGAATTTTTTGCAATCGTAGCGTTCTTTTTGCTTATTGAGGGTGCCTATGTAGTTTACCTCAGTAACCAATTTATGATGACGTATAAGTACTGCCATTTCTCCCGTAAGAAGTTGGTTTAAGTATTGAAACTTTAGGGCTGAGTTAAGGCTTGGGAACTCATGTATGGTTGAGGTGTACATATCGTAAAACGACTGTCACTCGGCAATTACCATCGGGAAATTGTAGGTATATTTATTTTAGGCAGTTTTATCTGAGAATTCCCGCCATTCTACGTTGCATTATTTCAGATATCCAGATGAATTTTAATATTAGTCAGACGGAAAAATGTATGATGAATACGGATGGTGATGTAAAACTTCTCAATTGATTGTTTTTGAGGACGAGCATTGTCATGTATAGGAGAATAGTTTTGTCGTATCTGGAATAACATTAAGCGCGTTTTTCTTTGAGTACTCGGTCTCGACTAGCTATTTGCTCGGAAAATGCAAAACAAGAGATTTTTATTTCATAAAAATTCAGCTTGGTTATCTATGTTGAAGCGTTGGTGGTTCTTTCATTTTTCTTCTTTGGGTTACGTAGTGTTAATTTTTTCATCACTAGTGACTATATTAGATGCAAAATTTTACATGGAGCAAACCAGCAATTTGAGTTCTCCTATTGAGTTCTTTTTGCAAATCATCATCAAAAATACTTCCAATTCCGTGTTTCCGTACATTTTCCACCTTCACTATGTTATTTATCTGTGACATGAAATTCAGCGTTCCTACTTTTCAAACCACTTTTACCATCTTATCTCACAAAAGAAAACTTTACCATATTATGCTTCTTCAAACGATCGATACGCCTATAAGGTGCCGATTTTTGCAAATTACAGAAGCAACCAAAAGGTTCCAGCAAATCTAATATCGAAACTGATATCGAAGCGGATGGTAACTGGCTTCCAACGCCTGATTCATATAAACATTTTAGGTGAATAATCCGAGGTCTTTGTGCATTATTCTATTCAAGCTGTTGCTGTGATCGGCCTCAAGTTAGGTTGATAATCGCTGTCTTACACTATGGGCCACAGCTGCAATATTATCATGCATGCGAACGGTTCGGCTACATACCTACTTCTAAAAATAGGTTTTCGATATTTCGAAATACTCTGTATGTGAAAACATGATTGTTTCGTGCCACAGAACATCAAACTGAGGAGCTGTCAACATTTCAAGCGTCGCCATATTAAAAGTGTAGTCAAAGCCTATGATTTAAAAACCAACCAATAGATGGCCCACCCTTTAAGTATCTTTCAATATGGAAACCCTCATATTATAACGACATTTTGGATAAATTGAAATAACTTCACAGTTACAATATTCTTCCAACAAAATAACAAATCACAGAAATATATGTACATATAATATGTAAATATTTTATTCATAAATGTTCGTATATATAGAACAGGAAATTATTTATCACAAAAAGTAATCTAAAAGACATTTTGAATTCTATACTAAAGACGTATTGAATGTATGTACATTGTACATACCAAACTAAATACAAAATCTTTGTTATTTCTTTATCGAGTGAAAATTGAGGAATAAAATGATACAAAAACACAACAACAAAACACAAACAATATGCTCGGTATGTAAATATAATATGTTCAATTCCTGTATGAAAACATACATTTGCCATTGCAGGAAGAAGACATTTAAATTTTACTCTTTGTTCCTCCTTGAAATATTCAATTTTTATGACACTACTGTTGATTTTTTGTTTTGGGATGATATTTTGTCTGTTTCAACATTGATGGGCGTTTGCAAGTTACATCCTAAAATTTTATTTTTAACTTTCGTTGATGCATAATTACAGTTATTTGAATTTAGTGTGTGCATTCATCCCAATAGACAATTATTGCTGCAGTTTCTTACATCTTTTGAAGACCTGAGTTTCACTAAGTGCGAGTTTTGCTTAGTACTTGTAACATTTTATTGTAATGCTACTCTGACTTGTTTTTAAATTCATCAGA
The DNA here is from genome assembly GCA_963556175.1 of Tipula confusa. Classification (NCBI taxonomy): domain Eukaryota; kingdom Metazoa; phylum Arthropoda; class Insecta; order Diptera; family Tipulidae; genus Tipula; species Tipula confusa. The sequence goes on along the minus strand of OY744475.1, from coordinate 73,758,737 downwards.
AACACAATTCCTGTCTCTTTCTTATTCCTATAATTATTAAAAAGAATTAGGCGACTTTTTCAAGCAAGCCATTGCAGGCCAGTACCGTAACATTAATCTGGCTCCATCGAAAAAACCTAAAGAATACAAATCAAGAGTGGAGGTCAAGTTAAACTTTGGCGGTATCATTAATACAGTTTTTTAAGGTTGTGGATATAGTTAGCAACGCGGTCTAACCTTGGTTTAGTCGTCTCTTATTCAACAAGCTAAGAATCCTGTGGTGGACTTTTAAAGAAAACAGGCTTACTTCAAAACTGTTTACAAGCCATTGGGTTGGCCTTATACTAAAGCGGTTATAGAAGTGTTAACCAGTTCATAATTTAGTAAAAAACATTACACGAAGGTCTCTTCCAAAATTGCAGTACAATAATTATTATGATTGCAAAAATTTTTTTTACTATCATCATAATCCAATCTTAATTTAATGGTTTAAAATCTTGGTTTATGCAATTCATCTGTATTTGGCAAATCTATAAGGGATATACAAAATGTGCCTTATGCTACTACTTTGTGGCAGTTTTACCGTTATTTTCGTTCAAGAAGATATAACATTTTCATATTTTACCTAGAAATTTCGATCAGCTATGTAAAGTTTTATAATCTGATAGAACTGCTTTGGTATCTGTAATTGAATATATTTTTTGATCTCCAGCACATCTTCAGTCGAAAGTTATTTTCTGAAACTAAATTGTTTAGAAAAAATAATATCTCTTCATTCTATGAATAGTTTGAACCACTAAAGCAGTAATTTTCAAAAATTTGAAATTGGTACAAGCACAGAAATTGGCCTGATCGATTTTTGGGTATTATGTGGCTTGTTTTGTTTTCGTATTACTATATCACTATGCTCTTTTTACTTTGAAAATTTTGTTATAATTAAGTTATTGATGATCTAAAATTTTGACAGATTTCAAGAAACCATTTTTGAGTTTTAGATTATTAATTTCGTGTACACAACCGTTATGTGTTTATCTGTAGTTTGTTTCGAAAGAAGTTGAAATGTGCCTCCTAAAGAAGAGATGCGAACAATTTCTTGTTTCGAGCTTTCAATTATCAAATTTGTTTTGCAGGGAATAGATATTATCAAATTATAAAATCATTCCTATAAAAAATTTGAGTTTATTGCTTACTTATTTAAGTCTTCTTTACTGTGTATAGAGTCCTGTTTATTTGAAAAGTTTTTTGTCCTCTCTGTTTCTCTCTATACCATTTCTCAAGCCACCGAAGATTTATTTGTATTTGATTTAGTTACTCTTTGGCAGTTTTTTGTACTGTTTCAACCGTACAAACCAGTGGTAGTATATTTTTTTTCAGTAGTTCCTATTGATCCTCCAGGTGTGCTGGGCTCCTCTTAATAGACACTTTAAGGTTGACACGGTCACTAATCAGTTGGAAAGGAAGTTTCCAATTAGTTTTATTGTTTATTGATTAGGTAAAATACTCTTTTTTAAATATCCGATAATTAAAACTATTTTCGGATATCCTTTTTTGTATTGGGATTCCTAAGTCAGTATATTGGTTTTACTTTTAGAGTTTTTTTTTTTATAAATGTTCAGAGCACTTAGGATATAGGTATGTATATCCTTTATATGAAAGTTGTAGCAACAAACACACAACACTACTGCAAAAGGTAAAAGAAAGGATTAGGAGGGAAAAAGGTAAGAGAGGAATAAAATGAATACAGGTTTTTAGTCTTCTAGTTGTTTACTTTTGATATTAAGTTTGAATCTCTGTAAATTGTATTCCAAGGGAAACGTCTCGTCGTTCAGTTTATTTCACATTCGCGTACTCCTAACAAAAAATGAAATTTTAAATTTATTGGTCTTCGTGAATTTAATTTCCAGATTGTATCGGTGTACCAGGCGTCTTTAATTACGCACGGGCTTTGACAAACCAGGCATAAATTCATAAAGTTCCGATGAACAATGACCATGAAAGTACTTGTAAAACACGCATAAGCATCCCACATTACGCCTATGGGAAAGAGAATCAAGATCAGATAATAATTTTACGCTTCAATCATTCGAGATACTCGGTTTTGATCGAGTGCAGTTAAATGAGTTTTCGGTGTTCCAGCTCAAATATGAGAATTATACTCCAACCTGGGTCTTATGTAGGTCTTATATATTGTAAGTAGTTCGGATGGATTAAATTAAAACTTACATCGTCGTATAAATCCAAGACATTTGGCTGCACAAATCGCTGCTTTGTTTATTTGTTCAGCCCAAGATATTCTCTTTGAAATAGTTAAACCAAGAATCTCAAATATGTCAGACGTACTCAAGCTGGATTCACCAGTCAGAAAAGACGGTGAATAACCATCAGTCCGGCCAGAAAAAACACATGTTTGAAATTTGTTGGGATTAAATTCAACTCTGTTGGCTCCAAGCAATTAAAGAATGAAATTGAGATCTCGCGTAAGGCGGTCATTCATAGCCATTCTCTCTGCGAGAACATCGTTTCGCGATGAAGAAGAAGGTAAACTGTAAGAGGTGGAAAGTGAGATGTCATCAGCATAGGAGTATATTGGATTGAGAGTTGCTGATAGAAAATCATTGATGAAAATTAGAAAAGGGGTTGGAGAAAGGACGGAACAACTGCCCTCAATTTACACAGCAAATCCTTGTGCCACACGCGAATAAATGCTTTTGAGATATCGAGTGCAATGACTTGAGATTCACCAGATTGATGAATGCTTCTGTTCCATTGTTCAGTAACAACATTAATTAAATCACCTGCTGAACGCCCTCCGCGAAATCCATACTGACGATCAGAAATTAGATGATTAGCTTCCAAATATTACATCAGCTGAAAGTTGATTATGGTCTCAATTACTTTAGAAAGCACCGAGACGATAGCAATTGGGCGACAATTTGAAGGGTCCGATTTACTGCCCTTTTTTGGCACAGGATGTATATTAGCAGTTTTCCAGATGGAAGGGAAAATGCCAGAAGACATAGATCGGTGAAACAGATATGATAGTGGCTTAGACAAGGATTTACAGCAATAAAAATCAGCTTTTGTATGCTTGACGTTACTTACATTTGTAGGTGGTTTGTTATTATTTTATGAGCCTCATTTAAATTATAAAACTACCTCTAGTCATCTCTATTTAAATTATACCACAAAAGGCAAAAGTTTGAAGAAATATTGTATTTTGCTTTCTAGTCAGTTAAACATTGGTAATGGCCTCTTGCATAATTTCTTCTTTAACTTTTACTCCTTTATGGTGTTTGATTTTTATTTTGATAAAATATTGGTGATCCTCCTTGAAACGGTTGCGATTGGTGTCGTTCCGTTTCGGGCAATTGTATTCGGATGCATTTCCTAAAATATGGCAATACATTTTCTAAAATACTTTTAATGTTATGAAGTTTTTTTTGTTTTGTTTTTATTGCAAGTATTGGTAAAGAGATGAAAAAAAACAGACCAGTCAGTGGAGATCGATCAAAGACGTAGGTAAAAGTATTTAAATAAAAAAAAATTGAAATTGAGAAAGATAAAACAATTATTTTTTTAAACAATTAAAAACAAAGAAAAGTGGAAGAAAACATTAATAAAGAAAAAAAAAGAAGAATTTCATAAATAGTTTGAAATAAATTTTAATTTATAAATAGTTCAAAATAAGTTTAAAGTTATAAATAAGAATAGTTAAAATAAAGAAATAAAACTGTTGAAGTGTCCATGTGAACTTTATATTAGAAAGTAAAATAAAGTGCATTAGTAATGGTGGTGGTAAGTTTATTTTAGTATTATAGTTACATTTTTTTCTAGTATTTTGTTTTTCCTTGATTTTTACTTTAACTTTAAATAATTGAGTTTTAATAACTCAAAAGTTTTAATAAATAATTGAAATAATTGAACGGTTATAAGAAGCAAAATATGGTAAGTTCAGGTCTGTATTTCCTTCGATATCCATAAAAGAGGTCTAGCAAGGTCCATTCCGATGCAACTAAACCCCACGAACATTTCCATCGAGTCCTAGCCGGCAAAAAAAAAACAACGACCTCTCTGTTGCCTCGGGATGGATAATTTCGAATAACGAGAGGAGGGGAAGAGAATCGTAAAACACCTCGACACTGACGAGTTTAGTATTGAATGTGAAATTCGAAAAATTACTGGGTCGATAAGTGGTCAATTAAAATCATTATTTTCGAATGATTCATCATTAACTACTATAATTTCACATGAAAATGCTAAAAAGTATCCTAATTTTGAAATAACGACTTGTACTTTTAAAATAGATCCACCAATCACAATTATTGAGAAAACCGAAGTAGAAACATTAGAGTCTAAATTACAAAAAACTGATTTACAGCCCAGTTTGGCCTCTACTTCTAGTAGAATAAAAAGCAATCGAAGCAGATTGATTTAGCACGCAATCCAGACATCACAACCATCAAATTTTCAGTACTTACAAGCTTCACAAAGTAGACCGTCGAACTCTAGAGTTGTTTTTGCTTCCGATTTTCAACTAAACTACTATGTTCCGCATGCAACATCACTTGAAAACCACCACCCTAATAACAATATGTTCACACAACCTTCACAAACTTATTTCACTACCAAGAGCTTTGTTATTCAGCCTCCTTCTAAACTGACTTACGTTCATAACACTCCAATGCCGCAAAATGCAATCTTAGGACAAAGAGGTATCGACGAGAAAACTTGTGAAAAAACATCATCCTCATTTCCCTTACATAAATGGAATTGAAAATATGATGGATCCCCAAAAGTTATGGCGGTCGAAACATTCTTTGTTAGATTAGAAAGGTTTGTAGTAACTCATGGAGTTCATTCTCAACAATTAATAAGCGGGATTAGTGTTTTATTGGGAAGTGTTGCTTTTGATCATTACTGGTTAACATTAGAGTGAAATCCTCGATGTACCTGGGCAGAACTCCATAGTTCAGTTTACCATCGATTTCAGGATCGAACGACGGATTTTGATATCCGAAAATTGATCAGCAATCGTAAGCAAACCGAAAATGAACAATTATCAATTTTTATTATGACATTCTCAGTATTTCAATGCCATTAAGAGTACCGCTTCCGGACCACAAATTATTTGAAATGTTTAAATAGAATATGAGACAAGGTTTAGTTACGCATCTTGCCGGATGTCTTATAATGACTACATCTGAACTAGTTAGCACATGTATTGCCACTGAAGATGCTTGGAATGAAGCAGGGTATTTGCCGGAATATCATATGAGAAGTAGATCTGATAGAATTCAAATTTGTAATCCAACTAATACATTGTCACATTTCGATTATTCTTCGGCAATGCCTCCACCAATAAAAACGCCTCCTCCAATTTTACCTATTCAAGATAATTATCTTAATTACTCAAATTCATTTGCAAACATTCAAGCATTAAACCAACATGTTTCCTACCACACAAAATTGGTATGGCAATGAAACTGGTAAAAATAAATCGTTTTGCTTCAGAATCCCGCATTTCTTGCAACCGTTATTCTGCTTTGGCACTTCCTGTTGTGAGATGGAAGGCGTAAAATAACTACATATTTGAGCATATGAACAAATTCTAGTATTTTGATTATTTATAGTCAAGTTTTTTTAGGCCTTTGGAGGTAAAGGCTCTTTTTTTAATTTACAAGCCGAATGAAAAAGTTTTTTTTGTTTTGTATTACTTTTTCAAAAATTAAAGTATAAATATCAAAGAGTCAGTTCCTTCGTTCCTCGTGTTGTTCTCGATCTGCGAGTGAATTATATATAAAAAGAAAATTGTCTGATCTTGATGCTGATGACTTTTACGTTCCCATCATTTCTAGGATGAACCTCAACCACCTTTCCAATTGGCCAGTTTCCAATTTCGAATTTTCAAGTTTCAAATTTCAAGTTTCGAATTTTGCCGAGCCATTTACGACGTCGTAACAATTGCTGTATCTACTATTTTGTCCACCTTTGCGAGAATTGATCAGTCCACAATTAACTTATTCTCCACTGTTTACGTAACATCTCGTATCGACGTTCAAATTGGGCTTGTGCAATAACAAAAACGTCTCTGCCCTTCAGTATCAAACTAGGTGTCAATGCTCTTGCATCATAAACATCTGTTGAAACAAATGTTATCGGTCCTTGGTTGATGACATTCTCGACTTATATTATTATATATAAGCGTCTCTTCTTTCGGCACTTTGTCCATAAGAACAGCTGACTGGCAAGTCTTTATGATTCTTATTAAACGTTCCCAACATCCACCAAAATGCGGAATTGAAGCTAAAATGAAAGAAAATGATGTCCGTCCCGTAGCAGTGTATCGTTGAACAGTTGCTTCGTCTAATTCTAATAACGCTTTTTGCAACTATACGGATGCTCCGCCGAAATTAGTTCCGTTGTCGCAAAAGATTTTCCTTATTGTACCTCTTCGAGCTTGAAATCTTCGGATGGCCATTATTGCATAGTCAGTGGACAATGATCCGACCAATTCCAAATGCACAGCGCGTGACACCATGCAAGTGAAGATTGCTTCCCACCTTTTCTCCTGCCGGTGACCGATGTTGACAACCATCGTTTGGAGTCAACCGTATTTCTGGTATGTTCCCCATCAATTGGGGCTTCGGTAAACTTCAACGGACAGTACAGTTTTGACACTCGTTGATATAACGTTTTACGAAAGCGCGCAGTTTTGGAAAGTAAAAATCCTGCTTTATGTTATTTAGAACCGTCTCTTTTCCTTGATGCATCGTTTTTTCGTGATAATTCAAAATTATGAAAGCCATTAAGTATAATTGGATGACGTGTTTCAAATTGTTTTGCGACTGCATTTATCAATCTTCCTTCTGCTCTCCATATTTCGTCGCTGTCGGCAAAGGGAGTAACACGACGAAGGTTTTTTAGAAATTCTTTTGAAAATTCCTCCTGCACGGCTTTACACTAGATCTTATTTGCCCAGTTGGCATCATTTGTTGGCAAGCCACCAATCGTCCGAATCTCGCCCTTTGTTTTCAGGATAAACTGACGACACAAATCAGTGACCCTCAAAAGCCTCTGATATGAAGAGTAAGACGAAAAATCAGGCAGACCTTTTGTAATCTTTGGAATTGAGGATCCATTTGGTGTTTTCCAGACATATTATTCGTATTGACTTCTCTTGTAGCAACAATTTCATGTTGAACGTTATCGTCATCAGTCTCAACCTGTATGTCGATATCGTTTTCATTTCGTGGTTTCTCCTTAGGCCATTCGAAATTATTCTGATTCGTTTTCAAGCTCGTCGAAAATTTGACGTGTTGCTTTATCGGCAGGGTTCTGTTTTGAGGGTACCCAATTCCAATCAATTGTCGACGTAATGTTAAATCGTCGACGTAATGTTGAAATAAATAAATGTTGACTTCACTGCTTCAGAAAACTCATCTGAGTATTGGTTTGCATTTTAATTTTTTATACGAATTGCGCCATAAACGGTGAGCTTGTAGTGCCGAAAATCATCGCATTCATTTTGAATTTATCGGGCTTGCGCTTCGAATTTAAATCTCGCCAGTGAAAACACTGTGACCAACTGTCATTTTCTCTTATGCGTATTTGTTCAAACTCCGATTCTTTCTTCTCTAAACCGACAAAGTACACCGAGATGAGATGGAACCAGATCCGGTCCAGTTAACAAATTATCGTTAAGGCACATTCCGTTCGATTACGCTGAGGCGTCGAATACTAGCCTGATCTTACCGGGCTTGTTAGAATTGACCACTAGAAAATGTCGCAAGAACCATGTGTTATCTCTTGTTATCCAATTTGCTGGCAAAACTTTTTCGGCGTAGCTCTTATTAATGTACGTCTGATTTTACATACTCCTCTTCAATGTTATTTCGAATTATTTTTATTTCTGTACATCTTAGACAGTGGAGGGCTGTTCCGTAGCTATCAACCCTTAACGTTGGATTGTGTTGGTAAGAAAGATCCAGCTCATATCGGTTGCCCTTTTTTTATTAGACTGTTTGGCGATTCATTTCAGTTTTTCCCGATCAGTATTCGTTACAACAACGCCAAAGTTTTCGAAAGACCACTGCTTCTTTACGAAATTATTCAGCTCGTCTAATTTTTCATCGCAGCACACATTCACTGATATGATCTGCACGCTGTCAATGATTACTCCTGCAGCAGGTCCATGTATTACTCAGCCCAATTTGGTCTGTGTTAACATTGTAGATGTCGATGTGCACGCTGTTTTTGGATTCGATCAACTCACAATTACCATGCCCTATCAACATTTTAGGTACTTCTTCAATAAGGCGGGCTTGCCGTGTATACGGTTATTTTTCGTACAACACTTTTAAATCAATAGTTTGCTTTGGTAGTTGATCTTTTGTTGTAAGGACATGAGTTATCTTGTGTACCGTACTGTTATCATCACTCGCTTTTCTTATTTCGACAGATACTAGCATGGAGTATTTATCATGTCGTGGTATGTTTCCTGTCCACATGTAACATAAGAGGACTTTAGGACCTTCCACACCAATCAATTTCGCTACAATGTTATCTAACATGGCAACAGTGCTGCCCTCGTCAAGAAAAGCTAGGATCTCCAGCTCACCTTTTGGACCTCTTACTTCGACCGGTAACATCTTTAGAATCACGCTTGGTTTGGTCCCAGAAATCGTTGATATTATTTCTATGGTATTGGAAATTATTTTTGGGCCAGCTTTAAGCAACAATGTGTGATGAAATTGATTGCAGTTATTTTCTTCACATGCAACTTTTCGAGAACATGGTCCACTGTGACGTTTTAGGTAACTGTAGCAGAGATGGATCCGTTGTACCATATTCCATCGTCCTTTGACATCTAATTTCATAAATTCGAAGCATTTGTCAATCGAGTGTTCTCCCTAGTGGCACCCTTGGCAAGTTGATGTCAACTTGGTTTCGCTTGTAGATTTCTTCTCTGTATTATTTGAAAATTTGTCTTTTTGGTGATCACTTTTGGGAAATGCGATACCTCTTTCGATATTTGAGCCACGAAATTGTTTTACCGATAGATCAATTTCAAACATTGATACGGCACCATGTTCATAATTAGCCCAATCTGCAACATGTTCAACAGTTGGTGACGTGATTCCCCTTTGGCTCATAAATTTAGCGCAGTGGACTCTTAAATAATCTGACAACTTCTGAATTAACTTTTTCACCAACATGACATCATAATCTTTCGATTAACCGAAATTCATTATTATTACTGCAAAGTGTTCACAAAAATTCGTGAACTCCATGAATGTTTTTGTGTTTGTCACGAATTGCATTTTGTTTTTTTTTTTCAATCAGCTGATCGATTATCAATTGTGATTTACCGAAATTGTAACGCAGTATTTCAATAGCTCGTTTGGCATCGCTAGTATATAGTAGCATCTCGACACTGAACCGTGCTGGAGCAGATAAGCATTTCCGCAGACGTTGCATGTTTTCGGATTGTGTAAACTCAAATTCCCGTGTTGAACGATTATATTCTGTAATAAACCTGGGCCATTGCGTCACGTCGCCGTCGAATTTTGGTAACTCGAACCCCATTACTTGTCCTGTAAGAAGTTTTCGGAAATATGTTTCCTTTTCAGACGAGTCTTCGTTTGATATATTGCAATTTTTTTTTAAATTGCCGCTAACTTCATTAGTCTTTGAGACTAAGTGGTTTTGGCAATTACAACTACTTTATCTTTGCCATATTTTGGGTAGTTTATTTTGTGTGTTAATACTTATTACAACTGCATGCAACAACAAAGGGATCTTTATTTAGAGAACCGTTCCCCTAATTCGTAGACTGTAAAATTACGATTGGTGAGAGGGTAAAGTCTTCAGAAAACAACCACTGACCAATGAATAGTTAAAATAACTTCTTTAAAAGAGTTACGGGACTCCGCCATACAAATGGAAAAAGCATTTGTGTGATTTTATCAATGTTCAATTTATTCAAAAGACAGAAATGAAAGAGTTTAATCCATCTATAAAATTCAACTCTTTCTTTTTGTGGGACGAATTCTGATAGAAAATGTTATGCAGATGTTGAAGAAGTGCACAACTTGACAATTAACATTTCAGAAGTTGTTGCTATACTTCTTACATGGTTTGTGAAAAAATTTTAGTATTTTCTAACCCTAATGCTTTTTACCTAGAAATTTTCATTAAATTTTCATTAAATTTTTATACATAAATCGTTTTATATAACCGTTAGATCGCAAAATAAATTGAATCACTCTGATTGAAAAGTTTACAAAACAAATGAAAAAAAAATTTCCAGTAAAACTTAATTAATAAAAAATCAAACATCTAATTTGATTATACAAGTTTTTCAATTTTGGTTTTGGTTTATAGTTATTGTAGACGTAACCTTACTGAGATGATTTGGAACACAATAAAAGAAAATTATTTGTTTTCATTGGTCACGAGAATTTATTTATTACGTCATCATAAAACGAATTTATGTCATCAAGTTGTGTTCATTATTAAAATTAATGTCTTGTTCGATTTCAAACGGTCCCTCTTTATTACCAAGCTATAATTTTTTAATTTATTTATCTGTGAACTCAATATGCACTGTCTCGCCAAACGGGCAGCACCAATCAAACAAATGAGTAATGCTCATAAATTCGAAATTACTCCTGAAAATGGTATAGGGTACTTTTCTTTGTTTGGGCATTACGCATTTGTTAAATTAATTATTGCAAATTTATGACTTTTTTGGCGAAAGGGGAGGTATGCCAATATTCAAATAAAGGGATATCTTTTTTTTTCTATAATTTTAGTCACCATATCTGGCCATCATTCTCGAATTTGATTCCCGCCATTGACCAGTTCGTTATGCTAACCAGTTATAAACTTCGCTATATTGCGAAACAAGTGTTTCAAAAGTGGTTCACAGCCTGCTTTATACCATAGTATTGTTTTTTACATTCCATACTTTTATTATCTTTATGGTAGGAGTATGCAACATTTTGTTAACCCCCACAGTTAAAATGATATATGCTCGTATAACGATATATGCTGCATTATCTCATTTCGCTTGAATTTTTTTTTTATAGAAATTACATTTTTGGATTTGTGCGGTATAAAATTTTTCAAAATATAATGAAGAAAATTTTAAATAACTCAATATTGTAAAAATTCACAATAAATTAAAATATAATCCATCATACAATTGGGTCTACATAGCTTATGTAGATTTCATATCTTCTGCAATCCAAATATTTTATAGTTTTTTTTTGTTGGTTTTTATTGATAGATTATCGAAAATTAACTCTAACAATTTTTGTGGTACTTTTGTATTTATATAATGTACTAATCTCTGTACTAATAACTATTGCAATATATTCGTACTAAATTAAGAAGCCACTGTAGTAGGGAGAAATGTGTTTGGGTGATATAAGTGCTTGGAGGCCATGTATGCCAGCAGTAGTCTGTAAAAATATAGGTTCCTAGAATCTGAGCGTTCATAATATTTGATTTATTCATGATAAATTGGCCTAGGTTCGCGAGTCGTGAATGATTGTGGCAATGGCTATGGTTGTGAAGATGAACTGATTACATTTGATTTACATGATGTTTTCCTGGATTTGCAAAAATATGCAATGATTAATTCCGTAATTGCAGTAATGGTCCCATATAAAACAAAGTAGTGGTGAACATCGTGGGCGTTAAGTTGTTGATCTTCATTTTGTATGGTAGTCTTTAGACGTGTAATATTGGTTGATAGTTGTTTCAAGTCCGTGAGAATGTTGTTGAATTCATTATGGGTCACAATCGTACTGGTGGTGGTCGGTTGTGTTTCATTTTTTGCTTGAATGAGCTGGCTGCTAATATTTATCGTTGGTTGATAGAATGTCTCCATTCGTGTGTTAAAGTTTTGGATTGTCTGTATATAGTTGTCATTCCATCAGTAATTGTGCAAGCCTTGTGTGCGGTTATATTTCCCGTTTCGTTTATAGTTGTGGTTGTAACTTCCTTATTGCAAATGATATTTATTGTATGATCCCTTTCAGACATAAAAATCCATGTGCCCGGATCATGTGTAGGAATCCATATATTTTTTGGTGTTATGAATCGAATTTCACAAGCGTCTGCATATATTTCTTTGTTGATAATTAACTTGATCTCACACGGTGCTAGTTCATTTTGGGTACTATGAATCACATTGTGAATCATACATATTTATTGTGTACCCTTTATGGATTTGCATTCAGACGTGGGATAGTAGGTTTCTCTATTTAAACTTATCATAAATAGTTCACTTGTTGGTTTTATGCATGCATACATGTCCTTGTGTTTGGTTGGGATAGCAATCGGTTTGATGATTTGATATATCTTGTTGTTAAGCAACGGCATTTTCAGTTCAAAAATTAATACCTTGTTTGCTTGTTCAACCTTTGCCGTCATCATTTGGTATAATGTTATCATATTTTTTTCTCCATATATGGTTGCATTAGCTGAAATTATTTCATGTAATTTTTTGCAGTTCTGTCTTGAGTTGATCAGGTTTTAGAACAAACATGTTTATTTTACTTTGGTGAATGTCGGTAATAACATCGATTAGTTGTGGTTGTGTTGATATAAGAGCCGTAATTTCGATTGACATATGTATCCATAGAGCGAGAAACCTTTGTACATCCAAAATGTTGTCCTCATTCCTTTTTACTAGGTCAAGTATTGACATTGTTTGTTTATCTATTTCTTTTAGTTGGTTATTAACTGCTATCTAGTCCTTTTTTTATAATACTAACTGTTGATTCAGTTATGGTAATTTGTCCTCTCAGCAATTTGTAAACATGTTCTTCATTATTCTTTATTGACCTGATTTCATCATCATATCGTTGTACATCATCCTGGTCGAGGATCCCGAACAGTTGGTCGGTGAGTGTTCCAACCATATTTACTAATCCTCGTTTCGTCCGAGTAGGATTATACGTAGGCTTACATAGTTGTTTTAATTGTAACCACTCATTATCATCTTGGCAAGACTTGCCCATTCTCTTGATAGCTGCGTTATATACTCCAGCTTCTAAAAACATTGCCGATGAATTGAAATATGATATAATCGTCCATTGTTGATATGACAGCTTAGCTGTACCAATGTTTCCAAATTATATTCCGGTTGTCGCATTTAGAGTCGTGACATAAATTTTAGAATTATTGGTTATCGTCGAACATACCCCAAGCACGCTTAATAATGGAATCATCGTATACAACATCAATCTTGATTGATGTCGGTCTAATTTTATTTCCTTTTATTTGAGGTTGGGGAATAGTTATGGTTTTAATTTTCTTTGCAGCCTGTTTTATTTGATCCTCTACGTGATCTCGCAACCAAATGTTTGGTAGGTTTTCTCTCTCCGCAAAAGCTCTTCATGCACATTGAGTTTCCTAGGATTGGATTTGTGACTGAGAATGGTCGGCAATAGTGTAGTTAGTTTATAAGTTGCTTTAGTATTCCGTTTCTCTATACAATGATCTATGGGGAGCGGTGCCAATTTTGTTATTGGTCTTTTTACAAGAGCTCTTCCGGGCCGCGGAGTGTTGCTACTCGAACAATTCCATCTTGCCTTGGGTGAACGTCTGTAATACATATAGTTATCCATCTTGATGGTGGAATGTTATTGTCTCGAACAAGAGCTAATTGACCAACCTTTAAGTCAGGTGTCTGTATGGTTAACTTTGCCCGTTGTTGTAATTAATGCAAGTATTCTTGTGACCATCTTTTTCAAAAATCGTCCCACATTTTTTGAATTAGTTTCCATCTGGCTAGAGAGCTCATTCTTTCATCTGTTACGTAGGGTTTGGGTTGAGTTATAAAAAATTCTCCAATCAAAAATGGCAATCAAAAATTAATATTTTCAATGAAAAATATGACCGATAAGTTTCCTTTTTACTGGTCAATTTTGAGAATTCTGGCCAATTGTCCCAGATACATCGACAACTGTCGTAAAATAAAATTATACTTCATCATGTATCTTAAAAAGCTGTATGTATCTAAAAAAGCTGTACATATCGCCATCGAATGAACCAAACGCATCGAATGGAACTAAATCTGAATCAATGATGGATCTTGTTCGAGTTCCGTTTTAAGTTCCGGATATGGTTCTAAATCTGGATTATTAATGGACTTTGTTCGAGCTCCTGTTTAAGTTCCGGATATGGTACTAAATCCGGATCATTGACGGACCTTTTTTGAGTTCCGTTTTGAGTTCCGTATCTGGAACTAAATCTGAATCATTGACGGATCTTGTTCGATTTCCGTTTTGAATTCCAGATTTGGAAATAAATTTGAATCATTGACTGATCTTGTTCGAGTTCCGTTTTAAGATCCGGTTAAGGTACTTAATCCGGATCAATGACGGACCTTGTTCGAGTTCCGGTTTAAGTTCCAGATATGGTAAGAAATCCGGATCATTGACGGATCTTGTTCGAGTTCCGGTTCTGGAACTAAATCCGGATCATTGACGGATCTTGTTGGAGTTTCGTTGTAAGTTCCAGGTTTGTAACTAAATCCGGAGCATTGACGCATCTTGTTCGAGTTCCATTTTGAGTACCACATTTCAAGCTAAATCCGGATCATTGACGGATCTTGGTTGAGTTCCGTTTTAAGTTCCGGATCATTGATAGATTTTGTTCGAGTTGCGTTTTAGGTTCCAGATCTTGAACTAAATCCGGATCATTGACGAATCTTGTTCGAATTCTGTTTTAAGTAACGAATATCAAACTAAATTCGGATCATTGATGGATCTTGTTCGAGTTCCATTTTAAGTTCCGGATCTGGAACTAAATCCGGATCATTGACGACGGATCTTGTGCGAGTTCCGCTTTAAGTTCCGGATATGGTATTTAAACCGGATCATTGACGGACCTTGTTCGAGTTCCATTTTGTGTTCCAAATCTGGAACTAAATCCGGATCATTGACGGATATAGAAATGACCTGACAGAAATTTGAAAATCGGTTGATTTGTAGTAATAAAATACTGTAGCTTATCTGCATAGAAATGGACTTTTGGGCAAATAAGCGATACTCATTCCGATGGTTTAAGAGTAATCAGTATCAAAAATGCTATCAACTCTTTGAAGCATCCAATGCTTAAGGATGATAAAGATTGAACCGTTTATATCTTCAGTTATAAATTGGTTGCAGCTATTTATAGAATTAGTTGAGTCATTTTAACTAATTAATTTTTATCAGCCATTGTATGGTTTCCTTTATCCAGGTCGATGATGTTCTGTGATTTACAGTTTTAACATACTTAAAATATGTATCCAACATGTTGACAGTGTACGGAAATGTAAAAAAATTAAAAATTAAATTCTACTACACGTTCTAATCAAGAAATTAAAAAAAAAACAAATAATCTGCTAAAGAAAACTGTAGACGTTTTTCTACATTGAAATAGAATGTAACATGAAAACAAGTAAAAGAAAAAACTTTGGAAAACTACTTGTAGTTTAGAATGAAAATTCAACTATGAATCAAGTTTTATATACTATGTGGTTTGTTATTTCTAGTTTTTGCTACTTTTAGGTTACCAACCGTTACTTAATTTAATTCATTTAAACTTGTGAAACTATTTTTTGTAGTTTTTTTTAGCATGGTGAGTGCAACTTTATTTTTTCAATTGGCATACATACATTTTTTAAAACATAATTTTACAAGTATGTTGTTCTATGTGCAGTCACAAGTTTAAGGTATCGAAGGTCGCTGTGGTCGAGGGATATTCATATTATTCTGGAAATTCAAAGAAACGGGTATAATATTCCAATAGGATATTAAAGTTGAACAAGACACTACTCCATCCAAATCAACTAAAATATTTAGTTATGCACTACCAAACATTTTATATTGCGATTGACCAGTGACTGTCATACTGCCACTATAGTACACCACATCTTTTGTGGTGAAATAATTAAAGTTAAAACCCGGTAAGAAATCAAATAAGTACATAAACGTAAAGAACAGAGACAGCTTCGTTTTTAGTAACTAACTGCATAAAGTAAGTTAATGATCGAACATTATGTTTCCTAAATCGATAGGAAAACCACCGAATGCACCAGGATAGAACTTAAATGGCATCCAAACGAAGACAGATTTAATTTCAGTGTTGAAAAATAGAATGAAAAATTACATTAAAAATTAACGTTACTGTCTGACATTTTAACGGATAAAAATACTGGTTGAATTAAATTCCAAGATAATTATAAAATAAATATATTCGTTAATTAGATTCACACTAAAAATATTTAACACGAAAATTAAATGAAATAACCGTTAAACTGGAAATTTATCAAACCACCCGATGCGCTTGACTACATTTAAAGCGAATTGAGCCAGTGAAATAATTAAATTTTACAAAAAGTGTAAGTGATTAAGTTCATATAATATGAATAACAATTCCATCAAGTAGCCGAGGATTACTGCAGACTGTTTCAGATACAGCCAGTACAATGTCGATGACAAATACCTAAAAGTCAAGTCGTCGTACACATCAAAATAAAAACTATAATTGCATGAACATGTATTTTACAAGGAGCACCACACATGGTGGTATCCGAGGCCTTGAAATAGGTTAAAATTACTTAGAACAAATATAATGCTGCAACATTATTGGAATCAATGGCTTACAGAATTTCTGTGACATAAACGTGCAAATCTGTCAATTTAAAATCTGGATTAGTTGCAGTGACCAAGCTACGGGTTGGTTAATATAAGCAGAAAGACTGAAATGATTTTGGTTCTACTGATGGCAAGCTGGGAGTGTGAACAAAATAGAACGTTACGAAATAAAGATGATTCAGTGGAAATAAAAAGAAACGAAGTTGAGACTGGTAAAGCTACTATAACTTAACATTATTATAGCTGATGTAACTCAATTCATCAGAAGGGCTCAAATATATAAAAAGTAAAATTAGTATTGTCATAATTTATTAAGTACTCAACCAGAGCGCTTTATTATCGCTTTTTGAGCAGTAAAAAAATATTTGTTTAACCCCTTTTGCCAAAACCCCTTGTGCTTAATTCCTCTTGCCTAACCCTTTTACTTAACCCCTTTTGGGCAACCCCTTTTACATAACCCCTTTTCCAAACCCCCATTACTTAACCCCTTTTGCTTTATCCTTTTTGCCGAACCCTTTTGCCTCACCCTTTTTCCCTAACCACTTTTGCCAAACCCCTTTCCTGAACCTTATTTGTCTAACCCCTTTTGCCTAACTCCTTTTACCAAACCCCTTTTGCTTAACCCTTTTTGCTTACCCCTTTTGCCTTACTTCCTTTGCATAACCCCCTTTGTCTAACCTTCCTTTTGACTAACACCCCTTGCCTAACCCATTTTACCTTACCCCCTTTGCCTTACTCCTTTTGCCTAACCCCTTTTACTTAACCCTCTTTGCGTAACTCAGTTTGCCCAGCTACCCTTGCCTAATCTTCCTTGTCTTACCATCTTGCATAATCCTCCTTTACGTAACCCCCTGCCTAACCCTCCTTTATGTAGCCCCCCTAGCCTAACCTATTTGCCTAACCAGTTTTGCCTAACCCTTCTTTGCGTAACCTCCTTTGCCTATTCCTCTTTGTCTAACTCCCTTGGCCTTTGCTTAACCCTTAAGCCTTTGCTTAATCCCTAAGCTTTTGCTTACCCTCTTTTTCCTAATCCCTTTTGCCCAACCCCTTCTGCTTAACCCCTTTTGCCTAATACCTTTTGCCAAACCACTTTAGCCTAACACCTTTTGCTTAACCTCTTTTGCCGAACCCCGTTTGCTTAACCCTTTTTGCCTAACCCCTTTTTCATAACCTCTTTTGCCTAACCCCTTTTACTTTCCCCTTTTGCCAAACCCCTTTTTGCATAACCCGCTTTGGTTTTACTATTATTTATGATACTTCTGTTTCGAAAAAAATCTGACACCATTTTGCGTTCAATGGCATATAACCTAAGTTTGGATGCTATATATTATGTATTACTCAGCTTGAAAGCTTCTGGTTTAAAAAGCACTTGTAATACACTTCCCTGAATCGTTGCAGTCAGTTGTCATTTTAAAATGCTCTTCGCATTAGTCCGTATTCCTTAGTAGCCCACAGTTTTAGTTACAGCAAGCTTATCTTGAGTAGCTTATACATTTTTGTCGTCTTGAATATTTATAAGAATACTCTGCATTATTTGGTCATCGTTATCAGGAACCAGATTGACCAGATTGACCAGAATCAGGTATCGCAATTAGGATGAAGTATTAAAAAAGCATCAATTCAAATATTTATATTTTTCTTACTTTAGAATATTGGATCGGCTAGCTGTAAATCTTTGAATATGTCAGAATTTTTTATTTCATCGCGATTGTGGTATTGTGATGTTGTTTTTATTTTATTGAGAATGAAAACATTAAGACAAAGCTAATATTTTAATGCTTGGAGTGAACTTCGATTGTCACTCTCTCTTGGGATATTATATTTGATGTAACAAGTCCCCCGACTAGAATATTGGCTTTATATCGCTTCAACTGACTTTTATCCATCGCCGTCGCTATCGAAAAATTCCTTATCAAAATTATCGAGTGCTAACTAGGACAATGTTTTCAATGGGATTCTATGAAAAAGGTTCTATGAGTAAGGTTTAAGTTGTTTTAAGACCATTGTTGTTGGACACCCTGCTGTTGAGAACACTATGTAAAAAGATAACATGATTTATAAACACAAAATTGTTAGTGTGGTATGGACCAGCAATGGCCTTTAAACACCATTTAATATTTCTTGTTCTTTATATGTATGATATACCCTATTTAATTTTGCTACACCAATGAACCAAAATTAAATAGGGCAGTAAAATTCAATGTGTGAGTGATGTTTATTGCCAATTAATACTCTTCTAAATATGAAGACATCTGTTAAATTAAATTGTTGCCACTTTTGGCAAAATTTTTATGTTTTTGAAAATAACAGCTACAGCTACAGCTACAGTCCATAATGCTTTGATACAGTTTGCGACTTTTGCCAAAAAAAATGCTTGACAGATCGATGGCCAATACCCATAATTTGCAATGGCAAGGTGTAAGTCGTTTTCTTTAGTTTAAACAGCGTGGATAGATGAGAGTAAATAATAAATGTAGTTTAAGTTCAAAAATGTCTCCAGAATATGGTTTTATTATTTGCCAAAAAAAGATTCAATTAAATTGGTCTAAACCATTAATTCAGCTTTAGATTAAGGTTGCAGAAGTAATTATGATCTCCAAACTAAGGTTATCAGCAAACGTTATAAATAACCGATAGCAAAACGCCTTTAAGTATCTTCTTAGACATAGCACAAGCTTTGGACATAGTTTGGCATCAAGGGATTGAATATAAATTGGACAAAAATTTACCGAAGCAGTTCTACAAAATTCTTAAATCTTAAACAGCAGATCGACATTTCCGTGTAAATTATTTTGCTAGGGTGCTCTGAATTTAAAAACCGATTATGCTCTTTGGAAGAGTTTTTAAAAATTGTAAACCGGAGATGCCATGGTTTATAGAAACAAGTCATATTATTTTAAAGATGGGAACACAAGTGCAATCAAAACATTCATCTCAGTCGTGGATTTCGCCAGCGTTTGAATTTTAGATCCAACCATTTACAGGTATCGCAAGTTTTTAAGTTGCTCATTAGATGATACAATACAAATCAAATGTTTCATTTGCTTAGAAGCATGCTACTGTCAAGGCCAGGTTGAATCAGTGTTTTTACATACCGCATCCGAAATCTTGCGGATCCATCAAGTTTAACCACTAATGCCCATAGTTATGTTTATTTAGCAATGACTGTAGACAAGGTGTGGAAGAAAGATTGGACAACAATACTGAGTCGAGCATTTTTAGACCCAGTACTGTTTAAAGCTAGATTGTTTGGCGCACAACTATAATCGTGGAAAGTTCCAATTGATATTCAACTGGTTAATCTACAGTTTTAGTATTCACAGAAGGTAGACATGCTAATAGGTCAATGATTCTTTAATTTACTTGCAAATGGTCAAATTATAAAGTCTAACAGTCTATCTGTGCAAAATACAAAAAAAACTTGGTTATTTTTGGAAGATCTGCCAAACGCATGCCAACCATGTACTATTGTAACGTTGCCACTGCCGGTGACACTAATGGACAAGAAAAAAAATTCTGCCATTGTTCTTGGTTTTCATCCTCGAAATTCATGAGTGTGACTTCTTTGTTGGCTTCAGGGATAGTACGCATCAATTCGGAACTATTGGATGCCCACTTGCGAAGGTTGAATCCTCCTTTTTCCAACAGACAAATTAGATCTTGAACAATCCTTTTAGCATCCTCGACCTTATTTGTGCCCGAAATGAGGTCATCGACGTAAAAGTCTCGTCTAAGCACTTCTGTAACCTTAGGAAATTTGCCTTGGTAGTCTGACGCAAGTAGATTTAAAGTTTGCATCGCTAGAAAAGGAGCAGATTTCATACCACAAGTAATCGTATATATGCAGTTCTTCTTCAGTTTCCTTTCTCCAAAGAATTTTTTGAAATTCTGTATCCTTTGTGTCGACTCAAATTTGCCGAAACATCTTCTCAATGTCGGCTGTGAAGACGATTTTGTGAGGCCAAAATCGAAGTAATAAGTCCACCAAAGTAGATTGTACGACTGGTCCCACTGCCAATTGGTCGTTTAAATAATTTCCATTCGTTGTCTTTGCCGAGCCATCAAAGACAACCCGGAGCTTGGTGATTGAATTGCTCTCCTTAAATTCCCCGTGGTGCGGTAAGTAATATGGTTCTGCTTCACAATTGTTGGCTAATTTCATGTCCCAGCTCTAAGTATTCGTCCAGAAACTTGCTTTATTTTCGTTTAAATTCAATATCACGACAAAATCGCTTTTTCAAATTAGACAATCGTTTTATAGCCATTGTTTTGGACTTGCCCAATTTCAGTAGACCATTTTTAAATGGAAAACTGACTATATATATATATATATATATATATATATATATATATATATATATATATATATATATATAGTCAGAGCTGAATACGGTAGATATTTATATCTACCGTATTCAGCTCTGTAAATTGTATACGATATCTTTAATCTCTTCAAACTCCCAAAATTTCCTGAGAGTCCGATCAATATCCATAGATGAAGATTAATTGGAACGTTTTCAGTGCCAACTTCATACCGAATTGTCGTTCCTGCAGTCACACATCCTAAGTTCGTGTTATGAGCTACTAAATTTGTCTTCGGAATATACCTTTTACCACTGCAAATTAAGTTGAAAAACATGATCTGCTATCCGTAAGTTGTTTAACTGTCGTAATCGATTCAGTCCTTTGACTGCGGGTTGATATGATGATATTTTTGGAACTGTGAGTAACTTCGCAATTGTTTCGTAAGTATCTTTGCTAAATCGAGATTTGATTCGATTCATTGCAACTCCTTTAGACACTCTTGTGGTAACATCATTAAACCTTTGCATCCATATTCGGCCATTAGTCTTCTTAATCCCGAGTCGCTGGAAAAACTCGTCCGTTACAAAGGATGTTTATCTAGCATGCTCTTTCACATAATCTCTTCTAATGCAGTGCAAAGAATCCATCCGCTTAGTTAGGACAGCTAACAATTGATCGAACTTTCGGAATTCTACATCATAAGTTTATAATTTCCACATTTGTCTTGTATTTTGAATCCATTTTTTGTGTAGCGATATAAATTGAATGATTTGGAGTTAATAGTCGTTAGAAGGTTCAGAATGGTTTCCATTTTGACCATTAATTTTTACATCATATTTTTCAACCGTTGTGTGGAAGACTGCTCAGGCTGTTGGTTATGAGTTTTTGAATTTTCCGTTGGATGATTGGCTTTGGTATGATTTTCATCCGAAGTTTGATTTTTAATTGAATCTTTGAGTTTCTGCGCATATGTTGTTCCACTAACAAGCTGATAAGATGGATTTGGATTTACATAAGATGGATTCGGATTGGATGGCTGTGATTTCTCCACTCTGTTTTCTCCAGAGGCGGAAATCTGCGTTTTTGTACCTCTATGTAATGCTGCAACCTGTATAGTTGGCTGGATGACTACCATTACAGAGCACGCATTTGACCCTTGTACCCCACTTTTTCTGGTCACAATCATTTGTGAGATGTTCCCTGAATACATTTCACACATCTTGGTCGATGATTGCAGTACGTTTTAGTATGCCCGTACCTTTGGCAAGTAGTGCATTGCACCACTTCCCACTTCACATGCGGTTTTTCAATCTGCACAACTGAGCGCATCCCAATCTACTGATCGAATGTATGTCTTTATTAGTTTCATTCATTCGTAGCTCGACGTTAAAGAGTAGGAGTGTTTTTTTCGTACCACTTTGCCTAATGTAGCAGATATTAACAATTGTCTCTCCCTTGTGCTAGCTGTTGTCCATCCTTCTTCATATCCAAGCATAGAAAAGGAAAGCGGCAGGATAGTTAGAATACTAGAATCGTTAGATGGTTCCTATTCTGACAGAAGTTGCGATGTTAGTGGAATTGTTTTTTTTTTTGGCGACGACGGTGAATTATTTTTTGACATTTGAGACGACATTTCTATTGATTTTAAATCACAATCAAATTGTTTTGCATAAAACGAACTACCTGTTGCGGAGTTTGTTTTGAGTTAGTTTTGAATTTTTAGAAAAAACTCAGACATAATATAAAAATCACAATAATATAACAATTTTAATGTTTGCTGTTCAAAGGTTGATCACTTAAAGTGCAGCATTTTTGTCGTAGCATTTTTATCGTAGCATTTTTAACGAATCATTTTCCACCCTCATTACCCTACTTTGGCATGTAATATGATGCAACGGTGAATTCGGCAAAATTGTATCAAAATTTGAATTCCTCTTTGAAGTTTGCAGTGCTCAATACAGTAATAAAACGATAGAAGCGGTATTGAATTCGTGGTAAATAATTCTAAATTAGTCGAGTCCAGATGACTTCAAAGCAATTATGCTGTGGCATTTTCTTGTATGAATTGTAATTATTAAACCAAACATTGGGCATGACAACATTTCCTCGTTAAAACGATCGAGATTTGTTCAGCAAATCCGTCAACATTTTTGGTCATAGTGGTCTGTTAAATATTTAATGGTACTTTAGCATCGTCGAAAACGGACGTTTAAGGATCAAAAAGCTCCAGTGGGAGAGCTTGTATAGTTAATGTGCACCCACTTTTAATCACTTGAATGATTAAAAATACTGGTATTTTAAGGCGGTCCGAATGATGACATCAACATATTTCAGAGTCTCACTATTATGTCGGCAAATTCAATACACGAACTTTTGACTCCATCCTGTCTAAACCTCACGATATTTGTTATAATTTACAATTACCGCAACATTATGCACTACAAGAAAATATGAACGGATTTTGACCAGACGAAAGACAATATAAATTATTGCCATAAAAATTCACAGCTATTTGCAGCAACAAAGTCATGAAACTAAGAATGACATAAAATGCATAATTAATTTAATACTTTGAAAAAATATATAACTTTAATACAGTAAAGTACATAAAAAACAATAAAATTAAAATTAAATCTTAAAATAAACATAAGCTTTTAGTGTCAACGAATTTTAATAAGCTTTTTGATTCAATTGGATTTAAACGTTACAAAAGATGGAAAAATTCTTGTGGCAAAAGCATTATATTTTTTAGACGAGTTAATGGGAAAGTTTAAATTTTTTGTTTGGTCAGCGGCAGGAATTGAATAAAATGGGAAAATTACCTAAGCTTTCTTTACTTTTTAGTTATGGGGAGAGAACAATATAGTTATATCTAATATACATAGTAGTCTATAAAGGAAGCTGGTGTATTGATTTTCCACCATTGGCATTGAATATTTGGTTTTCCTACTTTTATAAACATATTCACTAAGATTTTAAATCTCTAAAAATTGATAATATTTTAATGAACATTTTTTTAACACGCTTAATAAAATAATTTGAAACATCTTAAAAAAAAATTCATAAATCAAAAATTTTATATTTTAGGGGTGTTGGGCGATCATTTTCATTTAAGGTATGTATCCGATTTTAATTAATAACAAAAGTAACCTTTTATCTTTTAATTCGCACCGGGAGTCGATGTGCTTTGTCTCTGCCCCTATATATTATACACCATTCTAAGGTTCATCATTATAAAAACATTACATTTTTTTGTTGCCTTCATTTATGTGATGTATCCAAAAAAAATGTTTCGTTCAAATAAATAATTCGTTCCAGGCTTATGTTTAAATGATGACAAAAATTTTCATTTTTTTTTTTTTTTTTTTTTATGACAAATGTAAACGAATAATTTACATGCATACGATTGAATCCCATTTATTTGCAAAAAATGCCAGATCATTAAAATAAATCAAAGTATAACTTTTAACGATCTGTTTTTTTTTAAAGCTGTGATTTTAATTTACGCTAAAACTTTTTTCGGTCTTTTTTAGAAATATAATCAGTTTTGGGTTTAGAACTCAAAACGTTAAAAATTGAGGACATTGGATTTACTAGTAGTGCTGGAATTACAACAATGTTAAGCGATAAAGTCTTGCAACAATAAAGTATGTTCCAACATTATTTAACATGCTATATTGTTGTTAGGAGAGTTTGCCTTAATGCTGATATCCTAACCATTGTATCATTGTAATGATTGTAATCATTGTATCCTTCCAGGAATAAGACATATAATGGCTTTAGTTTAATCTTCCTGGGACAAACAGTCCGAACAAGCTAGCTAATAACGAATTTTTCACTAAGTCACTATTTCTAGCTTACACTGAGCTTGAAGGTTGATACCTTTGGGTTATACAGAATTTCTAATATCTTTACACTACCCAATCGTTTAGCTTGATTTGCACATTGCATTTCTTTGGAAGGTTCTGATGATAGGATGATTTTCTTTAATGATGTAACCCCCAGTCAGCAGCTAATCTACGTAAAATACTTTTGATACGATTTCGGCAATTTTTGGGTTAGATTGAATTTCATATGAAACTAGTTATTGCAATACTGTCATCCCGTAGATATCAGTGTTCTCTCTTTAACGTAGATAGCATTATTCAAACTATATACATCTATTTGTGTTGCAGGATGATTTTATAATATTAGCTCTGATAATTCTGGCTATACTTGTTAAGCTTTCGATGGTTGCCATATCACTTCAATATTTTTGATACCAGCTTGTTATTGACGACATGCAAATAAATATTGGCTTACCTTCCACCAAAATCCGAATCCTAAATGTAAGCCTTTTCTTTTCAAAGTTGAACTGTTTGATGAGCTTTGGTAAAAATGAGTGTCACTAACGATCCTGGATCTATAAATGCTCTTTAGCGGACAGTTTTTGCTAGAAACCTATATTTTTGATGTCTATAGGCAATATTTTATTATTTCTGCTGATATAAGATGTAGAACCTGTTTAGTAGACTACATAGTAGCTTGGGTGGTTTTATCAGTGGCGTTATATCCCGTGTGCTCAAGATGAACATAAAAGATTTCAAAATGGTTCCCTGACAATTTTTTGGCAAATCTCTGTCGGCTATGTAGAATTTAATAGTTATTTTGTTTTTAACTTTCTGGTAAGTCTCAATAAAACACTTGAGTTTAGTATTTTTTTTTACATCCAGGAAGAGGTTTAAACATTATTTTTGTTTGCCCTAGAGTAAGGCTTTCAAATTTGTTGATTATGTATATTTTATATTTTATGATTTATATATTATATTGAGTTATTTTTAATTCATATTTTATATTTTGTGATTTATATTTAATATCTTGTGATCTATGTTTTATGATTTATATTTTATATATTATGATTTATATTTAATATCGCGTGATTTTTATTTTATGTTTTATATTTTGTGATTAATATTTTATATTTTGTGATTTATATTTTATATGTTAAGATTTATATTTGATTTTTTGTGATTTATATTTTATATTTTGTGATTTATATTTTATATTTTGTGATTAATATTTTATATTTTGTGATTTATATTTTATATGTTAAGATTTATATTTTATTTTTTGTGATTTATATTTTGTATTTTGCGATTTATATTTTATATTTTATATTTTGTGATTATTATTTTATATTTTGTGATTTATATTTTTTATATTATGATTTGTATTTTATATAGCGAGATTTTTATTTCATATTTTTTGATTTATATTTTATAGTTTGTGATTTATATTTTGTATTTTGCGATTTATATTTTATATTTTATATTTTGTGATTATTATTTTATATTTTGTGATTTATATTTTTTATATTATGATTTGTATTTTATATAGCGAGATTTTTATTTCATATTTTTTGATTTATATTTTATAGTTTGTGATTTATGATTTATA
The DNA here is from genome assembly GCA_963556175.1 of Tipula confusa. Taxonomy (NCBI): domain Eukaryota; kingdom Metazoa; phylum Arthropoda; class Insecta; order Diptera; family Tipulidae; genus Tipula; species Tipula confusa. The sequence continues at coordinate 73,732,359 of OY744475.1, read as the reverse complement.
TTTTGTGATTTATATTTTATATTTTGTGATTTATATTTTATATGTTAAGATTTATTTTTTATTTTTTGTGATTTATATTTTATATTTTGTGATTAATATTTTATATTTTGTGATTTATATTTTATATGTTAAGATTTATATTTGATTTTTTGTGATTTATATTTTATATTTTGTGATTTATATTTTGTATTTTGTGATTTATATTTTATATTTTATATTTTGTGATTATTATTTTATATTTTGTGATTTATATTTTTTATATTATGATTTGTATTTTATATAGCGAGACTTTTATTTCATATTTTTTGATTTATATTTTATAGTTTGTGATTTATGATTTATATTTTGTGATTTATATTTTATATTTTGTGATGTATATTTTATATGTTAAGATTTATATTTTATGTTTTGTGATTTTTATTTTATATTTTGTAATTTATATTTTATATTTTATATTTTGTGATTTATATTTTTTATATTATGATTTATATATTTCCATTATATTGCGTGAGTAGATGGTAGATGGTAGATGGTAGATGGTAGATGGTAGATGGTAGATGGTAGATGGTAGATGGTAGATGGTAGATGGTAGATGGTAGATGGTAGATGGTAGATGGTAGATGGTAGATGGTAGATGGTAGATGGTAGATGGTAGATGGTAGATGGTAGATGGTAGATGGTAGATGGTAGATGGTAGATGGTAGATGGTAGATGGTAGATGGTAGATGGTAGATGGTAGATGGTAGATGGTAGATGGTAGATGGTAGATGGTAGATGGTAGATGGTAGATGGTAGATGGTAGATGGTAGATGGTAGATGGTAGATGGTAGATGGTAGATGGTAGATGGTAGATGGTAGATGGTAGATGGTAGATGGTAGATGGTAGATGGTAGATGGTAGATGGTAGATGGTAGATGGTAGATGGTAGATGGTAGATGGTAGATGGTAGATGGTAGATGGTAGATGGTAGATGGTAGATGGTAGATGGTAGATGGTAGATGGTAGATGGTAGATGGTAGATGGTAGATGGTAGATGGTAGATGGTAGATGGTAGATGGTAGATGGTAGATGGTAGATGGTAGATGGTAGATGGTAGATGGTAGATGGTAGATGGTAGATGGTAGATGGTAGATGGTAGATGGTAGATGGTAGATGGTAGATGGTAGATGGTAGATGGTAGATGGTAGATGGTAGATGGTAGATGGTAGATGGTAGATGGTAGATGGTAGATGGTAGATGGTAGATGGTAGATGGTAGATGGTAGATGGTAGATGGTAGATGGTAGATGGTAGATGGTAGATGGTAGATGGTAGATGGTAGATGGTAGATGGTAGATGGTAGATGGTAGATGGTAGATGGTAGATGGTAGATGGTAGATGGTAGATGGTAGATGGTAGATGGTAGATGGTAGATGGTAGATGGTAGATGGTAGATGGTAGATGGTAGATGGTAGATGGTAGATGGTAGATGGTAGATGGTAGATGGTAGATGGTAGATGGTAGATGGTAGATGGTAGATGGTAGATGGTAGATGGTAGATGGTAGATGGTAGATGGTAGATGGTAGATGGTAGATGGTAGATGGTAGATGGTAGATGGTAGATGGTAGATGGTAGATGGTAGATGGTAGATGGTAGATGGTAGATGGTAGATGGTAGATGGTAGATGGTAGATGGTAGATGGTAGATGGTAGATGGTAGATGGTAGATGGTAGATGGTAGATGGTAGATGGTAGATGGTAGATGGTAGATGGTAGATGGTAGATGGTAGATGGTAGATGGTAGATGATAGATGGAACATTTTAGAGAATCAAACGCTTAAATGTTGGAGATGTCTTTTTTGTAATCCTAACAATTAAAAGCATGTAAGCAGTTAAACTTTGCATATTACGATCGCTGTTAAAGTATTCTAAAATTATTGTTAAGATTAGACCAGAATACATAAACTCTATCCATTTTTTACATAAATTCAAGCTTTCTTAAAATCAAAAATGGCGTAATATTACAGATAATAACAACAATCAATTGGTATAAGATTAACATAACCATAAATAAAAGATGCATTCTGCCTAGAACCATAATGCAATAATCCTTCCATATTTTTAATATTTTTATGAGTCCCTTTCCATTTGAATTCTGTCGCATTCTTATTAAAGCTTATTCGACGGAGCTTAAATTTAAGAAAACTTATTATATTACTTTATACTTTCCCCATAAAAGCATTATCACCTCTCATTCGAGACACAAATAACCATTGCCGAATCATATGATGCAAATAAATTATAAAGTTACATAATGCAGTCCAAACAACAACACAAAATAAATTATCGGAACCGGAAATAATAAGAATCGGAACTTTTTGCATCCGTTCGATATCAAACTTTAGTTACGGATGGAAATATAATTATATTTATATCTTGTATGTAAAATGTATAAAAAGAAGAGATACAATTTTCAATATGCTTTTTATCTATTGAAAACTTCTACGTGATTTGCAAAATATATTTCTAATTTTTATTTAATAATTAGAAGTAAAGTAACAGCACACGACTTCCAAAATTATTTGGTTTTCATTTGGGAAAGTTGGAAACTGTAGTTATTAACAAGTAGTTTTTAAGTATAGTACGAGTGTTACAACGAATGAGCTTAATGTGTGTCGTTGAAATGCAAAGCATTGATAGCAATGCCTACCTTTACTAATTCACTCTAAAGACAAATGCAAAAAGCATCGGTAAGTCTTTGACAAAAAATTTAGGATAATTTTTTTAAAGAATTCATTTAGGTATAAGAACCTAAGAACCTAAGAGTAAATACGGAATGACCATAGCAAACTACTTTTGATAATACCTAAACATGGTTTTTGGAAGACTTTACTAAGCAACAAACAGTCTAAAAAGTGTAACACGAACAATTAAAATGAACTTAAAGATCTGCTGCGGATTTCACTAGCCATGTCAAAAATAGGACCATACAAATTTAACACAAAATAATGGAGGTGCTTCCGGTCCCAAACCACTATACAAAGGATAAAATCATATACAAAATAATTTCGATTGTTGATGAAAAGTGTCTCCGTGACATTTATAGGACACATCAATAATTGATCAATATTGTGTAATTACGCAATCATTTTGACTAAACTGTAACGCATTCATATATGAGACAATTATAATATTATTTTTACATATTACATAATTTTAATATTATAATATATAATATATTGTGACATAATACAATGGATGTGATTATACATATTGTTGTAACCGTTGACATATGGAGTTATTCTCATGAGACTTATGGAAATTTATAAATAAATTAATGTTATATTTTTTGTTAGAATTGAAGCAGCAACATAGTAGATATACTTATGTGTTTTATGTAATATGTTAAGCTATAAATAAGTTCTAGCATAATTTAGTTGCGGTGCCAAAAATATACTTATGATTAGAGTATGAGCCATCGTAAATGTATTGCATTTAATCGGATTGAAAAAACCGCAATGGTTTTGAATCTATCGTCCACGTCATTATAGAATGAATACGATAAAATCGGTGCAGTTCCTGCTCACGCAACTATGAAAGTAGAGTAACCCTTATCCACTCGAGACTAATAAGTTAATTAAAAAGTATAATATTGTCTGGTCCAATACCTCTATAAGACCAGAAAATATTAAGGCTTTCGGGAACGAAAACTTTTGCATATCTTGCAGGAAGTTTGCTTTACCAATGAAATTAGTTCCACTATCACAAAACATAGTGTGACACTATAAAATTTATTAGTTGCAGCTGACTTTTGTTGACGACTGACTGAATATGACTACCATGATGTTAAGCACCCAACAGCTCTATTATTGGCAGGCTCTTTGATTTCAAAGATACAACCTTTATTTTGCGGCTTATTATGTGACATGTAATTTGATTTTTCTTGATAATATGCAGCAAAACTACGGCTTAGCAGGCTACCTACTTGATTTGCTAAAACCGTGAAGTTAAAACTTTTCCTCTTAGTTAAATGTGCTATCCAACCATCTCTTTAACTGAATAGCATTTAAATATTCGATATTCTGTGCATTTTTAGCCATTTATTTAGTATGGCATTCGGCAAATTATCATCCTACTTGACATTATCACGCCATACATTTTGTAAACCGATTTTTGCTATGATGCAGCGGTGACAGCCAGCCATAAAACTCGAATAGTTCCAGAAAGGATCAACCGTTTGGTTTGCATTTTTCGGACTGGAAAATGTATAGCAAAACAAACCCATTCTTGAATTGGATTCCGCACTAGGTCTCAAAGTTTTCCATAGTATCTGCATGCTTACCCAACGATCTAACGTTATCGGTTTATGACATGTCATTAAATTCTAAATGGTTGCTCAAAAATGTCCTTTGATAAAATTTATCATTTTGAAGAATAGAGCAAACATCTCATTTAACCGCGAATGGCTCTTTCACTGAATTGGCCTATTTGAAAACATCATCCATTTTAACATCTCCTCGCATTTCATTGGTAACCTGTGGATAAATTTGCGGATAATAGGAGGCCAACTCATTTAGCCTATTTGTTGCGACAAATGAAGCTGATTGTACATTTATCTAAGAAACGGCTGCATGATAACTGCTCGAAAATTTGATTAGTTCAAACTTTAATGGCAATCACATGATAAACCGTTCATCGATAGAAGTCGACTTGGTTTCCTTGTAGTGTTTGATGCAAGCTTCTTCATCTGTGGTCAATACCCTTGCCCAATGCCCCTAGATTTTTTAAATGCAGAACAGGCACAACGAGTTAAAGCAGCCATTGCAAAAGGTATAAGTCTCTTGGGGTTGTGGGCTACAATTCCACCGAGTTTCAACCAAACTTTGTATTTTGCACGATCAAGTTGTGATTGGGAGATCATCAGTTTTGATAGAATCTTGGATCTGCCATAAGAAACAAAAGATAATTCCTCTATAAAAAACAATAATAACTTCTTATCGAGCGATACAACTGGCAGTAGTTAGCCCTCCAAGTTAAAAAATAAAAGATTTTTTGCACCAACAATGCAGGAGTTTGAACGAAAGGTCTAGGCTGGGAAAGAAGTGCGAAGGAGAGCGTCATTTTGAAAAGGGGTGCAGCAATGATTCGAAACAAATGTTATTTAGTAATAAAGTCATTGGAGAGAACAGACATTCACTTGATAGTTTGAAGTGCCTACTAGCAATTACTGGTGATTTAATGCCTGTGCCGGTGAGTTAGGAAAAAGGCAATAAATACTAACAAAAGAGGTAAAGCTCTATTGAAAGCATTTTGGTTACTACAAATAGCTAAGAAGATCAATGCCATGGAGGTCAATGGATTATTGAAAGGTTTGCCTGTATTGGTGGATCACAGAAACAGACGAGTTGCGTACAAATTAACCTCGTGTTAGATGCTTATATCAACGTGCAAGCCTCAAAACAAAATACGGGTTACAAAAACCATGTTGTGCTGTTTGTTCATCGATGCTTCCCAAAATTGTGTAAAGAAGTTGACCGGAATCATTGGGGCAGCCTATATAGAATATTTATACAAGTTTCACTTATACAGTGCAGGCATGTTGTGTCCATAATTATTAGAAAATATTATCTCCAAGTAATTTTCGCAACATCCTGGTTATGTGAGAATCGTCAAGTCAAGCGGCGAGGAATAGGTATTTCCAGAAAATTGACAAAATGCCCAGCAAAATTGGTTTCGATCCTGATAAAATTCCCAATATAGCGTTAATACCTGCCGTCTACGCATGGGGAAGGATTATTCTCTATGCAGTGGAAAGTCAAAAGGCAATGGTACTTCTGCCGAAAGAAACGAAGGTACCGATCTAAAAACCAGTATATATTCCATAAAGCGTGATTTTCTATTAAGGTGATAAACCTCATGGTATATACAACATGAGAGGGAATTCCTGGTGTTAGATGGAAGGAAGGTTCCAAAACTATTGAGCGGTGCTCACATTGGATATATTCAAAATGCTTTTATCTCGGCTAAGTGGGAGTACATATTCCATGCGCTACTAAGTATAAACGTACCCAAGTATGTAACAAGGTGGGTAGCTAATCATTATAGAAAGAGAGTAAAGTACGACAGTAATGGAGGAAAGTACTATCTTATAAAAGTATCATATAAAAGTTCACATATAAGCAACAAGTTGCTTCTATTTATATGTTAAGCGCCTTAAGAATGGTTTGTGCATTTAGAATGGTCTCGGATGAGGATGTATTTCTCATTACGGGAATGCCCTCAGTAGATTTGTTAGCCTTATTTATTTACGTTGGACCAATCTATTAAGCTTTTTGGTGAATAAATCGACAAATAGGAGATATGAAGTAGTGGATTTCTACCTGAGTCAGTTCCTTATACTGAGAAGGGTTACTTTCATGCTTATCTTTATCAAATCCAACACGATGATTCTCCATACTAAGCTCTGATTACGAGGGAAAACCTTAAAATGTAGATCACATGACTTTTCTGTTCCTGCTTTGGCAATTATAGATCTAACTTATTTAGGTAAGTGGGAGTCAGCCGAGCACCAGCAAATATTATTGACCATAATACTGCAAAAATTATGGAAACTATGATATTTATAGAGCTAATTATTAAAAATTATGGCAGCTTAAGATAAGATTTTTACGCTTACGCATCGAGAACCCGACTCAGATTCCATTGTGGGGCAGGTTGTTGGTCATATTTTAGTAGTTAAGATCGTTTATCTTTCAATTTAATTTGTTGGTTTTCCATTTTTTTTTTGTTTTTTCATTCCTTGGTTTTTTTAGGGTGCTGCATTAAGTATTCAAAACGAAGAAGTATACACTATATACTGCTGAAAATAGGATGATCTGATAAATTAGCAAACAACAGCAGTCAATATGTGAAGTGAGTTAATCTTTTTATTTTTTTTGTCAATCGATTTAGTGTCAGATTTAGGCCAGCCTAAAGCCTGGCCACTTATTTTAATTGTTGGTGATATCCAAAGAGTATTTGATTGAAACTAAGTGAGTTGGTTGATTAAGCTCGAAGGTGCCATATGAAAAGGGCTATTGTTTGCCAGAACCCTCGTTACGTTTATTGAGAAGTACTTTAGTGGTATCATACTTTAATTTCGGATCAATTCTGATAATATCTTCGAAAAAATCATTGATGACCAAGCAACATTTATTTCCTATTTTTTTTAGCATCCGTATGTCAATTTATCAACAACAACAACAAAAAATTTCCCAATAATTCAGTTAATTAATCTGAATCGTACAGTTTGTGTTTTGGTTTTTTAATTCGGGCAAAAAATTGATATTTCAAGCACGAATGAATTCAACATCAACAACAACAAAAATCTGTTCCGCATATATATGTATGAAAAAAATGCTACTCCGCTCATTGATATTCTGGTCATATGCTCTATTATAATGCAATGGTTCCAGATATATACAAATAAGAGGAATAAACAAAAAATATGAAAGCACATCGATGAAGAAAACTTAAATTTGCCGGTTGGTACACGAACAAAAATAAATTAAAAAGAATTTATCAGGCTACGAGAATTTTTGTCGATATAATTTATGGAGTTGCCATTATTTTAAACCTCGCTCGGAATTTAAAAAATTGCGGTGATAATTTAATAAAATAACAGTTTTTTAAGCTCTTTACTGAATTCGATTGAAAGTTTATAAGCCGTAGCTAACATCCGACCATATTATTCTTCGTTGAATAAAAATCAAAACCATTTCGGGCCAAATAAATTGATCAGGATTAAGGAGTATGATCATAATTCTTCTTGCTACCAAATTTGACTGTACATTTTCCGGTTAGTAGCATGGTAACTATTCGTCGACAGTAAACAGAGAATTATAAAAAAACACGTGGTATAGACATCTCGAACTATTATTACAAAAAGAATTGCTTTTTTCGCTAAAGGAAGCAAGTTATACATTTGACGGTCCTGGAAATGGCGGTAATGGGGCTTCGAATATAGACCTCATGCAAATAATAGAAATACGACCTTTGCCAATAGAACATAATAATCCGAATGAATCAAGTAGACGAATTTAGATTGGGCGATGCGGAAGAAATATAAAACCGATCTAATGATATCAAGGTTATATACCAACAGATTTAAACAAATGAGACTTAGCATATCGATTCGAACATTGCAGGGAATATAACAATCATAGCAAACAACATAAAACGGCGTTTGTATAACCCTTAGACGGACAATATTAATTCCTTCGTATGCCTTTCGAGCCATGTAATGCTCCTTCAGTATTTCAGGGTCTCATCAACAAAATATTAAGAAATTTACGATTTTCAACCAAAATGAAAACAAAAAATTTAGATAATCTTAGAACAGTTTTGTAGACAACAAAAAGAGTGGTCTGATGATAAAATTAATGAAATGTCGATTTCCAGAAGACAGCGGCATATGTAATTCAGTAATTACAGAAACCTTCCAGATAAAGCTATAATTGGAGCTTACCAATACTCTTAAAGATATTCTAAGTATTAACTTATTTATAGAATATTGAAAAGCGGCTAATTCACTACTAAAATTCCACTACTAGCTTTCAATAGGTGCCAACCTCTTTTAGAACCTTATATTGCAAAACAAAATTTTGCATTTCTTGCCGGACACTATTCTGTTCAAGCAGTCCCGAGACTGCAAAAATTTATCAAATATGCCAAATATTTTTGGTTTTTCAACAATCGCAGCCTTTCTGGATTTATAAAAAGTCTTTGCTAAGTCCAACAAAGATTCAAGAATCTGAAGTATTTTATCTTGTGTAGTCACTACATGATGTCAAGGCTTTAAAATCAGCTTCCTGCCCAAAAGTTTTGGGTTTGTTTTCTAGTGTTTTGGGTTTGTTTTCTAGTGTTTTCTAGTGTTTTCTAGTCTTCCCACTCTAGCTAAAAATCTCCCTTTGCAGTTTGACAAATTTGAATACCATTTCTGTCCAGATAAGGAAGTTCTGAGTCCACCTTCACTTTCATTAACTGTTCAGTATACGATACATTCTAGATTTCCTATCGCTTTTTCACTAGTTTTCTTTCTACTTCTAAGGCTGGCTCTAGATTTGTTAGAGTTGGCCTATTTTTTGTAATGTATTTCTTTTTCCCCAACTAAAACCCATTCTGGGGTGGTGAATATCTCTTCATTTTAGTAGTGTCTACATTAGAAACGTTAAAAGTTTTGCTTATCGCTTTATCTTGATTAGTCGAAATGCCTGATTGATTCGCACTAACAAGGAGTCTCGAATTGCTGGAGCGTTTAATCTTCGCTATTATGTGATTAGTGTTGGGTTGCCGACCTGCACCTGCACGACCCTTCTTCAAAGCCACCTCGAGTTTTCTGAACTGAGTTCTTTAAATTTAATTTTCACCTCATTATTATTTTGGAAAACTGGGATGTTCGAACTTAATTATTTGGCCTTTGTTTATTTGATCCTCATTTAGATCAGGACAAGAGAATGTCCCTGATAAATGGGTTTCTTACTGAGAACCTTTTTCTTCTTTTGAATTAGTCCAACTAACTGGTTGAGGACAAATTCTCAGAATTAGACTTAAATTTGTCCCACTGCTGGTAAATTGTGGTCGTTAAATTTCAACGACTAGGAGATCGCTCTCTCACTCATTAAGCCACCGGTACTAGGGTTCGAAATTCCCGCAAAGTAATTTGATCTTTGCTCTTCTTCATTCTTGAATTTTTAATGCGGTGCCTTTTCCTAGTATTTTATACCTACCATAAGGTTTTGTTACAGCAGCGTCTAACATAAGGGATAACTAATTGCGCTCTCGCATTGTGTGTTTGCTGCTTTAAAGTATAGCTTTGCTGAGGAAAACATCATAATGTGTACTGATAGTAAAGCTGTGCTCGATTCATTAATAAACCCTTTGACTGTTTCCAAACTAGTCAAGGATTGTAAACTTTACATTAATCGTCTATGCGTATTAAATAAAGTCTCACTAATGTGGGTCCCGGCTCATTGTGGCATCGAGGGCAATGAGTTCGCGGACTCCTTAGCTAAAGCTGGTTCTCGTTTGGAAATTTTCGGCACTGAACCAGCTACTCCCCTTTCTTTTAGTTTGGGTAAGCAAGCTATTAAGAAATTCATTATGTCTGTTGCAAAACAAAATTGGCGTGTTTCGTCTGGCTGCCGCTGGGCGAAACAATTTATTAGTGAACCCAATTTGAGGTCGACTAAGTTTGCTTTGTCTTTAAGGAAAGATCAGTTGAGGATCCTGGTTGGGATTCTTACAGGTCATGGCCGATTCAAAGATCTTCTTCATCGCATGGGTGTAGCTCAGGATGGTGTATGTGAGGACTGTCTCGAAGAGGTTGATGATTGCATTCACTTTGTCTGTAGTTGTCCGGCCTTTGAAGGAGTTAGGCTTCAGGTCTTCAACTCTAGGTCTATTCGGTTAGATCAAGTGTCTTCCCTGCCTTGGTTCAAGCTGATTCAGTTTGTTAAGGCAGCTACTCGCCTTTGTGAAATTTAATAGAATCCTAGGTTTGCACCATGTGCCCGTTGTGGCATTGAGTGCGGAATCCTTGAGGGTTCCAGCCATTTTAATATAAAAAAAAAAAAAAAAAAAAACATATGGGAGGAGATTTCTAATTTCATACTGGCAGAGGATGGGCCCTCTACGCATATTTGCGCAGCCTGTATTTGACACACGCTGAACATTTAGTAAATCTGAAAAAAGTTACGTCAACTGTGCTAATTGCTGAGTTATTGTACTATTAAGATTTCAGCCTTCCACCATTCACGTTTTTTTCATCTATACAAATCTACTCAGCTGTTCTTCTAGCAAGGATCGCTATGTACTTGCGGGGGATCGTAAAAAGGTAAAATTCTGTTTCGACAGCAAAACAACACTTCATGTCAAACAAATAGTTTTTTGACTTATTTTTAACCATACCTAAAGCCGCTTGGACGGCACTCATAACTGAAGTTTTTAATACCTCCGAAAGATCATTCACATGTTTAAGATGGAGATTTGCTTCCACAAAGCTATTGCAACAAGTTTTGCTTTATGCTTGTAAACTGGTTAAAACCTAAACTGGTTTACCGTAAATTTTGGGGTTTTGTGAAAATCCCGAAAGTATTGCTTTTTTATTTCTTCCAGGAAATAATTTATTTGTCTACTGTTTTTCGTGAAGTAGCTACATATAGGACGGTCCATGTCTTGCTTTTATAAAATCTTTAAGGACAGATTTGACAGTAAAAAACTGAAAAGAAATTCGCTATCCTTACTCGCTATGGAATATGTACTCGCATATCTTTATTTATAAAATAAAGCAAAACTATACTCCTTGAAGAAAAACGAACATTCCTATTTTTCATTAACGTCAACTAAAAACTATCGCAAATCATTGAACCGCAAACATTAACATTTTTATATTGTGGTGAAAATTAAATAAAAAATACAATAAAAATTTATAAATTCGTACATTATAAAGTGCTAATGACCTAGTTTTAAGGGCATTGCACATTGTAATTAGCCTTCCTATACTAACGTCATGGGTGACCGTTGCTTATCGTGCCACTCGTGGGAATTAAAATGTTAAAAATTAATAACCTAAGAAAATTAGAAAACGAGACGGATATGTCTCTAACAGCACCAAATCAATCATCACCTTTGGTTGCCGATATCATGGATCCTGAGTGGGGATAACTATTACCAAATAAAGGGAACAACTTCCCTAAGCCTACGTTAATGTTGAGATCACCAACCCTTAAGGTTCCAAATGTAAGTAGTTGTTCACTACAATTAAAGACGGCGGCGGCAGTGGCACCCCATGTAACTGTTACTAATCCTTAATCTGAGGAAGTGATCAAAGCTCTAGCCGAGTCTAGACAAGAAAATAAAAACTTAATTCAGCAATTCAATGGATGCAGCAACATTTTCAACTCACTGAAGAAGAAGTTAAAATTTTTAAAAATAACCGAAAAATGGACTATCAAACTGGGCCTGAAGTTCCGTACCAGGAAAAAAAGAAACGTAAGATGGTAATCCAATCAAGTACCAAACCGACAAGGAAGATTTAGAAAGAGAAACCAATTGGATAATGAAAAAATAAAAAATAGATGTAAAAAAGCAAAAAACACAAGAAGTAAATTCTTCCAATAAAATGAAAGCTGAGTCGTCACCAGAAATAAACACCTCTGTGTACACGGCGGGAGCAAAGGTAAACCAATTACCAACTATCAGCAAGACCAAGAAAGAAAAACCACCACCACCAATCAATATCACACAGCTCCATAAATTTAGTGTTATACAAGCGCTAATGGAAGAAGTAGCAGAAAAAGAGTATAGGCTTGTGTCGCTAAACAACAACTTCTGGAGAGTAAATATGCTTGATCCAGACGGTTATAGAAAACTTTCAATTGCATTGAATGATAAAAGTCTCCAATGGTATACATATGAAGACAAAAATTCCAGACCCATTAGAATAGTTGCTAGGGTCTACATCAAACATGCACGCCAGATGAGATAATTGAAGATCTCAAAATAAAAAAATTTAATGATGTTAGATACAGTTAATATGTTTAAAACTGAAAGGAAGTCTACCGAAAACGGGGGGAGTACTGTTAACAAAATAAAGGTACCACTAGTCACTATGACCTTTGCAAACTCAGAGAAAATTGAGAAAACATTTAACATTAGGAACATGTTGGGAATGGTTGTTCGTATGGAGCCATTGAAAAAAACGACAGGGATCATATGACAATGCAAAAAGTGTCAGGCATACAACCACACGCAAAAATACTGCAATTGTAAAACCAGATGTGTAAAATGTGCGGGAAAGCATGATACAAAAAACTTGGTGCAATAGATAGGAACACTCCAGCAACATGTGATAGATAGGAACACTCCAGAAATTTCGGAAGCTGGATATCAAATAAACTGCAGGTTTCATTCAAGTGGTATTTCTACTTATTGGCCAACGGACACAAACAAAACATCAGACGTAATTGACTTCTTCATAGCTAAAGGTATTTCAGAAAATTATATTCATATTGAAAATAATGAAGGTTTATCTTCGGATCATTTTCCAATCATACTTACGATCAGTGAAACAATAATTGAATAAGAAAAGCAACCAAGATCAACAAACGGAAAGACTAAATGGGAAACCTTCGAACACAACTTGAAAAAAAAGTAGAGCTACTCATAAACAATATTCAGATCGCAGCATGGAAAAGCACTCCTCCTGCCAAAAATAAACCTCACAAAATTAAACATATACACAGAAAATAAGAAACTTGGTCAGAGATAAGCGGAAAGCTTGCAAATTGAAGAAAGACACATGTTATCATCTCACCTATTTGGTTTCAACGAGAAATACTCCACCATAGAGCAGGTACACAGAGTCACTAATGTGATTGAGAAGGCGCTTAAAAACAAAAAGGTATGTTCTGGAGTTTTCCTTGATGTTGCTCAGGCCTTTGATCGAGTCTGGCATCGAAGACTGGAATATAAATTTCATCGCAATCTACCTAAGCAGTTCTAAGAGATATTTAAATCTTACAATGAAGGGAGATATTTCAAAGTGAAATATGACGGAGTATTCTCATCACTCAAGAGAATTGAAGCAGGAGTACTACAAAGAAGCATGCTGGGACCATTATCTTTTACTGAAGAAACAGATATTGCAACCTTTGCGGATGAAACAGCAATTTTGGTGGTTGGAAGTACAATCGAAGAGACAACCAATAAATTACAGTACACTGTAAATGAAATTGTCCACTGGACAAAAAAATGGAGGATAAAATAGAATGAGCTAAAAACGGTTCACACAACCTTCATCTATCTAAAAGTAGATCACCTACCTATTTACATAAATAGGCAGGAAATGCAAACCACATGCGAACACGGCAAAAAACCTGGGTATGACGCTCGACGCCAAGGTGAAATGGCTCATTGAAAGAAACAGTGAGCTTGCAATTCACAATAAGCTGCTTTTATACAGGCAAATACTTAAGCCTGTGGGGACCTATAGCATTCAGCTTTGGAGATGCCCAAAAAATAACTAACGTTAGGATTAAACAAACATTCCAGAACAAAGTACTACGGTGCATTGTCAATGCACCTTGGTTTATTTGAAATGATAATATACATAGAGATCTTAAGATGGAAACCGTCAACGAAGAAATCACAAAAAATGCCAAAAAATAAATCCAGCGTTATAACTCCATGAAAACACGGATATTCAACAAATTGTCAACGACGTCGATAGCGTAGATACAAGACGGCTAAAAAGAACGAAGCACAGAGGCTTCGATTTAGTTCTTCAGGACTGAAAGTTGCTGATGTAACCGGAAGAACTAAGCCCAATCAATGGGAGTAACTACAGTGTTATAGCCCAACTAATATAGAATTTAAATAAGAAAGAAAAATTGCTAATTGAGTTGTAACAACTTAGTCCTAATAAAAAAAATTTAAAAAAAATTTACGTCAACGTTGCATTTCCGGCAACGTCGGCTGCAAGACTTTTCGATGATCCACAAGTTGGTGAGATATCTGGCGAAAATTATATTGACGGAGATGAAGACGAATCAAAAACGTCCGGATATAATAGCTACCACCCATAAGGTTTTAAATTTGTCTGCACTTTTACATTCCCTAATTCGTGATTTGAACGATAACTGCCATTGAATAAATGCATATGAATTTTGTTAACAGTCTAACATAATAGCACATCTTCGTTGACCCAAAACCATCCCTTAGAAACTAACACATGACGAATCTATGATCAGGGCGTCTTAAGAGGGTGTGCGTTCATATTTTCAAGTCAATGTTTTAAGAGGGAAGAATGTCCGAGATACAATGAGATTGTGTGGGATCAAAAAGTACATTATTCTTTCCTCATTACTAGTTTCATGATCGTGTCTGGAAAACTTTTCTCCTGAAAATTAGTAACTGTTATCGCTCAAACACTGTATTAATAGGTTTACCTATAGGCCTACCTTGATTTTTAAAAGGTCAAAGATACGATGAGAAATTAATATCGACCGGTTTCGAAAAGAGTCTTAATGAAAATATGTAATTTGCAGTCGAAGCAGTACACCGCGCGGGTTGGGGCGCCCAACCATAGATCCTTAGTGTAAATTAATATTTAATCCTATGTTACAGAAACGGAAATAAAATGCTAATTAAATTTGTATTTTTATTTAAATTCTATAAAAACTAATTCTGACACAATTACTTCTTGTACATATTGTACTACAACAATTTAAAAAAACTATATAGTAAGATAAGATAACCGTGGGTCTAAAAAAAATTAAAAAAAATAAAAATCGTTTAATAGTCCTCTCGACACTATAATTGTTGTATGCAAATATTTTCCTTCTGTTTCGTTTGGATGTTAGCATTAAATAACAAGAAAAGGCAAATTCACATTGTTCTAAAAATAATTAAAAGACGATGGGAATATTGTTCGATGGAAACAAGTGAAAAAAAAATTAAGAACAACACTAAAAACAATTAAGCAATAAAAGTACAAGTAATTAAATTACAAAACTTTTTCGGCTCCAGAAGTTTTTTTTAAGAGACGCTCTTAAATGTTATCGTGTTTTTTTTGTCTTTTCAAGGAATATAACTTTAATTAATTATTAAAAATGTAGTTACAATTGCAATGTAATGAGCACTGTGTAGTGGAAATTTGCACAGTGATATTATCAGAATTTTAAAATACAAGTGCAGTGGCGCCATCTGTAATTTTTATTCTATGCAAAAAATGTTACATAAGAAATACTATTATTATAGGATAATGCAACATTCAAAGATCTGGTTAGGCGTCCACTTATTTTCTTATTAGAATAAACATCGTGTATGGTTCCGTTGGTCGTTAAATTACCAAAACTTAAACCAAACACATTGTTATATGGTGTAATCAAACGCAATAAATTTTTGCAGTGATACCCACACTTTTGAAGGAGTAACATGTTTTCAATACCTTGGGTTCCTAACTTAGAGCAAATGATATATAAAGCTAGTGTTTTATTATTGCTATTCGTGTATCAAAAGGTAGAGGAACAAAATCATATAAAGAATACATAGCCTAATTTGTGTGCTTTTCGACTAAAGCAGTTCACCTTGAACTAACAAGTAATCTAACAAGGGCAGCCGTTAGCATCATTTAAATGTTTTGCAGCAAGGAGGAGAACCTTTTTAAATGTATGCACTGACAACAGCTCCAACTGGACCATGGAACGAATTGGACAAGCAACTAAAACTAGCCATAAAACAAGCTAATGAAGACAACGTTGAACAAACAGCCGCATTGATGGAACAAGATGCCATTTTATTCCGCCCGTTAGTCTCCACTTTGGTAGATTATGAGAATCTGGTATTACGTCAACAAAACACCATTTAAAAAAGATCATCAGAGTAACAAAAATAATTTTGTGGAATTCAACATAGTACTAAGACTGGTGGAAGCTTGGTTGAATTCTGAACCATTTCTCTTAACGTCAAACAAATCCAGAGCCAGATACCACCAATATTAACACAATTGAAAAGTGGGCCTTATTTTAAAAAATGACAACGATTCTAGAAAATATGGTCTATGCAGTACCTAACAAATCTACAACAACGAGTTAAATAGGCATCACCAAAATCAAACAGCGAAATTGGGCAGTTGGGACCTAAAAGAAGGAAACCTACCACCTACAAAATAGGTAATGGAAAGGATAATGGACACTTATCCAGAGTCAGATGTAGTCTAATTAGAGTAGTTTCAACAAGGGGCCCAAAACAGACTAAATTAAGAGCCCTATTACAAAAATTAGTACACTTCCTATAGGGAACAATCAAATGCTTAATAATACAAAAAAACCGTTTGACAAATTTAATCATTTAAAAACATGGGCAGTGACGAAGAAATCATCACCGAAATGCGGGGTAGTGGCGACCAAATCCATAAAACTACAACAGTTTTGGATTGAAAAACCTCAAAATTGGTTCAACGTCACCGAACTCCAATTCCAGATGACAGGAATTAAGTCGGATCAAGAGACATTCGTACACACCATAGCTGCGCTGTCATCAAACGCGTGTGATGTATAGTATTGGACATATTAACATGTCTGCCTGAAACAAGCATATATAACGTACTTAAAAATTCGCTCCACCAACGGTTAACGCCATCTGATGAGGCAAAATATCAGTCTCTTTTAAGCGGGCAGGAGATAGGTGACAGACGGCCAACCGAGCTACTCCAACAAAATAAATACCTTGCAGGAGCACAATTCCCTAAACCGTACAATTAAATCTCTGTGGATCCGTAAGATGCCAAAAATAGTAAAAATTGTCTTGGTTGTGGCCGATTCACAGCAACCGCAGATAAACTTCACGAGGCAATAGCAACTATGAGAACAGTGGCAGCAGTTACGAGGTCCTCACGTTCAGTGTAACGTGCAGGTAGACCTATCAGTGATATATGTTTACAACATCAAATTGCTTTATCGCGGGACGCGACAGTCGAACAGCAACTGGCAAATATAGAGGCCAGACTAGATAGCCATACCCAGCGCTGAAATAGCAACCGTTTGTCGCAACAGGGCCAGAGACGTCAATCCCGAAATAAACAAGCCTGGTACTGAAATCGGTCATGTCAACGTAGTTTGAGCCGGGTAGAAACCGTGCCGATAGCCAAAGCCATGACACCAGAAACAGCAATAAAAAGACTGATGTTTCCTACATAATAGGTTCGGCAGGCGGGCTTACCATTATGAAAAGCTATGTAGCTTTGCAAAAGACCAGGTCACAGAGAATAATGATGTGGAAATATTCACTCCGAAAAACTAAATAGCCACGCGGTAGAGTTGAGAGAAATTTCCTCTGTTTTGCGAAAAATTATTATTTTAATCAAAACTAAAGTGATCTAGTACTTGCAACAGCCAATGGTTCAACCATTAACACCTGCGGAACGAAATTGCTCTAGGTGGATATCGGATTAAGGCCTACTTTTAAACATGCTTTTGTATTAGCATCAGTGAACCGTCCGATTATCGGCGCTGACTTTCTTTAAAAATTTAAACTTCTTGTCGATCTCAAACATAAAAGGCTGGTTGATTCAGCTGGTTCAATCAATGCCACTAGGGTAAAGGTAAATACACCAACATTGATTCATTTCTCTATCGACAACGGTTATGGTAGTCTACTTAAGAAGTATCCTTCCTTATCAGCAGAGCCAGATTCTAAAATTTTAGTCCGTCATAACGTAGTTCATCATATTGTCACTACAGACCATTTGCCAGTGCCAAGACCACGTAGGCTAGATCCAGTAAAACATGAAACAGTCTTTACAGAATTCAAACATATTATTGACTTAGAATTCAGTCAGGAATCATCATCTCTAGTATCATGACAATTACATATGTTAAAATAGAATGAACACGATTGGAGACTCTGTGGAGATTACCGTAAACTGATTCGGCCTATTTTTCGGCAAACTTTTGAACGATTCATGAATCAGGTCATTAGAGATCTAGATTTTGTATTCGTCTATATTGACGACATCCTAGTGGCCTCAAAAGATGACAAACAGCACAAACTACACTTAGAAAAACTATTCAACAAGTAAGTGGAGTTTGATGTTCATATTAAAACCGAAAAATGCGTTTTTGGAGTAAGAACTCTAGATTTCCTCAATCACACCATTTCAAGTAAAGGTGTGTTGACCGAATTAATGCCCTCAGGAACTTCTCAGCTCCAACTACGGTAAAAAGCATAAAACGGTTTGTCGTTATGGTGAATTACTACCACCGATTTATACCGAAATTAGCAGAAACACTAGCGCCAAGGGCCACACACGCATTTGGCCACTTTAGTGAAAAAGCCTAAGACACCCAAAAATATAACTTAGTCCAAGGAATGCCTAACTACACTTTTGTTGGAAAAAACCACGTTAGCCACAGCAACAATTCTAGCCCATCCAATGAGTGATACAAAGATTAGCATAACAACGGATGTACCCAATACAGCTGTAGGCGCAGTATTTCAACAGTACAAAAATAGGTGTTGGAAGCTATTGGGATTTTACTTAAAAATAACTCTCGGATACTGAAAGAAAATACTCCGCGCTCGATCGAGAGTTTCTCGCAATATATCGGGCAATTAAGCATTTCCGATATGTTGTCAAGGGTCGAGATTTCACCTTTTACCCCGACCACAAACCATTAACTTGAGCAATTTAGTATTAAACTGAACGCAATCAAAGGCTCGTCATTTGGGATTTATTAGTCAATTTACCACGGATATCCAGCATGTACACGGCTCAGATAATGTAATCACCGATATCCTTTCCTGAACTACGAAAAAGCGGACTTAGAGCTTCAGAATTTACTTTCTGGCTCCGGGCGACCACGTCATTACAATATGACTCTACAGCTTTTTGCAATGCCTGGCCTAGATATTACCTACGAGACCAGTACTGGCGTAAACAAGCCATATTATTCCAGCTGAATTACGTCGAAATATGTTCGACACTCTACATTGTATCTCACACCCGGGAATCCGTGCTTCTCGGAAATTCATTATTGCTGACTATTTTTGGCCTAGAATAAACAAAGATGTGACCCATTGGGCTAAAGTGCAAAGGCACACGAAATCACCACTTGGATAATTTCCTATCTCAACTGGTCGATTTGAACATATCCATATAGATATAGTAGGACCGTTACCACGCTCTAATGCGTATTCGGATTTATTGACATGTTTCGAACGTTTTACTTGATGGCCCGAACCTTACTGCATGAATAACATGACAGCCACTACCATAGGAAACACGTTGGTGAATAATTATATATCACGATTTGGCGTCCCTAGTACAATAACTACCGATCAGGGATCGCAATTTGATTCTAAATTTTTTATTGCGTTTACAAAACTCTTATCGTATTCGTACAACGGCGTATACTCCGAAAGCTGACAGCATTGTAGAACGCTTCCATCGACAGCTTAAAGTGACATTAATGGCCTAAAGCAACACACTCAATTGGAGTGCTGAAATACCCATAATATTTTTAGGAATTAGAGCGACAGTGAAAGAAGATCAGAAGGCCCACCGGCGGAAATGGTCTAAGGACAAACAATTTAGATTCCCGGTGAGTTCTTCGTCGATAATCCTCTTCCACAAGTAGATAATGACACAGTCGTTGAACAATTCCGCCACCTCATGAGAAATTTGATTTTTACTAGCCCACGAATAACTTCTAAAGACAATATTTTTTACCAAAAGCTTTGGACAAATGTGAGTTTGTGCTCGTGAGAACAGATAAGGTACACATAGGTTTGCAACCTCCCTACGAAGCTCCGTTCAAAGTGGTACATCGTCTTCAAAAATATTTTATTATATCGATAAAAGATAGAAATTATAATATCTCAGTCGATCGATTGAAGACAGCTTATGGCATATTGAATTCATTTGATAGAACATTAGCGTTTCGGATTCAGAGATCTGTCCATTTTCAATAACTGATACGGTTAAAATAATTAAATATTCAAATTTGGCACTTCAACCCAGG
Source organism: Tipula confusa (assembly GCA_963556175.1). Classification (NCBI taxonomy): domain Eukaryota; kingdom Metazoa; phylum Arthropoda; class Insecta; order Diptera; family Tipulidae; genus Tipula; species Tipula confusa. The sequence goes on along the minus strand of OY744475.1, from coordinate 73,711,820 downwards.
CACTAGTAGACTTAATTTCATTGACATGAACACATGTTTGGCAATTGATTCAGCTATCAGCTGTCAATATTATGCCGCAGTTGTTATGCTAAAGTTGGTCTTATGGTGACAACTTAAAATTTGTCACTTGCGGGGGAGTGTAGTACTTTATGTACTATAATAGATTGTGTAAACCGATCAGATGGCACTAGTTAATTGAATTATAACATTATGCACCGCTGAAGTCAAAACGATATTCGTTTAAGTAAAAGTACTTCCGGCATCAACACCTAAAATACCACTAAAAACAAAGAAGAAGAAAATAACTCTAAACAAATGGCAAGGACGTGGATCAGAGATATAATTGACCAGAGATAGTTAACCTAGTCAGTAAATTGCGTCCGAAACCACAACAACGGAAAACAACTCCCAAATTCAATCCTTGGTTAAAACCAATGATATAGATTACTATACGATAATATGTTTAATGATTCCAGTATCCACAACAGTTAATATCAAATCACCTCCTTTCAGTATCACAAGGTTTGATGATGAACTTCGATATTTTGCAGATCTCAAATTTACAAACAACAATTGTAATATTATAGTTTACTATAACCTAATCAACTGCGATGCAGAATTACGCAGCTTTCGGCGCTGTATAGACAAACTGGAGAAATTTTGTCAGGTTCAAGAACAGAGAATTCTATAAACCGTACCACATGCTATGAAAAGGACATATGTTCATTAATTGTATCACTATTTCAACAGTCCGTGCTAGAACTGGAACATAAAAATGAAATGCTTCATGGCCAAAAAGCTAACTTTGGAAGAAGCAAACGAGGCGTTCTTAACATAGTACGAAACAGAGCAAGCGATCTGTTTGGTTTACTAGGCGATCAGCATTGGACAGTGTTCAAAGGTTAGTAAGAGCAAGCAGGCGAAACTAATGAAAGAAACATCAAATTCCTAGCTTCATTAATGCATACGTTATTCCTAATGTCCTCATTCAAGGTCTAAAATCCAAGAAAACGATGAATATTGTCATTATACCCAATACTATTATTTCGCGTGGTGACTTCAAATCAATCTGCATTACCGATTTAATTTAACCGTACCCGTGCTCACGTTTATGCTGCAAATAAATTGTGTTTATATACGAGTAATAACAATTTAACTTTTGCGATTATTATGATCCATATATATTACACTCGTGTGTTATGCCACCCACGTGTTTTAACAATTTTCATAACGATTTTCGATTTTATTAAATTACAATATTTATATGAATGATATATGTGAGCACATAAAACTCTCAATCTACAGGTTAACAGTTTAACATAAAAATTCAAATTTTGAATTGATTAAAATATGAATGTTGATATATAGAAATATGTGTGTGTATGTAATGCATAAAAACCATAAAAACACATTTAGACGATTCATATGTGTGCTATGTATATATGATTGTGGATATAAAAGCTTAAAAATGTATCGACTTTTTTTTACGTTGGCTTTTTATGTATATCGCAATTTTTTTTAAAGGGTAATCGCTTTGATATACGGCTAACCTCAATGAAATTTATAATCGTGGTATGTGTCAAATAGATATGCCCTGTGATCTGGAGGCATTCACAAAACTCGTAAAATACAACCAAATGTGCACAATTTTAGTTCAATTTGAAATGTTTGTAGTATAACGAGGCGACTTAAATTGTTGGCGAACAAGATAAGGACCAAACAATAAATGTAGCTAAACGTTCCCAATTTCAAACAAAACGGTGTAAACGTCGAGAGCTTTAATACTCTAATGTCAAATCATGGATTTGCTAATCACTGTGGTATGTTTATAAAAAATTATAGGAAATCCCATTTAAAATTTGTTGAGTGCCTTAGAACCCGGGTACCGCTTTAAACTAATTTTTAAAAATTCCAAATGAAGTCTTCCAGGTGACAACACGCACAATGTTGTCTGCTCCTGGATGTAATGTGATAACTCATCTCAATCTCCATTTGCTTGGTGGTAAGTTACTATCATGGATTAGAACAATATCATTAGTTTTGATTGCTGGTGAGTTTGTTTTCCACTTTGTCCTTTTTTGAAGTAATGTTAAATAATTCAAATGCCATTTTTTCCAGAATTCGTGTTGCAGTCTCTGTAGGTATTGCCATTTCGAGAAGTGGTTTATTTGGAGATGGCTGATGTCTGGATCAGGCAAATATGCTTATGGATGGTCAATCAAAAAATGCGCCTGTGTCAACGGATTAATGTTGTCGTCTGCACTGATACAAATTGGTCTAGAATTGAGGATAGATTCAATTTGTGCCGGCAATGTGGTCATTTCCTTATATGTGAGATACGCCGATAATGTTTGTTTTAGGTGATATTTTGTAGACTTCAGCGCTGTTTCGTAAATTCCGCCAAAATGTGAGCCAGCTGCTGGATTGAACTTCCAGATGATTTGATTCTGGGAGAATCAAATCATCTGGAAGTTCAATCCAAATTTGAAATCTCATTGTCATTTAAGATTTTGAAGAGCTCATTGAGGTCGTTTTTCACCTCAATGAAATTTGACCCATTGTCGCTTATAATTTCACGCAAAGACCATGGCGTGATATAAAACGACGAAATGTGGCAAGTAACGAATCGGTTTATCTCAAGCTTATTCAAGGTTAATTGCTTATGTGCTCAAATACATGAATACAGCAATGGATGTTATGTCTGCTTTCAGACCTCTGCGTTTTGATGGCTTTACGAAGATAGGTCCAACGTAGTCTACACCTGTTGAAATGATGGGTATGACAAGTGTGACCCGGGTGGTTAGTAAATTAGCCATCATTGGTTGAATATTTTCCAATCATCTAAAATATCTTGTGGCAATGGATCATCCCGATCAAGACATTTTGCCCATGTTCTTTAGAATATTATTTTAACGAAGATCGTTAAAGGGGCAAGAACACCATAAGGGTCGAACAGATTAGAAGCTTCTGACAACATTCCTCGTTTTGTGTATGTTGGGTTTTCCTTCAACGTCACTCTGAAAGTAAAGAAATCAAATTTTGTGTTCCAATAAATACCTAGAACCTTTGAAAATTGTGATTCCTGGTCATTTTCAATCAGTTTTCTGCTTTCGGTGGTTAAGGTTTCATCGTTTGGTAAGCAATTGAATAGCCATTTTCGGAGATTGGACACGGCCGATCTCGCAATAAAAGGGATATTTCATTTTTTGTGGTGATGACTTGTTCTAATGTATCCGCTCCGGTCATCCGGTCATCACCATAAAAATCTCTGGGTATGATGATAGTTGCAGCTGTTGGATATTTTTGTTGGTTTTCATCAGCAATTTGTTTAACACTCGGATGGATAAAAATGGTGCTGGCACCATGCCGTACATGACGGTAAGCAAACAAAACTCTTGTATATGATCAGATAGTTCCTCTCTCCACAAAAGTATCTGATATTCTGTATGTTGTTTGGTTACTAGTATCTGCCTAAACATTTTTTCCGAGTCCGCTGTCACAACATATTGATAGAACCGGAAACGCAGAAGTATTTATTGCAGGGATTGTTGGATTGATGGTCCTAAAAACAATTTATCATTTAGGGATCTGCCCGTTTTGGTTTTTGTTAAGGCATTGAAAATGACCCGAACTTTAGTGGTGGTACTGGTTTTTTTGCAAATTGGATGGTGTAGTAAGTAATAACACTAATTCGTTGGAATATCTATTTCATGGTTGGGTATATCTACCATGTGTCCCAACCTATGGTATTATGTCATGATCTTAAAATATTCTATTTTTAGATCAGGATATTTTGAAAATATGCATTCCACGGATTGTATAGTATTTTGATGGCTTGTAATTTTGATTCTTTAAGTGGCGCAGTTTGGTGTCGAATGGTAAAGCGATGATGTATCTACCGTCGTGGTTTTTTTTTGGTACGTATTTAAAAAATGGTTTTCACAATAACTTTCTTCTCTGGTTTGGGGTGAGGGAGTTTTAATATCTTCCATATCCCAAAATTTCGTGAGAGTTTTGTCTATATTTATCGAGATGCTAAGGTTTGTAATATGTGACGGTTTTTTATCACTCAATGTTCTAGATATAATCCATCCAAGGATGGTTTCTTGATCCAAGGATGGCTACAAAGCTCGACTTGACACCTCCAATGGGACCTGGTAGAATTAAGGATAGGTATTGGTCACATCCAATCAAAATGTCTATATCTCCTAGTTTGTAGAACGTATCGGGTCTACTAATTGCAGCTTTTCTTAATTCAGACCATTGGTAATCTGAAAGTTGTATCTGCGGTTGGTGTGAGGTGAGGTAATTGATGACAGAACAAGAGTGTCAATGGAAAACAATGTGTTTGGTTATGTTCATGAAAATATTTCCAGATTCACGCAACCTCTGGAAGCGCCAACTCATGTTAATCCTAGACCCTCGACTATTATTCGATTATTCTTACGAGGTAAACTCAATTTCTGTTTGCACGCTTCAGTGATGAATGAAGCTAAACATTCGGAATACAATAAAGCTCTTCAAGTATACATCATATTAGCTCCTCAAATATCTAATAGTGTTTTTGGCAAAGGCCAGTGTTATAAAGTGGTGGTTGTGAATTGTAGGTTTGCTCGGTGTTTGGAGTTAAATAAACTGATGTTTTTTCAGCTTGGTTGGTTGCTGTATCCTGGACATTTTTATCGGATCTGGCCTGGTTTAAGGTAGAATATTGGTTATACGTTAGGTGAAGCAATGTATTGTGACGCTTATGGCATTTCTTTCATGACCTCTTAGATTTACAACTGGTGACTATATGAGAATCATCCAAACAATTGAAACAACGCTCGGATTTTAGCATGAATTCACTCCTTGCTATTACATCCAACCCTCGAAATTTAGAGCAATCATATAAATTGTTGACTGTATTGAATAGTGGGCATTTTTTGACGGCTACTGTATGGCTGTGGATGTGGGTGGATCGTGGCTGTTGTTTCCTTGTTGATGGTTGACAGTTCTCTAATGAGTCAGCAAGTTTATTTAGGAAATCTAGAAAGAATTGCCAAGCTGAAAAATCGGTATTTTTGGTCTCATTTGACCAACGCTGTTGTGTGTCGTCATCCAATTTGTTCAAAATTAAATATACTTACCATAGATCACGGTCATTGCCTGCATTTTCTAATGCTTTTATTCCCCGAATTACCTCGTCGGCGTTGTCACAAATTTGACGAATTTATTTGCCGGATAGTTGATTAACTGATGGTTGGTTAATGAAAGTTTGGATAACCGAATTTAATATCAACTTTCTTTTACTATATCGTTTAACCAACTTTTGGTATGCTTCAAAATAGTTGGCTTCGGTTATAGCCAGGTATCGCAGCGATGCTCTAGTTTCCTGTCGTAATGCATCGTTAACATAATGGAGCCTCTGTATGCCAGTAAACCCAGGATTATCATGCACGGTTGAAACGAACATGTCATTAAATGATTGCCACTCTTGGTAATCGCCATCAAATGTGGGTAAGGTTAATCGAAGCAATTTTATGTCACAGCGTGTTTGGTTGAGCAAACCGTTGTGAGAAAGAGAAGAGCCATCGATTTGTAATCTCCATCTCTTGCAAATAATTCATCCTCTGCTTCTGTAAATGCTTTCATTAATTTTTGTATGTAATCAAAACGTGATTTAACATCGTCAATGGTTTCTTGCTCAGTAAGATTCTGGGCGTAGGTCTCAATCGCTTTGATTTGCTGCAACGTGGTTTTGCGGCTTCGGAGAAATTCATCCACCTTTGGTGGCATTATGACCACCAAACATCTTCTCTTAACTCGTGATATCGGTTGATATTTGACATTTCCATAATTTTTGCTTAATTCCTCTTTTTACTTCACTTTAAAAAAAATCTGTTTGAATGTTTGGAAATTATTTCTGTGTCATGATACAAAGTGGTTCTGTCCCTAATATTTTAAGTTTTAAGTTTTTTTGTAGATTCGCCGAAATTGTCAGCAACAACTACTATCGCAGTAACGTCTGCAAATGTTGCAATAGTACCATCATTCATGGGAGGAATGTCCCTTGTATCGATCAGATAGAGTATTGGTCTTAAAGCATTTTCTTTTTGCACTCCAGCTGAAATTTTTTTGAGCTCAGAGTATTCCTTTTTATATTCCACTCGAAAGCATCATTTTTAATATAAAACTTTATGCGATCATAACTTTATGCGATCACATCTAGAAAGACACCGGAGCATTCCTTCTTCTTTTTTAATGTATTCTCTATAATATCAGGATCACTATGTACTTGCTCTATGGTTGAATAATTTTATCTGAATTCATACTGGTGTTGCGAAGTACGTTTTTTTTGCTCTATAGTTATTATTTTTTCTTTAAAGTAATAGTTTCTCGAACAATTTCAAAAATACAGTGGAAGAGTATTCTGTAGTGAAATCCGTACCCTTTATTGCAGTTATAGAGAACTAAGGCACTCTCGTTTTGTTTCATTGTTTACTTCTTTAATATGTGCTTTAAGTTTGTTACATAATCCGTTTAGCATAGAATTGTCTTGGAAGCACGACTCTTTTGCCATTTTTTTAGAGTTGTTATTTTACCTCCACTAAAACCCTTACCTCTTTTGGTTATAACCAGTAATATATAACTGATTTTTCTTATATGATATAATAAAAATCAGAGAGAAACAGAGAGAGAGAGAGAGAGAGAGAGAGAGAGAGAGAGAGAGAGAGAGAGAAAGAGACATAAGACAAGAAAATTTTTGATTGTTAATTCGGATACGAAATTATTGGGCCTAATCCCACTATTAACAGAGTAGCAGCCATTTAATGTTCGGCCCCTTCAATTTGTAGTTTTTTATATTTTACTATGGGAAAATGGAATATTTTGATTTTTTCCGATTAGGACTATGAGTTTTTTGATAATTTTGATAATTTGGATAGATAAATAGTTTGGATTCCATATAAAACAAATGCCAGATCGAGTTTGAGAAGCTTCTCTACATTGTTTTAGATGTAAGTTTGAATAACCAAAGTTTTAAATGCATTTTCACTATGAACCTAAACGACTAAATGAATTCTCAAAGAAAACTTCGTATGAAAAGACGGATTGTAAATATTACGGTCTAGTTAATATCAAGGCAAAAACAATTATTCAAAAAAGCTTCTTTGACTAGAACTTCCATGCATAAACCGAAAAACGATTATTTTCCACATCAAGTCTCGACCTACATCATTAAGTGTGCGTAATCCATATAAAGAGTGTTTTTTTATACGTTCATAACTTTAAGTTGGCAACACTGCTTTATTTGACAACCCATTTAACAGCTGATAGTTGCTTTTCATTTTGCAACGCTTGCAAATTGTTGAAACTTTTTATCAAAATAATGGTTCTGTTCGTCAAATTTATCGTGTACTTCTAACTTATCGTGTAATCGTCCTTCAGAGCGGCTAATTCGAATAACAATAGATCGTTTTCAGACCATGTTTACTTTTAATGATAATGTGCATCCCGTGAGACGCCGAACAGTACCCACTGAAGAAGCTATAGCCGCTGTACAGGAATCTTCATTGAAGAAGATTTGAAATCAGTCAATTCATCGCCGTTCTCAGCAACTGCGGGGTTGTGTCTTTCCACTTTATAGAAAATTTTATGAAAGAACCTTAATTTAAAAGCTTTCAAGATTCAACTTGTTCAGGAATTAAAGCAAACGATGATCGTATGCGCTGCCAATTCGGCGAATGGACTAAAGCAAAAAATGATATTGATGTTGAATTTCCATTCAACATTTTGTTCTCCACAAGCTTGTGATAATCCACAAGCTTTTGTCGAAACACCATTACATCCACATAAAATTACTGTTAGGTGCCCTTTATGGGCTGGTGGGGTCATTGGTCCATATGCCTTCAAAAACGATAATGGTCAGTTACTGTCAATGTTGAGTGGTATAGGGACATGATTAGACCTTTTTAGTACCTCGATTAGCATTAATCTTGCTGACATGTGGTTTCAACAGGACGGAGTCACATGTCACACAGCGCGCGCTACAATTGGTTTACTGAAAAAAACTTTTGATGAAAGAATAATTTCGCGTAATGGTTCAATTAATTGGCCACCAAGATCGTGTGATTTAACCCTATTGGATTAGTTTCTTTAGGGTTATGTAAAATCACTTGTCTACATCGATAAACCAGAGACAATTGAACGCCTGGAAATCAACATTCCAGTTATTGGTGAAATACGGCCGCAAATGCTGCAAAAAGTTTGCGATAATTGGTATTCCAGATTGCGCTTTTTACGCGCCAGCCCTGGCGGCCACATGGTCGAAATCATATTTAAATATTAATGTCATACAATTTTCTGTCCAATAAAGCCCGTTTCATTGATATTAAAAATACGTTTCTTTTTTTATTATGATTTAAACTTGTAACAATTCGTAACAATTTGGTGACAGAAGTGGGATGTACAGTTAAATAATCTTGTTCCCCAAAAGTATGTTCATCATATGATGAGTTAGCACCATTTTCCTCAATATTGATGGTCAATAAAGCAACTTTATAAAAAGCATACCTAATAGTTAACAGTCAAACAATTTAAGCTGACGGTATGTTAACTTCGAGATAAAATATAATCTCTGTTTTATATGATATATTGTTGCCATATAAAAAACACCCTTTATAAATAATAAGCATGCTTTACCATCCTTACTATACCACATAACGTGGAACTTAATTCCACTAAGCTTTTATCATTTTGGAGACATCTGGGAAGCCGCCATTTAATCAACAAGGTTTTATCTTAAAAGTGTGATTAGAAAAGCATCCTGATATTTTAGAAAGTGATAGCATTCTAAGCAAAAATCGAGACGATTCAAAATGTTCGTTCTTTTGACCACAACAAGGAGCTAACCAAAATTTCGTCCCGCTCCCGTCAGAAACAACCAAACAACAGACCAAACTTTCTCCAAAAACCACTCAAAAATCACAAATATAGATGTCAAAAATGGTAAGTCATCAAATCACCGTTCATCTACCTCTGAAACAGGCAATAATTTAATAAAAACATCCTCGTCACCGGTAAAATAAAATTTGTAAAAAAATTAATCCACAATTACATTGTCTACAAACTGACACCTGACTCCAATTAGCCCTTCAACTTAGAATCCATAGACACCAACAGAGACCAACTCAAAAACCGCATTTAACCGCAGAAATAATTTTTTTCTCACCTTCAACCCCAGCCAAAACAGGTCTTGCTGCAAACAATCCTGCCGCAGTAGTCATAGATGCACATTAAATATTAAAGTGCAATTAGAAACCCAACCCTCAAGTAAACCAACATACATCTGCAAGCAACCGTCACTTTACTGCAATCACCAAAGGGGAACACTGAGTGGATGCAAATTAAAAATTCAGTAATGAAAAGACTTAGCTGAACCTAAATTTCGTAACAATTTGGTGACAGAAGTGGGATGTACAATTAAATAATTCTATCGCCCAAACGAATGTTCATCATATGATGAGGTAACATTGTTTACCTCAATACTGACGAAAGGTATGTCTTTTTTAAAGGCAACTTTATAAAAGACATACTTAATAGTTAACCGTTAAACAATTTAAGCTGACGATATGTTAACTTTGAGATAAAATATAATTTCTGTTTTATATGATATTTTGGTTGCCATATCGTGACGGTAATAAGGACCTTTGGTATTAGTCATAAAACGGTTAATTCAATTGAATTGTAATAGTAAAACAATTTTTTTTAAATCTAAGTTGTATTAATTTTAAAGTTTAGGTTTTAATGCAAAACATGTTGACTTTGGATCTAGGCTTACAACAACCAAAAGTAACGAACTAAAAAATGCAATAAATGAAATGGGATGTAACATACATTCCACTGGCATGCCGACATATTGGCCTACGGACGCAGTTAACTCCTGAACTACTGGATTTCTTTATATCAAAACAAGTTTCATCAAATTTTATTGAAGTAGAGGATAATTCAAATATGGTCTCTGATCATTCTGCAGTGATACTTACCATAAGCGACAAGATAATTAGGAAGAAAACAAGACCAACTCTTTTCAATAAAACAACTGACTGGGTTAATTTCAGATCTGAATTAGAAAGCTATATTAACCTACAAACACGATTAAAAACGGTAACGGGGCTAGAGGAAGAAGTTGAAAACTTCACAAATATCATTAAATTAGCCACGAGGAATAACACTAAAGAAACAGCACCCAAAACTACTGGTAAAAGCTACCCATGAAAAATTAGGAACCTGGTCTTAGAAAAAAGGAAAATTAGGAAAAAATGGCAACAAACGAGGAGTACATCTGACAAGACGATCCTAAATAACAAATCACAGCAGCTTTAGCGCGAAATTCAAAAGTTAAATGAAAAATCATTGTCTTTGTTTCTTGGAAAGTTGACGGCTGATGAAAATACAGACTACTCATTATGGAAGGCAACCAAAATAATGAAAACCCGAATCATACAGGTCCCTCCTATTAATCGAAGTGATGGCTCGTGAGCCAGGGATAACAAATCAAAAGCTGAAGTGTTTGCTGATCACCTGGCTGGTATTTTCCAACCGAATGAGACTGATCGGATATTATAATCGAAAATGGAAGTAACGGCTATGGGGGCAGAATCCCTCTAATAACACAGAAAGAAGTTAATAGGGAAATAAAATTCAATCTCAAGACCGAATAGGCTCCTGGATATGATCTGTTAACATGATAAGTTTTAAAGCAACTACCAAAGAGAGCTATTGTTCAACTAACCCATTTGTTTAATGTTGTTATTAGATTACGGCATGTTCCTTCTGCCTGGAAAGTTGCAGAAGTTATTATGCTACCAAAACCAGGTAAACCGCCAAATGAAGCTCAATCATATCGTCCGATATCACTACTTCCTATCATCTCAAAGCTAATGGAGACACTTATTTTGATAAGAATGACACCAATAATAGAAAGTAGAAACCTAATACCGGATCACCAATTTGGATTCAGATGTAAACATTCAACAATTGACCAGGTTCACAGAATTACAGACATTATAGAAAAGGCGTTAGAAGATAAACAAATTTGTTCTACCTTATTTCTGGATGTAGCAGCAGCTTTCGATAAGGTATGGCATGAGGGATTAATACATAAACTAAAAGTTATGCTTTTGGGACCATATGTTGACCTTCTGGAGTCGTACTTATCTGAAAGATTTTTCAGAGTAAGACAAGAAGATGAGTATTCTGAACTGAAAAAGGTAAGGGCAGGAGTCCCACAAGGCAGTGTTCTGGGTCCACTCCTATATCTACTTTATACAAGTGATATACATGAAAGCATGTAAGCATAGCTGACGATCATGTAAGCATAGCATCGTTTGCTAATGACATCGCTATACTAGCAACAGCGAAAACTGTCGAAGAGGCGGCGAATAAACTTCAATATGCAAGTAAAGAAATCCACCAGTAGACCAAGCGATGGAAAATAAAACTTAATGAATTAAAATCTGCGCATGTCAACTTTAATACAAACTATTGGTTAATCCGCCGCCAATCAGCATAAACGATGTCATGGTGCCATACGAGAACTCCACCAAATAATTGGGTATGACACTGGATGTTAAGCTCAAATAGAAAAAGCATGTGAAGAAGAAAAGAAAGGAGCTTGATCTTTAATGATCTTAAATATAGACAATTGTACTGGCTAATTGGACGACGATCAAAATTAAGCACAGACAACAAAATATTGATTTACAATTAAATCCTAAAACTGGTCTAGCTATATGGTATTCAGCTTTGGGCTGTACTAAAAATGCTACTCTTCGATCTCGTCAGTATATGAGCATCTACCTATTAACGAACAGGCATTGGAGCATCGCTGGATCAGCAGTGACCTCATTATAGTTTAGTTTTTAAGAATTCAGATGTCAATTGATGGTTAGTCTGAAAAGACTAGTTTCAATAAATAATAAAAGAAAAAAAAAAGTTTGGGTTTTGGACACATGGTCTCTGCTTTTTGGTAATCGCAGTTCTTGACGAAAAACCAAAATCTCCACTGGAAAGCAATGTTTGGCCTTGAGTAACATGCTCGTTTTTAAGTACTTGCCGAGTTATTCAAGTGCGTTTCGATCACAGAAGCAACTACAAGGTCAACATACGATATTTTCAGTTTATTTTGAACCCACAATTCCTAAAGACAGAAAAGTTAAAGTTAAAAGTTCCACAAATCATACTGTAGTTTTATTAAAGAAAATTGTGGATTGGTGCGCCAATCATGTAAAATTCATAAACACAAACCCTTTGAATTTTCACATATTGTGTGTGTTAAACAAAATGAAAGAGACAGTTTTCTAATTATTTTATGCATTTTTAATCATTTTTCATTCGCACTTAGCTTTTTTATTGGTCGACAAGAAAATGATTACATAACCACATAAAGACGATGTTACTCTTTATGCTTGTATAACTTATAAATAGTTAAGTCATGCAAACAAACACTATATTGTGCGACTTTGTTCGAGTTTGTGTCTTTTGTGTACATGTATGTATATGATTAGTGACACGCCGTGAGACGAAATATTTATGATAATATGAATACATAATCAAGCCGTCTTTCATTTGAAATGCTTTTCTTATACATAGACGTGTCATTTGTATTATGGGTTAGTCTCATGCTGCGTTCTCGTGCTCAACGGAAAATTATATTTTGAAAATTTTCCAAAAAATAAAAATGAAAATAATTTCAATACGAATCACTAACACTAATTTTAGTTCTTTCAGTCTGATTTATTGTGTACATACGATACCCGTCCGTATATGCTTTCCTTTCAAGAAAACGAAAATTTAGAAAATTTTCTATTTAGTTTTTTCTGTATCACAAACATACATCCAACATATAAATTAGCATTTAATACGAGTATATGTGAATATATTTCTATATTATGTTATAAGGAATGAACCGTAAGTACGAGGATAATAAATCTTTGGTATTATAGGAAATGTAAAACGACGATAAAAATACAACTTTAAAATATTGTGACACACTTTTCAAAAACAAAAAAAAAATATTTGTCGTTTTTAATTTTCCTTGAATGGAAAATAAATTTCTCAAACTCCGCGTACTCTATGCACAATGGTTCATAAAAGGAAACGAAAGTGATGTTTTTCTTTATAAATTATAGTCTTATAATATGGTGGGTGAATGGTGAACTATTCATATAAGTAGAGAGACAACTTTGTTAAATTATATAGATCTAATAATGGTTTGACTGGCACAACATGTTGATAAAATTGTAAAGCCAAACTCAAATTGCATGATATGGCTCACCGCTGTACAGCATACAAAATGTCAAGCTTATATTTTATTTATGAGGCCTACTCATTTAACAGAGGTCGGTGACTATTCCTCTTACATTTTTTACTATTTTAGTCCTATTTATGCTGTGTCTTATTAGCCCAGGTTGTATTCAGATGATAATACTTACGTTTTTTGACGTACATGCGATCGATAGCCATTTTTACGATTCTTGCTATTGGTATTCTCTAAAATGCTGTTCAATTTTTAAGGGTGCCTTGAAATCGCTTGTAATATTGTAGAAGATTTCATCAGTTTTAGTGGTTTTCTAAAGTGCTTCGACACTGTATGATTCTCTTACTTATCAGTACTGGTTTTTTTATCTTCAAACACTGTTATCATCTCAGCATTCTTTATCGGTACATCGTAATACCACAGGTCAAACCCCCCTAATACCCGTATTGGAACCATCCAAAAATATTGCGAAAATATGCCATTTACATATTTACCGAAGTATTTCTACGTCTAGTAGTAGTGCCGCCATCTCCATTTAATCCATATAGGTTCTGTAGAAGTCAAAGACAGTGTTCTGTGAGTACCCATATGACTGTCCTTAACTCCCTTTTTATAGAGAAATTAGTATCCACGAGCGTTTCAAGTGCAACCTTCGCCAGATTTGCCTTGCTCTCTTAAATATGGCGGTGTCAGTCAAACCCTTTCAATGCCAGGGTTTTTGCTCTTTTCATACAGGCCATTCAATTTGGTTTTCCATAAAAGACCTTTCCACTATACCCTATACTGTTTCAGTTAGAGAATTGAACGTTTCCTAATGAGTTCATCTACCATGCAGCTCCTGTTGATGTTCGAGTGACCAGATGATGTAGATAATGAAATGCAACATTCCAATGCAAACTTTAATGGCAGAGAAACTGTTTTCAGTGTTCTGAATAGAACAATCCTTCTATAAAAAGGCAATTTACCCTGATTAAACATTGGACTGTTTTTAAAGCACAACTGCGCAGAGAGATTAGTATTTTGAAGCATTCAAAGTCTGGTCTGAGCCATGTTTACCTATTTCCAGGGTTTTTTAAGTGGCGGTCGGTATACTTTTCCACAAAAGCCTTCTCGCAACTGATTCAGATAGAAAATCCTACCATGCTTAGCAAGTTCATCTGCACTGAAGTTCCTCTTGAACTTCGAGCAATCGAGTTCTGGTGCCCAGATGTTGTGGTTGTTGCAATGTTCATACTCATCTCGTTAAAACATGATCGGCAACATCTTCTTTGACGCCAAAAAGCCAGTAATTCTTACTATGTCGGTATAAGATCATTGCACCAGTTTTGGTTTAAGAACCATTTATCTATAACCAATGGCAGTCCCGCGTGAGGACATTGCGATAATCTTAATCTTCTAGCTAAATTTACTTTGTCTAAGATACCACTCAGAAATCTGGCTTTGTCAGTAAAGGCCATTTTAGTTATATTTCCAGAAGGTGGAGCAACTACCGGGATTTGGTATTTCTTAACGAAAAGTACCAGCTCTATTTTAGAGTGGTTGATTTTCAGTCCAAACTTCACTTTGTAATAATTAGGAGTGTATTCTGAATACACTCATTTGTGGATAGCCGATTACCAAAGACATACATATCATTGTGATCGTTAATACAAGTGTGTTCAGAGATGTTTTCACAGGTTTGCCTTTTCGTGTTGACATAATGCTTTATTACTGGATTTTATTCATTCGAATATAAACATGTACCAACAATTTTGAGGTCTTCAATAGAAAAGGTGAAAAGAGTCCTTTCACAATTTAAGATAAAGACTACCATCTATTTTCTATATGAATATGGACCAACTTTAAAAGTCATCTCTAGTCATGAGAGGTATTTGGAATTCCGATACTCTCTGCGTTTTAAGTTTCATCAAGTCATCAAAACACAATGAATAGTAGATTTCAATGAACAGTTTGAAAAATTCCTCTCTGGAGGCTATCCAAGAACCATCAGGTTTCATTAAATGACTAAGATCATAATTTCTAATATGAGAAGTCTCAGAGTCCTACTCCATTTTATCACAGAAGAGCGTCTAACAATAACTTTGTGTCGTTCTCAGCCTACCTTGTACCGTTTATAAGGTCCTTCCTATACGAGTTCTAATCCCGATACTACGAAGTTCGTTTATCTTTATCAATGGCTGTCCTATATGAGTTTTATTGGATTTCTAGCCTTTTCGACCTCTAGGCTGGTACTTGTTTTCGCCAAGGCACTATTGTAGGGTAAACTGAATTATTAAAATTAATTTAGGCGTTTCTGATAGTACCAACTATGCACTTAAGATCCTCAACGATGGATGGGATCGGGCCTGCGTAACTATAAATACCCCCTCAACACTTTCCAACTTTTCTTCCGCATGTTCTTCTTGGTTTTCTGGAAAACTCCTAACAACAAGGACGAATGTTAAAGTGGTAGTTCATAAATCTCTACTCTCCAGCTATATGGTGGATATTTTCAAAATTAAACTTCACATCCAAAATCTCCTTTTTGCTTCTTATAGTTTTAGGTTAATATTTAGCAATACCCAACACATCTCTCTGTCTCTCTCTCGTTCTTTTTCATTCTCTCTCTCAAATGATGTTCCTTGCTTGTTTTTTTTTCTTCCAACTCATGGTGTGGCTGCAGTTTTTGGGCATTCCAAAGATTTTTCAACAATGGGTTGCCTCTGATCTTTTATGAGCTACATCTTGAGAGTTATAGCTCATTTCTCCAAAATATTTTTGGCTGAGCTTTAGTTATTACGGTCTCACGTTTTTGGAATAGGTTTCTTTAAACTGTTTTAGTTTTTTTAAGAGTGCCAGTGTCCTTAGTAAATTTTTTTGTCGAATTTATAATATTCACTAATATTCTGGTCGCTAGATATCCGGAAGGCTTTGTTAAAGATGGCTCTGTCAAGTAAGCCCTCAGGACCTTTTAAATTTTTTGGTTTGCCGTCAATATTCGTAACTCGTTCCTACCAACAAATGGTGGCCTGGCGTTATTTCCATTGTACTGAGTTTTATTTAACAGTAAACGACTCATTGGAAATATTACTCTACTAGAGACATGTTCTTTTTTCTCTGAATAATTTTCTTGTCAATTAATTTGATGGTACCAATTAAATGAGTCAGGTTTTGAAGGGTTTTCCAGACACGCGTTTACGTATAGATCGAAGAACCGTGCGAATTTTCTTTATTATTTTCTATTCTGTCATATTGAGCCTTCCTTTATTTAAACTCAACTTTAAAAGCATAGGATTTCTAACAAGTTGAATCATCTTACTCTATTTGGGGCTCCTGTTTTTATTTTCATCCATGATATGCAAATATCTTTCACTTTACATAGTTCTTTTCCAGGTAACTACTTCTTGAAACTACTTTTCATTGCTGGTGAAATCCTGTCAAGGTTGATCATTGCAAGGAATTTTAGTATGGCGTTGTGATGAGCAATACCTTGCTAGTATTTGGCATTTCCTTAGGTCACGTTTCCTCTAAATCCTACCTTTCAAACTTTTTTTCATTTTTTGTGGTAATCCTATCCAGAATTCTAAACTTTCATCTGGTGACTCGATATCAATTTTTCTTATATGTAGCTCCTAATCGCTCTTAATGATAAATCCTGCCTAACCTAAATAACATTCTGAGTAAATCTTCAAGAAATATTGTAGGTATGGTAAACAATTATCTTTTGCATCCATCTGCGAAAAGTTTCGAATGCATTACAAAACAGAAACGGTTTCACAGTTAAATGGTTTAAAAGACGTCCTGGCAAACTTTGTTGTGAACTCTGTTTTTTTTTCTGTCATCGAAATCCATATTGAACGCAGAGTCCACTGAAAACGAAGTCAGAAAGCTTATTGTCAACTACGTACCAAATAAATGCGTTGTTGACACAACGATAAAAATGAAAATAATTTTGATAGATGAAAAACCTATTCATCAACCACCAAGAAAATTATACCTCTTATATTATAAATTGTGTGGAAGCAACCTTAACAAAGTCATCGTAAGGGATCGGTACCCATTGGCGGATAATTTGAAATTAGCGGGAGATAACGGACTAAAGATAAGATGGTCAAAATGTAAATTCATGGGGAAATAAATAGAATATTTGGGGTACCCCAATCAGTAAAATCAATTCAAAGTTTTCTTGGACTGACCGGGTATTTCCGAAAATTCGTTGAAAACTACGGAATTATCGACCCCTCATTAACGGATTTACTAAGAATAGATGCCTCTTGGTACCGAGGAGAAAATTACAATCAACCATTTGTGCAAACCACCTGCAAGTCAGCGTATTGTTCGTATGTTCTCATAGACTGTAGAAGCAGTGATGCATACAGATGCGTGCAAGATAGTTATTGGTGCTATTTTGCTTCAAAAGTTGGGTGAGGACCAAAATTTCCACCCTGTTTTTTATTTAGCAAGTAAACATCACCTTGTGAAGAGCGCTACAGCAGTTATGAGCTAGAAGTTTTGGCAATCGTTACCGTTCTTCAAAAATTTAAAGTTTACCTTCTTGGTCTCAAATTTGTGATATTTACGGATTGCGCTGCGCATTTAAAGCCACTATGGAGAAACAAGAATTCACAGCTCGGATATCTGGTTGGGCGTTGCAGCTACAGAAATTAGATTTTCGTCTAGAACATCGACCGGGAACAAAGGGCTGCACAGAAGAACAACCAGGACTTAAAACTTATTTTCCACATCCTGGAAAATGTAGGTACGTATAATGATTTCATAACTAATCATGGTATTTTGTTTAAGACAGTTGAAGGTGCGTTTGTATTAGTTGTACCCAGGGGTATGCAAAGAGAAGTTGTAGTACTACCACGAGCTAGGACATTTTGGAGCTGGACAGGTACAAGAACTAGTACAGTGAGATTTTTTCTTCCCTAATTTCGTCTGGCAAGTAAGTTCTTATTTCAAAAATCTCGTTACATGCATTTGTGCGAAATGATAACTTGGCAAGAAAGAAGGCCTACTCAATCCACTGCCAAAAAGAGATGTACCATTGAACATATTCCACGCAAACCACATGGGACATTTAACTGCAATAAAGAAAAACTATTAATATTTATGTCCATAAATGATAGTTTCTGAAATTTGTCCCAACGAGAGGGCTAACGACCAAAGAGGTATTTTTAGCAGCTTAAACTGAAAAAGGGTGTGTGTAATCCGATCGCGGCAGTGGTTTTACATCCGCAGAATTTTAGGAGTATTGTAAAAAAAGAGAAATAAATTGCCCAACATAACCACAGGGATGCCATGGGGGAATGGATACCTGTTGTGTTCACCTTGCGTGACAACCTTGCTAAAGGAGGAATAATTGATCGATTAAATCGCACAATTATTCCTGCTTTGGCAAGGTTGTCACGTGATGACCCTGGATAATGGTATAAGTACGTCGATCGCCTGCAACGTTATCTTAATAAAACGAACGAAAGAAAAAACCCGTTACGATATAGGGGCGATATTGTTGCTTTAAAATTTGTTTATTATTTTACTAAACAAGTGTTATTTGCTGCTGGTTTTACTTTGGATTTTTCTCCACTCACTTAATAAATTTATTTGTTTGATTTCTTACTTTATTTTTACCACTTTATCTCGCAAGTCACGATATTGCACTGAACTAAAGTTCGCAGACAATAGTTTATATACCAAACATAATAACAAAATTGTACTAAACTTAAATACAAAAATCATAACAGAAGACTCTGACGCATTACATGTAAACACATTTAAGTGCATGAAGGCATCTACTAAAACATACCACCAACGTTAAACTTCGTTTTAATTGACAGGAAGTAAGCATTATTTATGGATAGGGCGCTTGTATGTGCCTCCCATTGTTTTAACTCTTGTTACCCTCACCTTGCCATTATTTCCTAGACATAGCTCGACAATACGCAATAGTCCATTTTGAGCTGCATTAAAAGCTGCTTAGGTTATCCCTATGCCACCGAACCCAGAAATTCTGATTTCGCTTCTTGATTAATTCCCAGTTGGTACTAGCTGACATATTTTGGTTTGACAAATCCTCTTCTGGTAACGTATGAAGTGCTCGAACAGTGGTGAAGTACGCTGGTTTTAAAATCAGGTCATCTATGCCATCGAGTATGGAATTATTTGGGCATAGAGGACGAGCTTTGAGAATGATTTCTATGCATTTCATCAGAGTACCAAATTTCTCAAGTGTCACTATGGAATCACAAATTACCCGTTTGAGATGCGCGATCTTTGCTGCTTTTACGGCTACTAATCATAGTCGGTTCATGTGAGGAGCACCTGGCGGATTAATATGCCATACAATTTCTTGCGT
The DNA here is from genome assembly GCA_963556175.1 of Tipula confusa. NCBI lineage: Eukaryota > Metazoa > Arthropoda > Insecta > Diptera > Tipulidae > Tipula > Tipula confusa. The sequence continues at coordinate 73,692,183 of OY744475.1, read as the reverse complement.
TAAAAGAGAAGAACAAATATTCGCTTGATTGGTTCGTAAAAATTGATATAATTTTTTTAGCTGCTTGTTTGCGGCCAATAAATTGGAACCATTATCAGTAAACATCGCCATTCAAATCCCACGTCTTCCGGTCATTCGGCTAAGCGCTGCATTTGGCCTAACTTTGCAAAGTTAGGTCACCGACAATTTCTATGTGCACCGATTTCGTACTAAAACACACAAATATGCACATTTATGCTTTGATTGGATGTTAACCTCTTTTTCTCACTGAAGTCACTCTGAACGGACCAGAGTAATCGACGCCTATATTTACAAACGCGTCAGCATACGTAACTTTTTCTTCCGGAAGATCACCCATGAGTTACGATTCGAGTGTTAGTTTTTGCTTTACACATGGGACGCATAAGCGTACAATTCCGCGTATAGCATCTTTGGTTCGTAAAATTCAAAATTCACTGCGTAACAAGTTACTGGTCAAACCAATGCCGGAGTGACAGAATTTATTGTAGTAATCTCGGACGATCGCATTGGTGATTGATGATTTACAAGGCAAAATAATTTGGTGTCTAATATTATATAGCACTGCTGATCTACTAAGGTTTCCACCCACTCGTAAGATTGCCGCTTTATCGACAATTGGATTTAATACCTTTAATCTCCTGGATTTATGTACTGCTTGATTTCTGGCCAGCGCCTTCAGATTCTCGCTAAATGATAAACCTTGTTCTAAGAGAGTTATTCTTATAGATGCTTCTTCGATGCCAGATGGACATAATGAAAATTATCTTTTAAAATTATTTAAGATTGCTGATGTGCGATTGGCGATGAATGTTAGCCATTTTCGAGGTTGCGAAGATAACACCAATCAAACACAATTTTTGAGTCTGTCCATATCGTCATGTTTTCAATACTCAAGCTCAACGCGTTTTGAAAAGCTACCATTATTTTTTTAAGCAAATAGGCACCATTTAGTTCTAATCTAGGAATGCTTAGCTGATTAATCGGTGTTGTTTTGGTTTTGGCTGCTATTAGGTGCGTGATTATTGTGGTTCCAATGGTGGCGTGGCAGTACATGGCTGCAACATATGCAAATGGACTCGCTTCACAGAATCCAAGCAGTTTGATTTCATTATGAGACCCAAGCCTTTGGGAAATTTGTATGTGTTGAAGGTTTTCCAAGTCTTGGCGTAAACCTTTCCAACGTCGATGTGCTCGCGCTGGTAACTCATCATTTGGAGCAACATTTTTTACCTGAATAGTCGTAGGAGATAACCTTCCAAGAGGGTCAAAAACTCTCTTGGACTCTGACAACATCGATCTTTTGGTGTGCTTCGTGAGATTTTCAAAATTCGTGGAAAACTGAAATTTATTAGTTGAAGGAAACCACTCCAAACCCAAGAGTTTGGTTGCTTCTGGATGCTCTGCGATTTTTATGCTGCTTGTCTTCGTATTTGTTTCACAAATTGCTTGCCGTATTTCTTCATCATTGGACGCTTATTTTCGCATATTGAACTTGGCTGATTGAAATACGCTGTTGATGCTGTTTTTCAATTGTATTAACCCTTCCTTTGAATCTGCGCCTGTCATTAAATCATATACATAGATATCTCTTTGTATTTATTTAGATGCATGTTCGTGCTGCTGTTGATATAATAATGCTAGTTTTTTCATACCTGATTTATTGCTAAATGCGTTGACGAACCAACTTCACTTGAATGTACCGAAAATGGTAGCTTCACCACAAATCTTCCTTCTGCGCTTCTTTTTGTAGTAGTCAGAAATAATTCCTCGCACTTTTGCTCAGCATCAGAACACTTTGGTTTATCTGGCACGGTCTTGACTTCCCAAAAGGCTCGCAATTTTGCATCAATGTCTAACAATATGTTGAAGCATGTAGTCGAATTTTTCATTTGCCTATCGAATTTGCCGGCCACAATCCACCCAAATGCGGTTTCCTCTGCAATTTCTCTCTAGCCTCTAGTTACGGCATAATATATTTCGGTGCCAAACAAAATTCAACTGCACTTCTCCGATTAAACTTGGGATCCGCCAGTGTCACATGATGGAATTGGCGACGCTACTTTTGGTACGATATATGCTTGAACTTCCACTTGCGGATACTGCTATAGGTCGCACCAAAATAAACACTTTGCCTCGCGACTGACCCAATTTGGTATCTTCAAAACCCTTCATATACTTTCGTCCGTTTGTTCGCTTTATTCTTAACTTCTGAACGCATTCTTCAGTAATGAATGATTCCTGTGATGACAAATCTAATAACGCTCTAAAGTTTAATTCATCGCCGTCGTTACATCTGAGATTTACCCTTGCCGTGGGCAACACGACTTGAGATGCTTTTGTAACTTGTAAAACTACTGTAGTACTTAGCTTTGGATCAACCGTTAAGCTTTGGGATACTGGGCTATTGCTCGCTTGTTCACATAAATGCAATAATGTGAAGTGTTTGCGGTGACACTGACGACAGCTGCCCCTCGACTTGCATGCATACACGCTGTGCTTATAGTTAAAGTAGTTAAAGCACCGTTTTTCTGCTGCAATAATATCCTTTCTCTTAGGAACTGGTATTGCTTTAAAAGTTTCGCATTCGAATAACTTGTGGTCGTTGTTCTTGCACAACGTGCAACATTCTTGGCAAGTGTAGCGAATGAATTGAGTTTATTTATTTTGCTGGACGATCATGGCGGTGATTTATTTGCTGTGTATGATTTTAGCGACTCCAGCTGGTCTGTACGCCTGTCCCGAAATTCAAAAAACTCCGATAAGGAAGGAAAATCTTTATCCTCTTTATTTTCTTGAGACTACATTTCCTGTGTTTCCGTTTCTAATTTTTTCAGCAAAATATAAGTGAGCCAATGATCGCACCGTTTTGCCTTCGCCCCTAAACATTTAACTCCCCGAATCACTTCATCTGAATTGTCAAGGAGCGCTCGAATATATGCTGCAGTCGGATTATTGATCGATGATTGTTTCAAAAACGATTCAATATGCGACGTTATATGGTGTAACGCTTTTTGTGTTACCGATTTATTAGCTTTTGTAGGGACTCGTTGTAATTTCCTTCAGTCACATTTGTGGCAGAAATCGTTCTGCATCGCCTCTAAGGAAACTCTTCCTTATTAATATTGAAATTTTTGTGATGATGTCAAATAATCTTTTTCATGTGTAGTGGACGAAAAAAGGACTTTATATTCCCCACAAAAAAATTGAATATTGATTTTCGGCAACTTAACGTCCACGCCACCAAATGTGTGAGACAAATTAATTATGTCATTTGCCTGTAGAGTGTGTTATTTTCTCTGCTACGCCTTTTTTTCGTTGAGTCCGGAAATGACAGTGTAATAACTGTCCTCTAACGGACCAAGGTCAGACTCTTCGGATGGATCACAATTAATAATTTTTTCCTCAATACTCATGAATTGATCGAATATTTCCTGTGCGCTTCTTGCTTTTGTTCATCGCTGCTCAATATCTGGGGCACTTTCATCATTCAAATCACTCACGTATGCCAATAATTAGGTCATACTACCTTTCTGCGTAGTATGACCTAATTATTGGCATAATTTTTTAAGCTCTCCATTTTACTTATTGCCTAAATTTCCTCACTATTTGACACTGCACAGCAAGGCATCGTAATCGAATTCATCTGGAAGGTTTGTTATAGAGTCTTAATTAAAGATGTCCATGGGCCGAACCATCGTCCATGTCAGTACAGGCTGACTAGAGCAATGCATTGTGCAGATGGATTAAAAATCGAACCTGTATTCGTGCGTCCTCGATTTGGCTGGTGACGGCGTATGTTAGGACGCTAAAAGTTAACCGCGAAAAAGTTGGGAGAAATTCGGCCCCAGAAAAGATTGTAGACTTAAAAACAAAATAAAAATTAAAGATGCTTTAATTTGGTTGTACAAATAGAGACGTCACCTCTTAAGGAGACTTTAAGAATTTGGGTACGATCGTTTTGGCACTTAATTAGCGTATTTTTTTCAAAAAATAGAAACAGGCATCGAGTTGTTTATTTGTGAGTGCAAGATCCACTTGCAAATCATGAGCTAAATGAGAAAATGGTCCGGTTTTAGATGCTGTCTTTCATTACACATTTTCATAAAGAAATTACAGCTATTTTAAAACTGATCAAAATCGAAAATGTTAATACTATGTCTACTAAAACTTGACAAGACTATATAGACTGTATAAATTTGCATTTTTTTTTTGGTTAAAAACTTCATTAATTTAGCATAACTCAAAACTTTTGTGAATATTCAAATCTCAAGAATAAATTTAAGGCAGTTAACATGCTTAGCAAAAACACGTATGTCGCTCATTTTATCAAACATATACGTACATACGCAACACATTTATTATTTAATTAAATTTAATTAATTTTTTTTTAGCTCGTACTGATGAGAACAACACATATAAAATTTTATTATTTGATAGAAACTTTTTTTTCGATGTTTTTGTTTGTTAAAAATAATAATACAAAAAAAAAAGCTCAAAACAATATAATAACATTTAAAAAAAGTTTCATACATTTTCAATTTATTTTTCACTTTAAAGTTTTTTTTTATTTTTTCGCTTGTTAAATTAGAACGTGCACGACTATATAATATATGTACATATATGAAAAAGCTAATAAAAAGCTTTTCATCTTCATTTTTTTTTGTACCATTTCAACGTCGACGAGCTTTGATTGAACTAATTTATTTCATTTGTGTGTATGTGTGTAGGTATGATGTGATGAAAAATTTCAATACCATGGAAAATTAAATTAAAGATAATTCCGAAATCTTCGTCTATACTCACATATTTATATAACGAGTAAATTTCAAACATCGTACAGTATTTTTTTTTATTTTGCTCGTGAAAATGCAAGTTTTCCATCGTTGTAGAAATGATGAAAATATAAGAGAATAATATATTTTATATTCAGCTTATACCAGTTTATGCTTTATACCATAATAACGTATGCACATAATAATAAAATGAATTTTATTACGAATAATGTGTTGTTGATATTGGATCGATCACTATGTTTATATTACGTAACGAGTATATGTCACTATAAAGGCCGTTAACCAAAATCGATTCGTACTAAAGTTTTACGTAACCAGATTTTTGCTCAATAACATATCATGAGTTAAAAAAAATAATATATGCATGTTGTTGGTGAGCGATGAAAAACATTTAAAATGAATTTACGATTTGGGTTTTACTTCAGACGATATCATTATTTATTTAGAACGCCAACTAAACTAAAGCAAATAGGTCACAAACTTCCTAAATCGTTTCTCTTAAAATTATTTTGCACGAAAATTAAATGAAATAACCGTTAAACTGATAAAATACGTCATTGCAATTATGAGGCAACTAATGGACATACATTTGGTAAGTTCATCACAAAAAATAACAGTAAAACGACTTACGAAAACTCCCAAAATTCTAAAACGTGTATACATTAGAGATTAAAAAATAAGACAAAAGAAAAATTATTTAGCACCAAAATTAAATGAAATAACTATTTAACTGACCAAAATCAATCAAAAAATAAATTCGACCACTCTAAACTCCGTAATAAGTAGGCTAGAGAAAAACCAAAGGTTGAATATTTTTCTGTAATAAATGAAGTAATTAAACAAAAGTAAAATAACAAAACTGGTAGACTGAATAGTTGCACGTGACTGTAAAACAACCGTTGATGACAAATTTTCCTGTCTTTCAAAATTGGAGTTAACCAAGACTGATGCGCAAAACTGTTTCAGCTAAGTATTTGGCCTGTTGGAATTTAGTACGTGATTTTATTCACTGGCGATACAACTTTACCCCAAAAGGGATGAAGTTGGAATTGATTTATAAATATTGACGCGGCCTACTGAATGTTTTATTTCTGAAGATCCTTTCCCATTATACTACGTCGTACACAAAAAGGACAGGCATGGTTTTAGTATATTTTATAAAGTTGGTGGGGTACTAAGCTCAATGTTCAAGGTTTATTCGAAAAGAGAAAATAGAGTGGCATTCTACCTTGAAAGTTTTTACCTGGTTTTCTAAGGATGCTAATGAATTACTTACATGCGATAGATTATTTTTCATTTATTTTTATAAAATAAATCAACCGGCCATGCAATTTTTGGATCTTGTGTTTTCAAGTGACGACATGTTGTCAGAAATGTCAACATGTGATATTTCACAAAAAAGATGTCTGATATTTTATTAATACCAAGAGAATGGCAGTCGGAATCCTCTCTCTAGGGATATGCTGAAGTAATCGATACACACGAGTTTGTATCGGTTTTCAACTTTTGTCTTGGGAAATGGTCCAGCAATATTAATTGCGATCCGCTCAAATAGTACTCCGACATTGTATTGCTTTATCCTTTCTCTGGTTTTTGGTTGGAGGCTTTTACTGGCTGCATATACTTCACATCTTCCAGCACTACTCTTCCACATTCTTTCGACAATTGGCCCAATAGAACCGAGACTTTGTCAGTTTTTATTGATGCCTAGATGTTCCATTGTGAATCTCGTACAGAACTTTTTTTGTCCGGTTATTTGGGAGTGCAATTTGCTAGTTTATATCCTTACAATTGACCGATTCACATCGTTTTAACAGCAATGTAAACACTTCACCGTAGCACTTTCCTTTGCGACTTCATTCCACTGCGGCCTTGTACCTTTCTCCACCGACTTGATTATTGCTGTAATAGATGGGTAATGTCACTGTTCCTTCACTAGCTCCTTCCTGGTCCAGTGATCTTCTGCATCTACACTAATTCTTGTGATGCTTACTACAGGGTTCCTTGCTTTTTGTCTTGAGCAGAACTAACATTGAGAACTACAAGGCCTTTTTGTAGATATTCCATCTGCGGTATTATGTAATAACCCACGTTTATGTTCTGTTTTGAACGTGGAAGCCTGTAGCGACTATTATTCTTGCAACTTTCCCCTTGTGTTCTGTGAACTTTATTAAACATTTCAGGGCTGCCTGGCGAAGATGAAACTCTTCTCCATACAGGTAGTTATGGAAGTACTTCACGCTATCCACCATTGTCAACAATTATCTTCGTGTTACGTAATAGTTTGTATCTGGTTTGGGCAGGGCGTGGCCGTAGTATATTATTACCCCTTCTGTATTCTCATGGTATTGTGATAGCTCTGCTCATATTTCTGTACCACTTGCATCGGTATCCAATAAAATAAGTCTGCGTCTTATGGATACGTCAAAATCGGCGAACTGCAAAGTTTCTTCTTTAGTTGGATGAACGCATCTTGATGTTTCCTTGTTCCATTGATAATTTTTGTGGATCAGTTTGTATCCCTTGACTCGACATAATTTACTTAGATAATTTACTTCGTTTTAAAAAGGCTAAATTTTGACTCATGTAATTTCAATCCGGCTGACCTGATGGTTTGTAGCACTTTTTGGAGGTTCTCCAGGGGTTCCTTGAATGTCTGCCCCAATACTCCTGTTGTGCACCTATCTGTCTGTGTTTTTCATGTTGTGTATAACCAACCTCTTGCTGCCTTCTTCTCCCGGTTGCTTTAGAACGCATCTACAGGTAACCTATTTAGTAAAAAGGAGCACTAAAATAAGCTTACCATGCTAACTTGGTTATCTCATGTGCCATATCTTGGAGGCGTTCTTCTCGCTGCTGTCTACGATTTAGCAGCTGTATTGTATTTTGCATAGTTCTTGGACGTGAGACTGCCCGTGTTTTAGCACCAGTTCCGACAATATGCCGGTACGGTTTGAAGTACGTGTGCTTCTTTTTCGTAGTGTCAGAATTAATGCATTTAGTTGCTCACTCAGATCCCATCCGTTATGATGTACTGTCGCTTGAAACTGAACCTTAAAGTTTTCGATTGGCCCAACGAATGATGGGAGTTTCAAAATTCCCTTATGGCCATAGGTTGATAGTCCCTTAACACTAGTCTACCTGCTTTCTCGGAAAGCTCTTTTGTCGTTCGAAAGATAGTCCTTCTGGTGATATTTCCACAGTTTCATTCTGTCTTCAAACTGTTGCATCCATTCCTGAACTGTGTTTTATACGGTATCCGTGATGGAACTCTCCAACTCTTACATTTTGTCTTTAACTTCTGTCACGTTTCATCCTCGCTAGCTTGAACAATTTAACAATTTAACAGCTTCTCACTCTGTTGTGGCGCCTGCTGTTTTACTTCATTGCTTACCAGTTTCATTTGACACATCTTTTTTTTTTTCGGGATTTCTATAGGGAGCCACAAAAGGCGGCTATTGTTCGTGCTATTCCTCAATTATGGGCTTGATTGTTTTCAATTTTCGAAGTGCTGGTGGAGCTAGGCCCGATTTCATGGTTTTATAAATGAAATATCAATCCAAAAATTCCTACTCCTAGTTTTAAAAATCAAAATAACCATTTTCCCATGGTATAGGCTATGAAACTTGCTTGAATATGCAAAGGAAAAACAATGGAGAACAAAAAAGATTAGATCAGTTACACGACTGCAGAACTGGGCTTACTAAATTACAGATGAAACATCAGCAGAAGCAATAAAGATTCGAATTTCAAGACTCGATGAACTCTTTAAGGATTTCCGAATTCTTGAAAACGACTTATTCGCCTTTCCCGGCCAAGTATCTAAATTAGATGAATTCAAGGAAAATTATTTCACCTTAAAAGAATTGTTGATCACTACGATTGAAGCAGGAACGGCCAACTCCAACGGTAATTCTACTTTCTCTTCAAGCAACCTGGACAGACCTATTTGATCAACATAAAATGTTCTTTGAGGGATTGAATTCAACAACTACTCAGGTAGCTGATAGGACGTTCATGGCCCGCGACCACGTCAAATTGCCAAGAATCACTATTGAGCAATTCAATGGGGAATACAAAAACTGGACGGCGTTTGAAAATTCATTTGTGTCTTCAATCCACGAGAACCAACCGTTATCAGACGTTGATCCAGCAGAATTGATTAAAAAACAAAACAAAACAGATGCAAGTTATGCAGAAACCTGGAACAAATTAAAATTGCAATGCAATTAGAAAATTTTTGCTAATGCAATTAGAACAAGGGATTGACTAACCTCCAGTCATTCTCAGGCCTGAAAGGTTAAACTCAAATGTTCATTCAAGTCAATGCCGTTAAAATTAAATGTTTCTTTGTGTCCGTGTTGTAATTCAAGTCATTTGCTGTTTCACTGCATGAAGTTCCACAGTTAAAATGTCAAATTACGTAGGAATTTAATCAGTCAAACTGGCATCTGTTATAATTATCTTTGCCTGGGCCATGGTGTTGACCAGTGTTCTGATGCTACTAACTGTCGAATGTGTAATAAGCGTCATCATACTTTGCTACATGAGTATGAATCTTTCTATAAGACCAACGAATCTCATCATCAACAACAATCTTCTGCTCAGCTGAACTTAATAAATAAGACAAGGGTTTCAATCTCTTTTAAGCATCCACGCAAAATCAAATTTTCGGATAGATGATTCTAGTGCTTCAACAGAAGAATGGCCAACCTGCACTCATTATTCACACAACGGATTCATCACGGGTGATGAAGTAAATTGTACTTTTCAATGTTTTTGGGAACTAGAGAAATCACCAATCAGTTTACTCAGTCAACTCAACGGAATTATTCTGGAAGATACTCATTTCCATTACCATTCATCACACCACATGCTAAATTGGGATATTCAAGGCCTGCTGCTATACGCCGACTTGTGAACTTGGAACGTCATTTCTAAAAGTACCATGACCATCGAGTATAAAAATTTCATGAACAAGTACTTATCATTAGGTAATATGGAAGAGGGACCAACTAACAAAATTGCAAGCAGTGATAAAAAGGTATTTTATCTTCTTCACCACGCTATTTTGAAGGGAGACAACACAACTACCAAGCTGCGAGTAGTGTTAAAGCGATCCTGCAAATCTCACTAGGGACAGTCACTTAATGATACTTCTCGCTGAATCTACATTGAAATTCTGGAGAAATAACATCAGCAAAGAAATCAAGACGTATCGGCTCAAAATTGTGACTTACGGAACATCATGCACTCCATTTTTGGCAGTTCGAACCCTTCAAAAAATCGCCGAAGATAATTAATCGCATCCACTATCGCAAAAATCGATAAAAGAGATTTGTATTTTTATGACTGGCTGTCTGGGTGTAAAGATTTAAACACCGCAATCGCACACTTTGAAGGTCTTTGTCGAGTTCTGGAGGGACCAGTGTTTCATTTGAGAAAATGGAAATTCAACTCATCAGAGCTATTATCAAAAATCCTCATCGATATGAAAGACCCCTGCCATGATTACCTTTGAGGATGATGCCGCAACAATTAAAACTCTCAGGATACTATGAAATCCAGTTCGAGACGAGTTTTCATGTGTAATCAATAAACTTGCAAGTACCTCGCATTCTAATCGAAATTTGCAGTCAGAAATTTTTAAAATTTTCGTTCTTTTGAGGTGGCTCTCACCATCATCAATTTCTATGAAAATTTTATTCCAAAAACTGTGGATAAGAAAAGTTGGTTGGGATGACGAAATACTAATTGATAACAGTCAAACCTGGGATGCCATTAAATTAAATTTGCGAAGGAATTCAAATTTCCTGGCACATTTATATGTCATCTACAGTAAAAAATATGCAAATTCATGTTTTCAGCTATGCGTGGGAAGTGGCGTATACTGCTACCGCTTACATTCGGTCTGAAGATAATAATCGCAAAAAAACAAGTAAAGTTAAGTTAAAGTTAAGCATCTTAAAGGATTTCCAAAATCGTCAATTTCAAATGTTCGCATGGATTCTAAAACGGTGCTGGTATAGTTATCAGATTATCCAAGAAGATGGATAATATTTGTGGGGAATCACACGTCGCAAATATTAGAGATATTACCTCGGGGACAATCGCATTATGTCCCATCGTCAAAAAATCCTGCAGACATCGCATCGAGGGTTATTAACACACGAGTTCTTCACTATTTAAAGTTGTGGTGGGAGGGATCAAATTGGTTAATGGGTCTTGCAAACACTTGGCCTTCATTTAGTAATCTAGATTTTGAAACCATGATAGATAAACGTCAAACCGCCACGGTAACATACATTCAGGACAAACCCAATGAACTCGTGTCGTATTACTTAAACCAATATTTGTCATTTGAAAAGGTGAAACATTTGATTGCCAGATGTTATCGACTACGATATTTGACACACTACATCAAATTGCTTCACAAGGCCAAATCATTCTTCATCAAGGAAGAACAGAGAGAGAGAGAGACATTCAATATAGAGGTATACGTGCACTCGATAAGGGCGAAATGATCGATCGCAAAAGCAACATTTTACCACTAGCTCCGTTTCTCGACAATTATGGTGTTCTACGTTTGGGAGGATGACTTGTGAATTTTAATTGCCAATTCGACATGAAGCATCCCTTTATCTTACCCAAGGATCATCTTCTTGCCTGAATGATTATCTATGAAGCAAGGTCGAAACGTTGTTCGCTACTTCACTCAAAGATATATCAAATGCTCTCATCACAAGCAACAAATCACCACACAACTCCTGGGAGATTTGCCAAGGTAACGAATAGTGGCTGCACGTCTATCCACCACTACTGGAGTAGTTTACGCAGGACCGATTTATTTGAAATCCAGTCTTGGAAGAGGGCGAATGCCTGTCACCAAAGGATACATTGCGCTATTCATATGCTTTGCCACAAAGGCAGTTCATATCGAGATATTAAATGAAGTGTCAGATATGACAACCGTCACCTTTATTGCAATGCTAAGACGTTTTGTGAGTCGAAGTGGAATACAAAGCAGATATTGTTAGCGAAAAATTTCATAATTTTGGATTTCTTTTCTCAGAATTTGATTAAATTTCCATTCAATCCTGCCATTGCACCCGACTTTAGTGGGAATTGAACATTAAGTCCATCAAACATCATTTGAAGAGGGTTACAACTGACGCAACACTTACGTTTGAAGAATGCGCCACGTTATTCTTCAAATCGAAACGTTATTCAGTTCACGACCACTGAGTCTAATTAGCTCTGATCCAGATGACCTTACTGACGCCAAGACACTTTTTGATCGGTGAGCCACAAACATGCATTCCGGAGCGTAATCTACATGAAATTCCGAAGTCACGTTTAGGCAGAATATTCAAAAACGGTTTCAAGGTTTTTGGCGAACGTTGGTCACAAGTTTTTTGTGCGTGTCAAAAATGTCATCTACATATCTGAACCAAATTCTCAAGAATAAGTTAAAATTTGGTTTAAACGTTTCTTCCAAAATGGCACCAGACATACGTATGGGAAGTACCATAGATGTACCAGATGTTGGTTTATAAAATTTATCTCAAAATTGTTTATTGAAATGCTCGAAAATAGTGCCGTAACATCAAATTATTCCAATATTTTATCTGATGCCAATCTCATGTCTTCGAGTTTTTTAACTCGATCTTTTGAGATGATTATATTGCATCCTTGTGGTAGTGGGATCTTTGTTAGTTCATTTAACAAGTATTTTTCCATATTTCGGTAGTTGTAGAAATGTTTAAAGCAATAGGTATCATTTTATTCCCTAATTTATGGATTTTTGGTAAAACATAGAGTTTGAAGATCTTTAGATTGATAACGTAAAATGTATACTCTAATTGATGATCGATTAATTAATTTGCAATTTTTTTTGTTACCTTTTTGGCTTTTAATAACCACTCAAGGATCTCTTGAGTGGTTATTCCTCCAAGTATGTTCTTTATATATAGCCCTTCGGAAATAGTTGTTGATGTAGATTTGTCCAAAATTAGAACTGCATTATCTTTGTATCATAGCTCATATCTACTGTTGAGATAATGTTTTAACTGTTTATTATCTAGCTAACTTTGATTTGCGAAAAAGGCTTGAAAGCCCTTGGTACATAATTATATTGTAGATGGAGCTTTCAAAAATTTCACTTGTAATGTTACATCTTTCAGTCTCACAACAAATTTAACTTTTAGTGCCCGTCGCAAAATGTAGATAAAATTGCATAAAGACGGCATATAAGCTATGCGGGTAAAAATTGAAGGTTACCATAATGGTCCAAAATTATAATAAACCTTGAAAGTAGGGAGCAGACCGATTACTCATTTAAAGAAGTTACAAGACCTGAGCTATAATTTATGAGTTTTTGTGCTCTTAAAATTATAGCCTTCCACTGCTTTTCCTACACTGCTTTCAAATCAATCATTTTTGGGTTTGATTTTTACCATACCTATATAGTCTGTTAGACTCAAATTTTTACTTAGACCCTAACTTCAGGTTACTAATATAATTAATTGCTCTTATTTAAAAACATTGTACCTAAATTGAAAAGTACATGATGTATTTATAATTTTTGACTTCCATAAACGCAAACCTAATTCTAATAAATTTGCATTTATATTCTGAAGAAAATGTAAGCTCTATATAAATAACCACCGTAACGGTATACAGAACGGTTATACAAAAAAGCTTCGTTGAGTATAATTAATTTCCCTAAATTGCATGCTAATTTGAAACTACTCATTGAGCCGCCAAACACATATGTACATACATTTTGCATAACATATCCACAGCAATTCATCGTATAACAATAATAAACACTTTTCTAAGTACACAGCCAGCAAAGGTGTTTAATTGTATTATTGTTCATTTTAAAAACGGAAAATTTTCTTTGATTAGATTTTCCTTTTGTGCTTTCCACGATTTTATGCCTAAAAGTTGGTTGTGCATAAACTACAATAATTACGATTAAATTAGTGGATTAATTATTCATGGATGATTAATCACAAAATCATTTTTTTATTTTGTATGATTTTTCAATTTTATGTACGAATTTTGTGATTTATTGAATTTTTACGCGGTTTACAGGTGTCCATTGATGTAGCTTTTCTTGAATTTTAACAAAATAATTTTCATTTTAAATAATTAATTGGCATCATCAATCAATTTTTATAATGTTACTTTAAGAAATCGTGCAACTCAGGTTTAGGATTAAAATTTAAATGGTATTATGTAAACAGGGTTAGTACTTTGTATCGATTATGACCTTAAGGGAAATAATCCATATGGGCGGATCTGTAAAGCAATAATATCATACAGGCGAAAATGATTAAAATATTGTTTACACTGACTGACCTTTACAACCGGAGTCTGGAAAAACAAATAATACACATAAGGCATATAACGGCACTATGAAATCTAAACGAGTCTTAGTTCATATAAAAATTGGTACCAATTATTACTAATTATAAATTATAGTCATTACTATTCTCAATAAAATCGTAAAGTTAATACATAAAATAAAAAAAATCCTAAATCCAGAAAAAAGCATATAAACATATAAAATATAAGCCACCAATTGAAAACTTCTAAAATTTCTGTGAAATTTATGACAAAAGAAAAATTTCCAAAGCTCATAAAAACTCGATTGTCAGCCCATAAAAACTGAGAAATTTATGCCACAAATAGAAAGCTCAAAAAGCTCAGAAAACCACGACGGTCATAAAAATTGTAAAAATTATGCAAGAAATCAAAAACTTCCAAATCTCAGAAAATAAATTATGGTCAGCCCATAAAAACTTTAAAATTTATGCCACAAATCGAAAAATTTTAAACTTCAGAAAACAAGGGGTGAACAACCCAGTCATAAGCCCTCTACCAATGAGGAGCCCCTACTAGGTATATTACTAATTGGCTTGCATTCTATTCAATATTTTATAAATCTATATTTAACGGGGAATTCCCTGATTATTTGGTTTTATTTCTACTTCCAATTGTGGTTTTTGTTGTCAGTCATAATGTAATGCATACTGTAATTTTCATTTGATTTTTTAAAAATATTTAATATTTCTCACCAAAAAGTAGGGGCTCATCATTGGGCATTTTCATTGGGCTCATTACTGGATTTTTAAAAAATATTCAAACATTCTAGTAATGAGCCAAGTGGGGATTGGATTGAAATAAAAAAGCAAACATCCTAACAGCCTAGTAGTTCAACGGTACCTAAGCACCTAGGTAGCTTTTATTTTATTTTAACAGAGTAATGACCGATCTTAATAACCATCTTTTAAATATCTCTTCAGTTATAATAATGTCAAGAAAATACAATGTAGAAGACATAGAGTTAGCCCTGAAAAGTATTCAAGAGAAAGGTACGTCAATTAGCTAAGCAATACATTATTCCTAGAGGAACCAAATTAGAAGAATCTCAAATTGTCAGTTGGATCTTTGAGGACCACACAAGAGGCTTTCCTCGCAGAAAGCACGGATTTTGAGGGGTTGTCAATGAATTCTTGGATGCTTGCCCTATTAAAAATATGTTTGTCGACAATTTCTCAGAAGACAAGTGGTACAGTCGGTTTCTCAAGAGGCATCCAGCGATTGCTGTTAGAGTGCCAGAAGTGGATACGAACGCGATTGCCGCCATTTCGAAGAGAGATATTAGAGGGATACACGACTCATCTCAAATTTTTAATGTAGATGAGTCCGGATTTTTACTGTATCTTAAGGGTGGAATAGTTTTGGCTCCAAATGGAGCAACCAACATTTACGAAACCGACAAAGGCTGCGACAAAGAGAGTTCAACAGTTATGTTTACATTGTCGGCTAATGCTCGTAATATACCCCTATGATCGTTTTCCACTATAAACGAACACCAAAAGACATTTTGAACTCGATACTAGAAGGAGTTAAGTACACTAAAACTGATTCGGGATGGATGACGTCTGAAGCATTTTTGTATTACATAAAGGAAATTTTTTATCCTGTGCTGAAAGACTTCATACAATTTTTTGTTATATGTCGATGGTCATAAGACTCATCAAGTTATGTGAGGAGCTTAAGACAATTCTCATTTGCTTACACCCAAATTCTACGAGAATTTTACAGCTAGCGGATGTTGCCGTTTTCAGACCATGAAAATTGGGTTGGGCAAAAGAAGTCCAGTTATGGAGAATGGCGAACTTGGATGAGCAGTTCACAATAAAATATTTTGCTCCATTATTAAAACAAGTGTTAAATAAATACACAAAACGTGAGACAATAGTAAATGGGTTTCGTACATGTGGCCTGTATCCGTTCAATCCAAATGCTATTGACTTCTCTAAGTGCCTTGGGAAGTCGAATGCTTTAAATCAAACTGACGATGTAAATACCATAGCCATCAATTTAAACACAATAAATTTTTCAAAATTTAGTGAAATTGTATTGGTGCTTTCAAAATAAAACAATTTGAGGCCTTTGAGCAGAGCAGCTTTAGCCATTCAGACAATTCTCTGTCTTTGAAAAAAATATTTGACATTTTATAGACAGATTCAGTTCCAGCTGTGGTAAGTCATATTCGGCCGCATTAAAATTATTACCTCTTGGTTATTAAATCTAGGATGGTAGTTCAGGTAGCAAGAAAACTCAAATTCTATCAGAAACAGAGGAACGAAATTATGATGGCCCATTTGCTAATAACCCGAATAGCGTAATATCCAATCTTGAAATTGGTCACAAAATTACGATTTTCAACACGGAAATAGATCCAACGGAGGAAGTAGATCAATTTACTATTGAAGTAAGTAGCAGAGTTGGCAACTTAACATAGATATTTACTTATTCTGGTTTTTATTCTAGGTGCATACAGCAGCTGATGTTCACGTCATTGACGTATCTGATATTCCAATAGTTAGGTTCAAAATGTACTTCATTTCATTTATCGTAAACGTAAGACTAAAAATATTGCAAAATTACAAAAGAAAAGAAATTCTAATCCTAATCCAAAAATTTCTCGTAATAAAAAAACTAATAATAAGAAGACTAGAAAGATAACTCCCAAGGTTCATGAAGGCAAGTAGGTATTTACCTTAATATTTTTATATTTCAAATAAAACAAAGATGTTATATATCTTAGATGTTACGACGGACAGGGATTTTTCGGATCTTCGCATGCCCCTGATGAGTCAAACAGAAACCAGGACTCTCAGTTACAGAACTTGTTTACAAAAGAGCTGGACCAAGAAATCGTTAAAAGCAACATTCATGGAGTCAAAAGTTCCTTTTTAAGCAATCTCCAGGATCCTTATGAACGCACCAGTTTCATGGAAGACTAAGGTAAACTAATGGTTGAACATTGTATTTATGAGGGCCCAAAAATAAATTTAAGTAAGGAACTTCACGTGCGCAATTTGTTTACTAAAAAAAATTTCGGATCCATCAGCTATGGACTATGAACCATCAGTTATCGGAACCATCAGCTATGGCATGCTCTGCATACGCTAGAAATTTATTCCAAACCAATTACGGAATTTCGTGCTCTGTGTGTGACAAAACGTATCACATGAAATATGCATCGAAATTTTGTTCAGATTTGAAAGTCTTTAGCTGTATTAAATGCAGAACTTAAAATTTACTAAAAAACTAAATACCTACCTACCTAGTACTAAAAAATGTCTTAGTACTAAAATTGAGGGCTCGCTACAGAAAAAATTCTTTTTTTAATCTATTTTGCTTTATGAAATAATTCCAAAGTAATCTAAAAAATTAATTAATTCATTTTATTCACAAGTAATTAATCTGCAATTTACATAAAAAATTACATGAAAATTATTTAAAATGAATGATAACAGACGACAAAAAGTTGTTGTTTATGTTAAGGGGGCTCATGACTGGGTAGTTTAACCCTGTGATGATTAGCCTATAAAAACTGTGACACTTATGGCACAAATCAAAAACTTCCAAAACTCTAAAACCCACGATGGTCATCCCATAATTTTTTTTAAATTTATGCCACAAATCGAAAACTTCCAAAGCTCTAAAACCAACGATGGTCATCCCATAAAAATTGTAAAATTTGTGCCACAAATTGGAAACTTCCAAAATTCAGAAAAATATCATCCATAATAACTGTGAAATTTATGACACAAGATAAGAACTTCCAAAGCTTAAAAAACATACTGATAGGCTCATTAAAGTAGTGAACTGTATGCCACAAATCGAAAACTTCTAAAGAATTGTAAAATTTGTGCCACAAATCGAAAACTTCCAAAGCTCAAAAAATACGATGATCAGTCAGCTTATAAAAACTGCAAAATTTATGCCACAAAAACAAAGCTTCCAAAGCTCAGAACACCACGATTGTCATCCCATAAAAACTGTAAAAATTATGCCACAAATCGAAAACTTCCAAAGCTCAGAAAATACATGTTGGATAGCCCATAAAAACTGTGAAATTAATTCCACAAATCGCAAATTTCCAAAACTCAGAAAACACGATGGTCAGTCAGCCCGTAAAAACTCTAAAATTTATGCCACAAAAAGAATGCTTCCAGAGCTCGGAAAACCACGATGGTCATCCCATAAAAATTGTAAATTTATGCCACAAATTGAAACCTTCCAAAGCTCAAAAAAACTCGATGATCGGCCAATGAAAATTGCAATTTTATGTCACAATTCAGGAATATTTTCTATTCATAATATCTATTGATTCTATTCATAGAAATATGACACAAAATCAAACTACAGATGTTTTAATTTCTATTGCAAAAATGGCAATTGAAGATAATACTAAAACTAGTAAGTTTTGCAACAGGACAAAACGCCATCGTATAAAAGTATCTAGCTAGTTCAACAAAATCAAATTTTAACAATACATGGTACAGTCGGTATATACATTCAAATACTCTTCCTTGCAATTGTTGGCAGTGACATCAATAGTATCATGAAAAAATAGCAAAAAATATCAGATGTATAGCAACACCGCATTAGAATCAGCGACGTGCTAATATAGAAGAGTTACAGATTTATCACTTGAGATTTTTCTCTCGCATGCTATAGTTTCTCGTAACATTAAAAAGCTTTTAAAACTTTTTAGTAAAACTGCAAACTACAATTATTTTTTTTTTCGATATTTATTTTTATTTTAAAAGAAAATCGATTTTCTTTACAACAACAACAACACCATAAAATATTTTATAACGTAAGACGACAAGATCAAAATTACTTTGGTCCGAAAATAAAGAGTAACTGTATAATTAAAAATTTTATAAACCCTTCGAGCTGCATAAAATATTTCACCATATTCTCTGCAATACATTACGACTGGGAAATCATATACGGATGTCTACACAATATGAAACTATCTGAAAAAAAAAATAAGTTAATTGGAATTCGGCCAATAATGGCAAAATAAAAATGTTAACCCAATTTTTTTTTTTTTTTTTTTTTTTTACTTTACTCGAAAATATTAAATTTTTATCCAGCAAAGTAAATATCGAAAATGAACTGAAATTTTTTTGCAATATTATGTCCCAATTCTGTTTTTATTAATGTCTCGATATTAATGTCTCGATATATAAAAATGGTCCCGATGATATTAGAAACTATGTGACATAGATGAAATCTATCTGTGACATCATAAAAGTTTTTATTATTGATAAATGATGACATGAAAATAGATAATCATGTTGGAAAAATGATAAATTTTTTTTTTATTGTTCATTTGGCTTCCAATTATTATTGGTCTGTTGATTTTGTTGGAAGTATTGTAAAACAGTTTTTGACATTATTATTGGCTTTAATAGTTTGATGACTTTGTAATTTTTATCATTGATAAAATTTATATAGAAGGCGGAAGTATTGGTTTGGGATCACTTAATTCAATTGAACGTGATGCTTTTATAACGATGATGAAAATTAACTGACGTCCAAAAAAATTGTATTACGGCGACGGGGGATCTTATATAAGTTCAACAAATTTTTAATATTTTTGCACCTGAAAGGATATTAAAAAATTGTAATCCTATTAAAATTCTAAATAGATGAAAACCATATAACGGATTAAGCACTATAAATTAGAAGAATGGGAATGGTCGTGTCACCAGATTATAAACTTTAAAAAAAATTTATATTTTTTTGTTTCGTACAAAATTTAGTTTTAGAATAGATACTGTGATTATCCTTTGGTAATATGGTATTATGGAATTACAAAACAGGAATGTCCAAGGTACTGTCGCTTATTCAATAAAGTAGAATTAAGTTTATACATGGACATTATTTTAAAGGTGAACCATGTACTGCATTCTAATTACCATTTATGTGTAAGGTTTGTACATCAGAACTGAATTCAAGACGTAAAAGGCGAAAATTCTGCTACTAGTTGATTTATTAGCTATTAGACCCTTCCTTCCAAATATTTGAAAAAGTTGTTATAATGTATCATTGTGTCTGTTGAATTTACATAACAATTTCGTTCTTAATTTAATATTTGCAAATATTGGAATTCACAGCTAGCATTGGTACCCTTTATGAGCTGGTTAATGCAATGATCTTCCTTTAGATCTTTAGTGCAAATCAATTTACAAATTGATCTGTCCAGAAATAGGTTAGAACAGCATTTAGATTTCATAGATTTTTCATAGATTTTAGAATTTAGACGTTAAACTTTAAACTTTACACTTTACACTTTACACTTTACACTTTACACTTTACACTTTACACTTTACACTTTACACTTTACACTTTACACTTTACACTTTACACTTTACACTTTACACTTTACACTTTACACTTTACACTTTACACTTTACACTTTACACTTTACACTTTACACTTTACACTTTACACTTTACACTTTACACTTTACACTTTACACTTTACACTTTACACTTTACACTTTACACTTTACACTTTACACTTTACACTTTACACTTTACACTTTACACTTTACACTTTACACTTTACACTTTACACTTTACACTTTACACTTTACACTTTACACTTTACACTTTACACTTTACACTTTACACTTTACACTTTACACTTTACACTTTACACTTTACACTTTACACTTTACACTTTACACTTTACACTTTACACTTTACACTTTACACTTTACACTTTACACTTTACACTTTACACTTTACACTTTACACTTTACACTTTACACTTTACACTTTACACTTTACACTTTACACTTTACACTTTACACTTTACACTTTACACTTTACACTTTACACTTTACACTTAACACTTTACACTTTACACTTTACACTTTACACTTTACACTTTACACTTTACACTTTACACTTTACACTTTACACTAAACACTTAACACTTAACACTTTACACTTTACACTTTACACTATACACTTTACACTTTACACTTTACACTTTACACTTTACACTTTACACTTTACACTTTACACTTTACACTTTACACTTTACACTTTACACTTTACACTTTACACTTTACACTTTACACTTTACACTTTACACTTTACACTTTACACTTTACACTTTACACTTTACACTTTACACTTTACACTTTACACTTTACACTTTACACTTTACACTTTACACTTTACACTTTACACTTTACACTTTACACTTTACACTTTACACTTTACACTTTACACTTTACACTTTACACTTTACACTTTACACTTTACACTTTACACTTTACACTTTACACTTTACACTTTACACTGTACACTGTACACTTTACACTTTACACTTTACACTTTACACTTTACACTTTACACTTTACACTTTACACTTTACACTTTACACTTTACACTTTACACTTTACACTTTACACTTTACACTTTACACTTTACACTTTACACTTTACACTTTACACTTAACACTTTACACTATACATTTTACACTTTACACTTTACATTTTACACTTTACACTTTACACTTTACACTTTACACTTTACACTTTACACTTTACACTTTACACTTTACACTTTACACTTTACACTTTACACTTTACACTTTACACTTTACACTTTACACTTTACACTTTACACTTTACACTTTACACTTTACACTTTACACTTTACACTTTACACTTTACACTTTACACTTTACACTTTACACTTTACACTTTACACTTTACACTTTACACTTTACACTTTACACTTTACACTTTACACTTTACACTTTACACTTTACACTTTACACTTTACACTTTACACTTTACACTTTACACTTTACACTTTACACTTTACACTTTACACTTTACACTTTACACTTTACACTTTACACTTTACACTTTACACTTTACACTTTACACTTTACACTTTACACTTTACACTTTACACTTTACACTTTACACTTTACACTTTACACTTTACACTTTACACTTTACACTTTACACTTTACACTTTACACTTTACACTTTACACTTTACACTTTACACTTTACACTTTACACTTTACACTTTACACTTTACACTTTACACTTTACACTTTACACTTTACACTTTACACTTTACACTTTACACTTTACACTTTACACTTTACACTTTACACTTTACACTTTACACTTTACACTTTACACTTTACACTTTACACTTTACACTTTAGACTTTAGACTTTACACTTTACACTTTAGACTTTACACTTTACACTTTAGACTTTATACTTTACACTTTACACTTTACACTTTACACTTTACACTTTACACTTTACACTTTACACTTTACACTTTACACTTTACACTTTACACTTTACACTTTACACTTTACACTTTACACTTTACACTTTACACTTTACACTTTACACTTTACACTTTACACTTTACACTTTACACTTTACACTTTACACTTTACACTTTACACTTTACACTTTACACTTTACACTTTACACTTTACACTTTACACTTTACACTTTACACTTTACACTTTACACTTTACACTTTACACTTTACACTTTACACTTTACACTTTACACTTTACACTTTACACTTTACACTTTACACTTTACACTTTACACTTTACACTTTAGACTTTAGACTTTAGACTTTAGACTTTAGACTTTAGACTTTAGACTTTAGACTTTAGACTTTAGACTTTAGACTTTAGACTTTAGACTTTAGACTTTAGACTTTAGACTTTAGACTTTAGACTTTAGACTTTAGACTTTAGACTTTAGACTTTAGACTTTAGACTTTAGACTTTAGACTTTAGACTTTAGACTTTAGACTTTAGACTTTAGACTTTAGACTTTAGACTTTAGACTTTAGACTTTAGACTTTAGACTTTAGACTTTAGACTTTAGACTTTAGACTTTAGACTTTAGACTTTAGACTTTAGACTTTAGACTTTAGACTTTAGACTTTAGACTTTAGACTTTAGACTTTAGACTTTAGACTTTAGACTTTAGACTTTAGACTTTAGACTTTAGACTTTAGACTTTAGACTTTAGACTTTAGACTTTAGACTTTAGACTTTAGACTTTAGACTTTAGACTTTAGACTTTAGACTTTAGACTTTAGACTTTAGACTTTAGACTTTAGACTTTAGACTTTAGACTTTAGACTTTAGACTTTAGACTTTAGACTTTAGACTTTAGACTTTAGACTTTAGACTTTAGACTTTAGACTTTAGACTTTAGACTTTAGACTTTAGACTTTAGACTTTAGACTTTAGACTTTAGACTTTAGACTTTAGACTTTAGACTTTAGACTTTAGACTTTAGACTTTAGACTTTAGACTTTAGACTTTAGACTTTAGACTTTAGACTTTAGACTTTAGACTTTAGACTTTAGACTTTAGACTTTAGACTTTAGACTTTAGACTTTAGACTTTAGACTTTAGACTTTAGACTTTAGACTTTAGACTTTAGACTTTAGACTTTAGACTTTAGACTTTAGACTTTAGACTTTAGACTTTAGACTTTAGACTTTAGACTTTAGACTTTAGACTTTAGACTTTAGACTTTAGACTTTAGACTTTAGACTTTAGACTTTAGACTTTAGACTTTAGACTTTAGACTTTAGACTTTAGACTTTAGACTTTAGACTTTAGACTTTAGACTTTAGACTTTAGACTTTAGACTTTAGACTTTAGACTTTAGACTTTAGACTTTAGACTTTAGACTTTAGACTTTAGACTTTAGACTTTAGACTTTAGACTTTAGACTTTAGACTTTAGACTTTAGACTTTAGACTTTAGACTTTAGACTTTAGACTTTAGACTTTAGACTTTAGACTTTAGACTTTAGACTTTAGACTTTAGACTTTAGACTTTAGACTTTAGACTTTAGACTTTAGACTTTAGACTTTAGACTTTAGACTTTAGACTTTAGACTTTAGACTTTAGACTTTAGACTTTAGACTTTAGACTTTAGACTTTAGACTTTAGACTTTAGACTTTAGACTTTAGACTTTAGACTTTAGACTTTAGACTTTAGACTTTAGACTTTAGACTTTAGACTTTAGACTTTAGACTTTAGACTTTAGACTTTAGACTTTAGACTTTAGACTTTAGACTTTAGACTTTAGACTTTAGACTTTAGACTTTAGACTTTAGACTTTAGACTTTAGACTTTAGACTTTAGACTTTAGACTTTAGACTTTAGACTTTAGACTTTAGACTTTAGACTTTAGACTTTAGACTTTAGACTTTAGACTTTAGACTTTAGACTTTAGACTTTAGACTTTAGACTTTAGACTTTAGACTTTAGACTTTAGACTTTAGACTTTAGACTTTAGACTTTAGACTTTAGACTTTAGACTTTAGACTTTAGACTTTAGACTTTAGACTTTAGACTTTAGACTTTAGACTTTAGACTTTAGACTTTAGACTTTAGACTTTAGACTTTAGACTTTAGACTTTAGACTTTAGACTTTAGACTTTAGACTTTAGACTTTAGACTTTAGACTTTAGACTTTAGACTTTAGACTTTAGACTTTAGACTTTAGACTTTAGACTTTAGACTTTAGACTTTAGACTTTAGACTTTAGACTTTAGACTTTAGACTTTAGACTTTAGACTTTAGACTTTAGACTTTAGACTTTAGACTTTAGACTTTAGACTTTAGACTTTAGACTTTAGACTTTAGACTTTAAACTTAGGACTTAAGACTTAAGACTTAAGACTTAAGACTTAAGACTTAAGACTTAAGACTTAAGACTTAAGACTTAAGACTTAAGACTTAAGACTTAAGACTTAAGACTTAAGACTTAATACTTAAGACTTAAGACTTAAGACTTAAGACTTAAGCTTAAGACTTAAGACTTAAGACTTAAGACTTAAGACTTAAGACTGAAGACTTAAGACTTAAGACTTAAGACTTAATACTTAAGACTTAAGACTTAAGACTTAAGACTTAAGACTTAAGACTTAAGACTTAAGACTTAAGACTTAAGACTTAAGACTTCAGACTTAAGACTTAAGACTTAAGACTTAAGACTTAAGACTTAAGACTTAAGACTTAAGACTTAAGACTTAAGACTTAAGACTTAAGACTTAAGACTTAAGACTTAAGACTTAAGACTTAAGACTTAAGACTTAAGACTTAAGACTTAAGACTTAAGACTTAAGACTTAAGACTTAAGACTTAAGACTTAAGACTTAAGACTTAAGACTTAAGACTTAAGACTTAAGACTTAAGACTTAAGACTTAAGACTTAAAACTTAAAACTTAAGACTTAAGACTTAAGACTTAAGACTTAAGACTTAAGACTTAAGACTTAAGACTTAAGACTTAGGACTGAAGAATTTGGTTTTTAGATTTTTTTTCCTGTGCCATACCAGCCATGTTATTCTAAAAAAATTATGGTCGATTTTTAAAAAAAAATAAAAATATATTAGCTTTACGATTCGAGCTGTTCATATAGAGATCGTTGTCGATCCTACCATACAAACATTAATGACAGCAACTAATTTTGTTGGTGACAGATCTGAGCTCCTAGAGTAGTACGACAAGTTAAAGTCTCAAGCACACAATGATAATCTGCAACAAAGATGCCAAGAAGGTCTAGGTCACTGGAAACCAATACCATAAGATCAACATTTTGTTGGTCTTTGAGAAGTTTTATTATTCCATCAGCAAGGCGTCCACCAATTGGGTATTGTCCTTGTTGTCTAAAGTTGTATGGATACAGGTAAGACTAAAAATAGACTAATTCTTCAGTCGTTGACTTAATTTCGGTTCTTACTTCAGTAGTTATAGCTTCCATGTTATTCACAGGTCCAAATAGCTCGTGAAATGTTAAAACGATGGCTTGGAATTTTTGTTTAGTTTCCGGTAATAGATAATTGTCACAAACTTTAATATGGTTTACCTGATTCACGTGTTTTCACTAATTATGCCATTGAATATTTTTAACCCCGGCAAAACATAAAATAAAATCGTGATGTCGATGCCAATACTTTTGAAAAATAGACCGCTATTTAAAGCTCCACTTTACGGTTTTAACTTCCCGAACTTCTATTTTAAATTCTGGTAATTTCTCTACTTTGTTTTAAGCATTAAGAAGCAATTCACTAATTTTCCTTCCATTAGGTTTTGGCCATCTACAAAAACCGTTTCTGTCCCATAGAGAGAGAACGTATACAGTTGTCACTTGTATACATCTCGTAACCCATAGCTTCTTGTGCTATAGGATCGAAATTCTGATTGTGCGACATATGGTAATTTGAAACAGTATTTTGAACAAAATAAGCTCTCTGAAATGATTACATTTGCATCTAACACCATTTCGAGTGCAGTACTCTTTGGTCGATAATTCGGCAAAAAATTTGTTCCGAAAATTAATGAGAATAATGTCTTATATATATTAAGGTTTGCTAGAAACCTAAACTTGGAACCTTTTAAAAATATCATTTAATTTACATTCTTTTTTTCATTTGTAGATGCACATAGACTACTGCAACCTGGGGGAAAATTATTGATGTTGTAAAGTATCTCTAAATTCTGCCATCAAGTAACATTTTGGAAAATGATTCGAAAGAAATATTTTTAGCATTCATCTGACATTTATCTCATCTGACGTCCAGCCTCAATTACGGCCAATATGACACTTATGGACACTTTTAATACATTGGAAACGTCCACAGGGACACCTTCCTAACAACATTGAAACTATATTTAAAATTTATTGACTGACCATTAATACATCTCTACGACAGCACCAATACTGGGTGAATTGCAGGAAGTACCAGTAAAATTCACAAAATACCACAGCTTTTCAGAACATACTTGTATCTTCAAATCAACGATAAAAATTTAATTCTACAATAATTAGACATATCTATATGCTTAAAAATTATACAAAATCTCGATTCATTCCATTTTAATGGGAATAATTTTTTTTCCCAAATTCTACCATTCCGAAATATCAGCAAAATATACAAAAATTTCAATGATTTGTGGAAATTGGCAAACCCCTTTGGTAACATTAATTTTTATTTGTATTTTAATAATTTTGTGTAAATAAAACTTTGGTATCATTACAAAGTATACCTTCCAGACGACCAGACAACATTACAAAAATTTCGTTTGTATCATTTTGTTGATGGTACAAACATTTTTATGGATCGATCAGAATATTTTATAACTTTCTATATTATAATGTTTATGGTTAACTTATGGGTCCGTAGGGTTTCTTGTTTTTAGATTTTAAAATGGTCTTTCTCATTTAAATACATTTTGAAAAATACATGACCTGAATCATAAATCTAATAGCAAAATACATTTTATCATATCGTGATTGTGCCCCATTGATGAGGCATCGTAAAATAATTTAAGTCAAACATATTTTATGCAAAGGAGACCGGGTGGTCCATATTATTTGGGTATCCTGCAAAAAATTGAGGTGTAAATGTGTTGTGCGGTAAAATATGGTTCAGATCATGGCCTAAATTCCATGCAAGATAATGAAGGACAGTTGAATTATTAAAGTCAGATACCGATTTAATCCTTAGAGGTATTTGCTTAATAGATTATTTACTTTAGAGGTATTTGCTTAATAGATTATTTAAATGGTTTAAAAAATTACTCTGGACATATGTGTCATACAACGGTTAACTAAATTGATTTTTAATGTTCAGTAAATTGTTTTAAAATCTAATTTATATTAGTTTTAAAGTTTTGTGTGAAATAAAGTGTATATAAATTATATTTTTGGCGATTAGCAACTCCACTTTGATTAGTGCAAAATAAGAACGAAGAATAGAGGCCCTGCAGATATTTTCGAAGGTTCATGCCTCACGCCCATCTAATAAGAGCATATCATAAAATTTTGGTGAAAGAAAAGGATATCACAAATTCACAAAAATGATTTTAGGTTTGCGAAATGGCACACAATCCTTCCCTCGATTTATGAACGCAATTTTGTGAAGACTTGACATTTGCTCCATTTTTTGGGATTATTGTTGTTATGTGGCAAAGAATGCTTTACCAGGATCATCTGAAACTTATTTTTCAAATAAACTCACCGATACTGAACTGGTCCAGTCGTGTGTTTTCGTGGATATAGAAACAAGCTTACTTTGGATACCCAACCATTACGATTCCTTGGGATGCTGAACTTTTACTGTCATTTTATTCCCCATGCTAGACTAAATTAGGCTCTTATCAATGACTAATTGAAAGGTAGCATGAATATAAAAAAATAACAGATGAAAAATCACCTCGACGAACAATGCAGTAACTGGCCCTTTAAATAGTGCAAACACCGCTGAGTGACGAATTATGGTTGTTCTTCTTAATCCAGGCGCTAAACTGGTTGTTGTGGTTGGTGCACACAATAATGTATTTGGTGCTGTATCGCAACAATACAATGAAATTGCATTTTGAAAGTTAGTTTTCTTTAAGGACAGGGAACTTTAAGCTGCATATTTTGTAACCAATCATTTTCTAGATCTTCTTGAAGAACAAATCTTTACTTTATTCACCAACCACAAGCCATTAATTTTCGTTTTTAAGTGGAAAAATCTTTCAACAGTTGTCGATTATGAAAGTATTACCGACGCGCAATTATAGACTACCATGAAATAAAAAACATTCCATCGTTAGTATTTAAAAAGTTACCATAATTTAATTCTGACAATATTGTATAAAGTAAAACCTCTTGTGGGGCTTAACGTCCATCATTTTACTCTATTAATGATCTAGCAGATCCAGGTTGCTCGACAGTAGCAAAAATTGTATTAATAAATTTATCTAGCGCTGAGTATTTTTTTTACTGAAAGATAAAAAAAAAAAGATAAAAAAAAAAAGATTTACTGAAGCTTCTCCTCGTGCTTCCGACCATGGCCCACCATACTCCATCTTCTTTTCTTAATAGTTCTAAGGATAAAGCGGCCTTCCACAAGCCTTAGCACACACGCATTTGTCTTTCTCTCGATAAAGCTGATTCTTTCAATTTTCCCCCAACACCACAAAGGCTTTCAGACGTCTTCTTTTTATAAGTTTAATATCCATGCTTCACACTCATATAGAGCCACACTCCAGACATATGTTTTAATGAGTTTCTGTTTAATTTTTTTGCTAAAACCCTTGGAGCAAAGTAGTTTTTCTTTCTCATAAATGCCTCGTTTACCTATGCAATTCTGCTCTTTATATCCCTTACGCTACTTTCTTCGCTCATAATTATGGTTCCCAGGTATTTATATTACAAAAATTTCTGTAGGTAGTAGTTCTTTTATCTGCACCTTTATTGGTGTTTCCTCTCGTTTACTGAAGGCCTTTGTTTTATTTCTATTAATTTTTAGATGATAATTTGCAAATATGCAGTTCATATCTTCCAGGGCTCTATTTTTCGTTCCATTCGAAGCGTGTGTCAGGAGACACAATATCCTGTATTGTGAGCATTGATTTGCATTGGCTTTCTTTGGTATAGTTATTAGTGTGCTTTTTACGAAGTCTGTTGACGTAAATTTGGTTATCAACCTATCTAGTTCTTTCTTGATATCTTCGCCACTATATTGTATGTGTTCAGAGGGTATATTTTCAATTCTTGGTGCATTACTCTTCTTTAATTCGTTAAGTGCGATCTCAAATTCACCAAATAGTATTGACTCTCCCTGTCCGTCCACATTTGCAATGATTGTGATATCATTAATCGGGTCCTTATCATCATAAAGTTCTGCTAGATATTTTGGACATCTCAGGGCTATATTTTACTCATTTATAATTAGCTTTCTTCCGTTCTCAAATATGGGCTCCTCTATTACTTTTTTCGCAAAAGATTTTTTTTCCCAATCTGATATGCATCAGATGGTGCTGGTTTTTTGCATCTCTATTGAAATTATTTTGCAGCTCTTTATATTTTTCTTGTCTTACAAGGTCATTGCTCCTTTTCTCAATGACTTTCACTATTCCCTCTGCGATCCATACTTTTCTTGGTTCTTTCTCCTCTAGTTTTAGGGTATTATTAGCTATTTGTTGCATCATTTCCAGCTATTCCAGCTATTTGTGGGTCTCATTTTCAGTTTGATATTTTTTTAGTTTTCCAGCTCTAAGCATGGTCCTATGTGCGATTTCTCCTTATCTTACTCGGTCTCTCAGAAATTTATTAAATAACATATATTCTATGCTGTCTATCTTGGGATTCTAATGTGATGGTCTCCCATTACCTTCTACATTGTAGTGCAATTTTCAAACCCATAGATCTTTTCCAATGTTATCTGTGGTTGAGCCCTTAGATAATGTTGTTTATTTTATGGCCTCCCAGTACTAGCAGTAGCTGCTTCCCTCTGCCTGGTGCTTCAAACTCTTCCACCTTTAGAATATTAGGTTCTCTTCTACCTTCAGAACTGTTGGCCCTTCTTCCCTGTAGCCCCAGGTGAACTAATTTAGATTAATTTTTTAATTTAAAAATATATATCTATTTTTCCAAAAGTGATTGATGTCTTGTTTCATGAGCTGAAAGGTAATGAGATCGAAGCCAGCTTTGCGTGCTACGCTTTTTTGTGTCAGTGGAATGAAGTCTTATGACTAACGAGAGAAAAGTATCCACTAGCCGTTTAGATAGCGGATGTTGTTTCAAAAAATGACTATGGTATAAAGTACCAACATTATAAAGCTAATTTAAAGTTGGACGGTGGTTTGCTTTTTAATAATTGTTTGGCAGCCATCAGTAGTAAACGCTCTCAGTGAACTTGCAAACATGAAAAACATTGGTCATGGTCATGTGGTAGAATGATTTCATTTGAAGGGGCCGAGTCCAACCAATAAGGCAGAGTTAGATTTCGCTCAATGGGGTGTCTGTTCCTTCGTTTATAACAGAAAAATATTGGATGTCAGAGTTTAAAATAGACTCTACAAGCTGACAAGACGAATCAACAAGATCGAGTTTTTTATGAGATTACAAAAGTTATGAACCGTGACTAGAGGATGTTGAAGGAGATGCGAGAGAAGACTGAAAGTCATTACACCAGAAGAACGCAAACCAACGACAGGAACACAAGAGGGAGCTTAGTAAAGTGAAGTAATATTCTGGCTAAAACAAAATTATAGTTGTTCCAGTTCAGCTATCCATTTCTAAACGACTAAAGCCACTTTTGGATATAGCAGTTCTCTTAATGTCACTGTTAGCATAATTAAGCTCTCAACTAAATGCTAAATTAGATCAACATGACCCAAAATTAGACAAAACAAGGCAATAAGTTAGACCCGCTTAAGTCTAGCGACAATCAAAAATGCCATCAATCACGGCTGAGATGGAAATATGCAAGCATTTCAGAGCTGACTTTAAGTCACCAACCGCACGCCATAAGAAAACTCCAAAATATCATGCATTCGATGGCAAGACAACATTTAAGATTTTTAAGGTGCAATTTAAAGCGGCCGAGAAACATAATGGGTGAGGTGCTGATGAACAATACGATGCTATAATCATGACACTACGAAGAAAATCAACGAATGTTTTGCAAACAAAATCAAAAACAGAAATGACGTGCGAAAAAATCTTGAACGTATGATTACTAATCTCGCAGACGGAATATAGCTGAGGCATGGTACGCAACAATGCATATGAAATAACCAGAAGATTGGTTGCACAGACCTATGCAAGCAATGTGTCAAACAAGAAAAAAAGAATTTTTTGTTTTTATCAAAAATATTGTTATTATTAATATTTTCGATGAATTAATTAAAACAAGTAGTTTAGTTTTTATTATAGTGAAATTATTTTTATTTTTATTATTTATTGTTCATAAATATATTTCGGAAATAAAATTTCCATCATCAGTATTGCTTACTTGATTGAGAATTAAATTTAATTTTTAATTTTTCCATGCTTATATACAAAATTTAGTCGTTGTATTTCAAAAATTGATCGTTGTAATATTAATGGGGTGTGGCTTATTGTCGTCGTTTTTTATTATTATATAAAATCAGTTCGTATAATTTATTAGTCGTGGTATTAATTTTATTATTAAGTAGGTTTTTACTTTTTCGATTTTTGTATATTTCGAATTCTTCAACCCTGTTCATTTTATCGCCTTTCTTCATTTTGTACAGAATCTTTAGGTTTGTATCCATATCCATGTAGTTATGCTGGGTATCATTTATGTGGAGAGCAAATCTTGATTCGGTTCTTATTTTACCGATGTCTTTTATGTGTTCCTTAAATCTTTGTTTAAAGGATCTACCGGTTTGTCCTATGTAAAATGAAGGGCAATCTGAGCATGTCAGTTTATAAATTCCTGTGTCTAAATTTGTATTAATAAGTGAAATAAGCCACACGAAAATAATAAGAATTTATAATTAATTCCTATAATAATTTAAAAGAATTTTTCTGCAACAGTAGCACGAATCCGGGTGAACATTAAATTGTGGTGAACAAAGTATTTGCAAAGAGAGGAGTAGAAACTAGACGACTAATAATCAAATAGGTAGCTGAAGGTATAATACTACAGTGGCAAGAAATTGCATCGGAAAGTCATTAAGGAAAAAAGCAGGGTTGCTAAAATATCTTAGGAATCAGCTGATGGTAATAGCAACAGGCGAGACATTGTGCTTCTAGGTAACCCGAATACCGGAAGTACTGCACGAAATATATAGCGAAAAAGCCGGAGCACCCGGTAAAATATTTCTGTAAAGCCCGTGACTCATGTGCGTCTAGCAAACATCCACAGAAGAGAACAGGGCAGAATGCAGTTTTACAACGTTGGAACACCAGTTGAGCAAATGGAGAACTGTTGAAATCACCCGATTTGGAGTACCTCTAGAACTACATTCCAGCCAAGATCGAGACTTCGAGTAATTCTTAATTCAAGAGCTAGGTCAAATCTTCAACATCAAGAAGACGAGATAGATTGATAGAATGATCTAATCTAACACTGTAGAAAAAAGTTGGGAAAAACCACAGACGGTAATCATGGAAATAAAAGTTTTTGTGTAAAGGATACAGCAACGCCCTGGAGCAAAATGAAAGTGGTCCGCATCGACCGAAAAAGATGTTAGATGAGTATTCGCCAGCCATTTGAAGAGGTAACATGTATTCCATGCCCTAGACTCCATATTCTTCAAGAAAATTGTGTGGGAGAAGAAAACAAAAGCAAACCTGCCAACACTTTACATGTTAAGAATGTTTTCACGAATTCATATGAAAGATGGCTGATGACTTTCGAGTAAAAGAAGTTATGGGCATAAAATATGACATTAGCAGCAACAATTTCAGCAATCGTCGAGTTCTTTTTAATCACGAAAAAATTTGATGGAGCCGGATTTTTCATACCGCATGAGCCAGCAATGGCCTGTAATCCCAATTTATGATTATACAGAACGACAAAATTATGAGAATGAATAATATTGTAAACAAATTAAATTCTACATCCACACATCTTTAGTTCCACTATAATGAAAATCATTTTGTCTCATTTTATTAGCTACATATGTACCATTGTCGCGTGTAATTGAATTAAAAAAATTAAAAATTTTATCAATCTAATCTAGATTTTGTGTAATAAACAGTCTTATAAATCTACTGTGCGTGTATCTGTTTAAAGTGATATCAGCCGAAATGCCGAAATCAAGCAATGAAATTACCGAAGTGCATGGTTCCAATGGTAAATTTCGTTTTGCAACCCCAAAAATTTATATGATGTGTTATGGTTTGGCGGGTTTAGTATATTCGGCCACGTTCAGCTACTATAAAGGGGTACAAACAACGCTTCAAAAACGATTTCATATACCAACGAAAAGCATAGGAATTTTCAATACCGGCTTTGAAATTGCCATTATGTTGGCAGCACCATTTGCATGTCATTTTTTGTCGAAACGACATCGTCCTCGATGGGTTGGATTGGTGTTTTTTGTAACGGGAATTTATTGTTTGCTAGTAGCTGGTTTACATGTTTATTATGGGTCAGGAGATGATGCTCTATACTTGACCGCTGAGTTTGGTGCTCAATTTGATGACAACTCGACGGTACTGTTGGTGCGACAAGAAAACGAAAAACTGTTGTGCCGCGAAACGAGTAAGTTTGCCATACAGCCATGTAATTTCGATGAATTTTTATTTACATTTTTTTAGCGAATGGACATGATTGTGACAAATCGGATAGTTCAGATTTAATGCCACAAATATACATTTTTATCTTAAATTTTGTATCGGGAATTTTTATGTCGTATTGGGATTCAATTGCGATCGCTTACATGGATGACAATACACCAAAATCGAAATCACCTGGATATTTTAGTATAACGTATTTTCTACGATTAATTGGACCTGCAGCTGGTTTTGGTATTGCTTCGTTTTGTTTAAAATTTTATATTTCACCAACACTAACACCAACGATACCACAAAACGATCCTAGATGGCAAGGTGCTTGGTGGATCGGATGGATAATTTTTGCTGGAATAAATTTTGTAACTGCATTACTGATGGGTGCATTTCCAAAAGAATTACAAAAATCTACGGTCAAGTCAACCGATGATGAAATTGCTGTAGTGGAGGATGGATTTTTTTCGGCATTCAAACGAGTTTTGGGAAATAAAATTCTCCTACTAAATACTATTTCAGGATGCTGCTACTGTTTTGCATTCATACCGTTTTGGATATTTTTACCTAAGTACATTGAGACCCAATTTAAACAATCGGCGTCGAATTCAAATTTGCTTAGCGGATCGGGTGCATTAATATTTTCGGCAATTGGAACATTAGGTGCTGGTTGGATTATACAAAAATTCCAACCGAGTGCCCGAAAAATGGCATTTTGGAATGTTATTGTCGGTTATGCTTCGTTTTTTACCATAATTTCGTTCATTTGGTTAGGATGTGTGCAAAACGATAATTCAGTTACGTTTTTCAACTTAAACCCATTGGACGTGACCGGCGAATGTACGACAAATTGTAATTGTGATCTTGTTAAATTTTCTCCAGTTTGTGGTAGTGATGGTCAAACATATGTATCCCCGTGCCATGCAGGATGTAAGGATTTTCAT
Source organism: Tipula confusa (assembly GCA_963556175.1). NCBI lineage: Eukaryota > Metazoa > Arthropoda > Insecta > Diptera > Tipulidae > Tipula > Tipula confusa. The sequence continues at coordinate 73,656,968 of OY744475.1, read as the reverse complement.
GATAATGGAACCAAAAAATATTTTACAAACTGTTCGTGTATTTTGAATGGTGAAGCTTCGGGCACCGATGGATATTGTGATATCGATTGTCACTACGAGTTACTAATATTTATGTTACTTTTAAGTATCATGAATTTTCTGGGTGCAACCGGTAAAGCATCAAACTTTTTAGTATCACTACGATGTGTAGAACCACGTGATAAAAGTATGTCCTTTGGAATAGGAATGACTGTGATGAGTGTATTAGCATTTATACCAAGTCCAATACTGTTCGGTTGGATTTTTGACCGGGCGTGCTTATTTTGGGGAGACACATGTTCGTCTACCGGTAATTGTTGGATTTTCGATGGTAAAATGTTACGCTATGAAGTTAATTTGATTGCGGGAATATTTTTATTTATTGGCTCGTTTATTGATTGTGGCGTTTGGTATTTGGTGAAAGGGTTACGTATATATGACACGTAGCCTGTCAAAAATTTATAATTTTATTTGTTGTGTAATTTTTTGTAAATAAATGATCGTTGGTTTATTAGCTTTCAATGTAAAATGGGAAAATTTATGTCACTTTTTTGAAATGCTCATCAATAGAAACGTTAAGAGTTACCAAGACAAATATGCGAGCTTTGTGAAAAAAAAATAAAAAATTTCAGAATAGTGATGTTAATCTCATGGATGCGCTGAAATTGTACCAATAAAAACTTCGAACTTTATCAAAGATATTTTTAAAACTTCTTTCGAAAAATAAGTCTGCCATAAAAGATAATTATGATCCTAATCCTGCTAACCAGTTTACATTCAAAGTTAACAAACCGACCCTACCTACTGCCTTCAAAATTATAGATCAACTAGTGCCAGAATCAAGATCATTTTAAATTGTTACTGCAAATGACCCTTAAACTAACTTAGATTCTTAAGCACAATTGTATGGAGTATTCAAAAACACAGTAGTTTTTGTTTCCAGAATTTAGAACACATCTCAGAAAATTTGGTTTATAAAGAGAGTTTATAAACGCTGGCTTTCATGATTTTTCTGTTCTTTTCGGAAATTTCGATTTGAGGCTTAAATTTCACGAATTTGATAGGCTAACATCATGGTATTTCTGGATTTTGGAAAAATTTGATTTAAAGCTTAAACTTCATGATTTTGCTAGGCTAACTAACCATCTTGATTTTTCTAAACTTTGTAAAACTTTTATTTGTGGCTTAAATTTCAAAATTTTGAATCTTGAACCATCATGATTTTTCTGAATTTTGGAAATTTCAATGGGTGGCTTTAATTTCAGGATTTTGTTAAGTCATCATGGTTTTTCTGCATTTTGAAAATTTCGATTTGTGGCTTAAATTTTAGGATTTTGATTGCCTAACCATTATGATTTTTCTGAATTTTGTAAAATTTCAATAAGTGGCTTAAATTTTACGATTATGATAAGCCATCATGCTTTTTCTGGATTTTGGAAAATTTCGATTTGAAGCTTAAAATTCACGATTTTGGTAGGCTTGCCATCACGATTTTTCTGGAATTTGGAAAATTTCGGTTTGTGATTTAAATTTAACGATTTTGATAGGCTCACATCAAGATTTTTCCGAATTTCGAAAAATTTTGATTTGTGGCTTTAATTTTATGATTTAGATAGGCTTATCATCATGATTTTTTTTTGATTTTGGAAAACTTCGATTTGAAGCTTAAAATTCACAATTTTGATAGGCTAACCATCATGATTTTTCTGAATTTTGTAAAATTTCAATGTGCGGCTTAAATTTTTTAAGCCATCATGATATTTCTGGATTTTGTAAAAATTCGATTTGTGGCTTAAATTTCAGGATTTTGATTGGTTAATCATCATGATTTTTCTGGATTTTGGAATATTTCGATTTGAAGCTTAACTTTCACAATTTTGATAGGCTAACCATCATGATTTTGATAGGCTAACCATCATGAATTTTTTGATTTTTCCGGATTTTGAAAAATTTCGATTTGGGGCTTAAATTTCTAGGTTTTGATAAACCATCATGATTTTTCTCGATTTTGGAAAGTTTCGATTTGTGTCTTAAATTTCACAGATTCGATAGGCTAACAACCATCATGATTTTTCTGGATTTTGAAAAGTTTCGATTTGGGGCGTAAAGTTCACGATTTTGATAGGCTAACCGTCATGATTTTTCTGGATTTTGAAAAAATTCGATTTGTAGCTTGAATTTCACGATTTTGATAGACTAACGATTGATAGACATCACGATTTTTCTGTATTTTGGAAATTTCGATTTTTGGCTTAAATTTCAGGATTTTGATTTGGGTTAAATTTCAGGATTTTAAATTTCTGAATTTTGTAAAATTTCAAATTGTGGCTTAATTTTCACGATTTTGATAAGCCATCATGATTTTTCAGTATTTTGGAAATTTCGATCAGGGGCTTAAGTTTGACGATTTTGATAAGCCATCATGATTTACGATGTTGATAAGCCATCATGATTTTATTTAATTTTGGAAATTTTCGATTGATTTGTGGCCTAAGTTTTTCGAATTTGATAGACTAGCCATAATGCTTGTTGTAAACGGCAATTGATATTTTCTAATATGTTGACTTTGAACTTATTTAAGGTACTAACAATAGGCTGAAGCTTAAACTTAATTCTATAATATTGAAGTTCCTTCGAAAAAGTCATTCGACTTAAGAATGCCATGGAATGCAATCTGATTATCTAGTTATTATCTGATTGCTTTTAGGGAAAACTGGCTTTTAGACATATTGAACATGCAATGGTTTGAATTTTTGTTATTCCATTGTTTAGTGAAATACCTTCAAAATAAGCGATTGTCTTAATCGTCTTCAATGCCTGTTGATAAAAAGCTTCCCATACAAAATCAGAATTTAAAGACTTTAAAACAATAAGAAGGCAAGGGCAGCGAAATATTTAACCAAGTACCTTAAACACGTGCGATGCTTAGTACGCAAGCACCATTTTGATCAAACGGTTTTGTGAAATTTATAAAAAACAATTTAGCTTAGCCAAGTTTTTGCATTTTCCCGAATGACAGCCAAAATAATTTTTAAATTTTCTTTACCGTCTGTCCATTTCAAAACATAATCGCAATCTTTCCAGAATTATTTTTTGGACGACATTATTTTAAACAATTCATAGCTCAAAAACATGCATTCAAACCGGTTATATCCATTTAAAAAAGTTAAAGTCGGTTTTCCCAAATTGTCTCGAAAACATCATAAGTCTTAACTCACTAGGCATATGAGTATACATCATATATGTAATAGTTACACAGTAAGGAGCATTGTTAGAAAGCTTCCGAAACACAGCTTTGGGTACCATAACAATAGGATTTACAGTGAAATTTGCTTCAATTTGTCCACAATACTTCATCATTCTTAAAATCTTAGAAATCGCTAGAAGGTTTTAACCATAGATTAAGATATAAAAAGATGTTTCAATTAAAACAAAAAATAAAATTAAGTCACAGGTACCACTTTTATGACTAAAAACTTAAAAACATTTTTTGGTTTACTGTACAAAATAAAAAAATATATTTTTCAACTACAAAGAAAGATTTCATTTTATACAACGGCTACTTGGTTTTATTTTTTATTCGTTCATTGTCAAATGTATATTTTAAAAACCTTCAATATATTGGAAAAAACAAAGTGGTTACTGTATACAGCACCACTTTGTTTTTTTTTTACTTCTCTATTTTAATTTCTAGATATACATTTTTTTGCTTGTTTATGGGCCATCTATATTATATCTTAATCTATGGTGTAACCCACATATACACCAGGTTTTACAGTATTTTCATTTGCAATTCAATTTTGTTTTTCATTTAACATGATGCGGCCAAGCTGGAAAAACAAGCTAATCAGAGTTTGCTAAAATATGTTCGGACGTTCAATTTTTTTCGCAGGTTTTATATACAGAGCCACAACATCAATGTATTATTACAACTTTAGCGGAATTCGATCTAAATTGTACGAATTGTAGTTGTCGGTGATGGGAAATGAGTATATCGTCATTGATATGAAAGAAACATAGCTGATAAACCAGCAATATTCTAGGGAAAAGTTTCTTTCTATATAACTACAAGTTGTACAGACGGAAACGTTACCTGGGACCAGAAACGATGAATTCAAATATGATTTTGGGATATTTTAACCGATTTAATCTTAGAAATGATAGCGTAAATTGGATTTTTCTATCATTTAATGGTAACTTACTATCAAACCTTGTGAATGACTGAATCCATGCGCTATTGATTTAAAAAAAATAGCAAAATTGCATATCAAAGTGGCCATATCTTTGACTATTACTCCCTATGTTTCCGTGTTAGTATTTTGATTGGTTTTTCATAATGGACATTGAGGTACCTTAAACCTCTAGATCAATTTTATAAATGACTATATTTTTGCATTAAACAATTTATTCCATGATCTATCTCACTAAATTTTGGTTTCTAGAAAGTTGCCCTACACTCAAAAACGATAACGGCTGAAAGACGATGCGAAAGTCGTGAATTTAGAAGTTCGATCAATTTTTAAAACAAAGCATATTCGCGTTAATCCTTAAAAATTGACTGACTACAAAAATTGCAAACTTACCTTTTAATGGAGAGAAATACGATACATCTGGGTGTTTTGCTCGCAGAGTTACTGTTTTGAAGACTGACTCAAAATGTCCATTCAACCACTAAAAGTTTGCAAAAAGAAAATAATGTGATGGTCCTTAGATAACGATTTATCTACAAACAAAAAAAACTACACTGATGTGCTGTGATTAAGACTAAAACAAATGGGTGGATAGGTAAAGTGCTTTTTACAACAATGATATATAGAAAGTAATTTAAAAAATTCCGTACTTATAATAATTTAACCGACCAGATAATGGTACTTTGTTAGATGTATAGAAGACATGGATATGACTCTTCAATCAAACAAGCCTTCTTCAACTCTACGATCAATTTTATTTATACTGTATTGCTATAACCACCCAAAAAGGTGGCATGGCTTTTCCTTTACCGTTTCTCATTTCATTATAATTTAATTATGCTGTTAATTTGATGTTCTTTTGTTTTTCCTTGCACTAGATTTAATATTGTTGCTGCTTATTTCTTTATTATTATTTTTTTTAGTTTTTTTGTTTTTGAGTCTTAATTAAATTATATTCATTGCATTTATGTATGTACACTAAGAGTATCAAGTCACGTTTCAAACAACAACAAAAATTCATTTGAAATAAATTTTATCTGATTTAATTTTAGACGTATCGCAACAATATGATTTAATTATAAAATTTACGATGGCTTCCACTTTGTGAAATGGGGTAGTAAGGTTGTTTTTCAGAGTTTACTTTAAAATGTAATTTAATAGTCCCTGTTACTGGACTCACTCAGAAATTAGTACTTGGGTTATATATTAAAGACATCCTAGGATCATATACCAAATCGGTATTCTCTTTCATATTTAACGATGTTCTCCAGGTTCTGGTATTTCTGCAAAAATAACATCAATAGTTTAACCGAAGTGTACTTTAGGTTTGAGTTGTATGTAAATATCTGATTGAGGAAGATCTTTCTTTTGCCAGTCAAAGGAATATTTACCGGAAAATGGTGTATTTTAACCGAGGGATAGTAATCCGATTCGCAACCCAAAACGCTGAAGCTCGCCCCGCTATCCACCAATCCCTGATAAGAAACGCCATCAATCAAGACGTTAGCATAAGAATGGTTGTCCCCAACTTCCGACGTGATTCGACGCAACAATCAAGGACCGAAGATAACGTCTTTTTTCCAATAACGCTTTGCGCGTATCAAACGTCGAAATCGGGAGAAACAAAAAGGTTGATTTAATAAATCAAGTATTAACGGAGTAATAGCATTAACCGACAAATCCGATTTAAAATGAATTATCGAGGACTAAGACAAATCAGAGATACAGGTCGATGCGTCTACAAATGTTGCCAGATTCGTAATCGAAGTCACATCCTGTCGCTGAAAACGAAACGGTAATAAGACTGTACGTGTGTTGTTTCTTTGTGATTCCCAAGAACTCGTCCTCCAAGAACCACGCTGCTGAATTCCCGTACAACGCCAGGATTTGGACATAATCGTGTCTTTCAAACCACATTTGTAACATAATAATCCGATAGAAGGTGTCAAACATTCGCGAAAAATGTGTCCAATATCATTACCATTATAACACACTGATTTGTTGTTAGCAAGACCCAACGATTGTAAAACTGCTGGAGAACCACCACCTGCCGGATTCGTTCCCAACCACGACTCCCTCGTAGGTCGACTAACAGTCTCAACAGAATAGACAGTTGGTGTTCCAAATAATTGAAACGCCGCCCATACGACGAAGATTCCGGGTTAGAAAGTAATCGTCGGAGAGAGATCTCCCAAGCAGTACCACTTGTAATCAATTCGGGCACCCGCTCAAAATGTCGATCAGTAACATGAAACTGCAACGCTGGCTTCATGTTACTCCGTATGATTTGGATTAAATCCTCTTCAGTATATGGAGTGCGGCATCGCAGAGAGCAGCCACATTAAAAAACGGTGCAAGTTCAAGGACCGAAAATTACGGTGTAATGGAACTGAAATGATTATTAATAACATATTATAATATACGAGCAATCCGTGCAAAAAATGACAGATGGGAAAATTATTGAAAAAATTCAAATTATTAATACTTTTCTTTTCAAGAATTTTATAATGCCATCCAATCTGTAAATTTGCAGTATTCAGCTGCACTGCCAGAAATTAAAACATTGCATATTATAAAACGCAATATGAGACCCAGTTTTCAGAACATTTTATCTGCTAGGGTCAGTCCTGGAAGCAAACTTACTGTGATCCGAAACTCCTGTGTGGACGACTGTACATTAACCAGATTTGTGGAACCAATAAAATGTTTCTCTCTATTAAAGTGATAGATGGAGTATCACCCATCAAACAGATGTATTAACCTATATTCTCCAGTTTGAACCTATTTAGAAAAATTAAAGTAGCGTTACCGCTGCCAATTTTCGACGGGCTTCTGAGCCGACAGGATCAGACCAAATTCATCCCCAGTATCAATCTGAAGGAAGTTTTTTGGAAAATTCTACAGGATCAGGAGTTCCAAGATAAAACAACGTTTACGGTTCCTGGAACAGAACTCCTGGGTTTTATGATAATTTTTTAGTCTAACTACTTCCTTTAGTCAGACTGAAAGAAGTCTGACTAAAGGAAGTAGTTAGACTTCTTATGAATGAAAGAAGAGTTTTATTCAACTTATAAATTCGGACTTCCTAGCTGTGTATATTTATCCTTTTGTTCTTATTCTATCATTGAGTAAGTGTTCCTGTTGCGGCTTAATTTTGAAGTCTTCAAATCCATGTGGTATTTGACATCATTGTGGTATTCGGTTTCTCCAGATATTTTCAAAAGTTTTTGCCTATCCGCTTTGTACAGTTTTTTTTTATACCAGTCCCACTTTAAAATTTCACTCAACTTGGCGCACTTTTAGTACTTTTCAATTCCTTTTATTTAAATGTTCTCACTTTTACCACTTTAATCATTTTAATCACTTTAATCACTGAGGTTAGGCAGTCCTCATATTCCTCGTGAGGTATTTATAATACCAACTCTGAATCTGTTGCATTTTTTAGGATGTGACTAAATAAAGGTTGGATCACTGGGCTGACTTCCAGTGTCTTAAATGAGAAATATTATTAAAATAATTAATAAACAAAAGAAAAAATGGATTCTGCAAAATAAAGCAAGGTCTCATTTACGAATACGCAGTTGCGTATTGATACATGGAATAAGCTTTTAAAGTAGAGATGCTTATCAACTTATTTGAGTAGATTCAATTTTAAACATTTTGGATGGTTTTGGTACGGACCTCGACCATTAATCAATTTTATAACTTTTATAACTTACATCATTTTTATGAATTTTATGACTTATCACTTTTATCACTTTTATCACTTTTATCACTTTTATTACTTTTATCACTTTTATCACTTTTAACACTTTTATCACTTTTATCACTTTTATCACTTTTACACTTTTATTGCTTTTATCACTTTTATCACTTTTATCACTTTTATCACTTTTATCACTTTTATCACTTTTATCACTTTTATAACTTTTATCAATTTTATCACTTTTATCACTTTTATCACTTTTATCACTTTTATCACTTTTATCACTTTTATCACTATTATAACTATTATCACTTTTATAACTTTTATCACTTTTATCACTTTTATCACTTTTATCACTATTATCACTTTTATCACTTTTATCACTTTTATCACTTTTATCACTTTTATCACTTTTATAACTTTTATAACTTTTATAACTTTTATCACTTTTATCACTTTTATCACTTTTATCACTTTTATCACTTTTATCACTTTTATCACTTTTATCACTTTTATCACTTTTATCACTTGTATCACTTTTATCACTTGTATCACTTTTATCCCTTTTATCACTTTTATCACTTTTATCACTTTTATCACTTTTATCACTTTTATCACTTTTATCACTATTATCACTTTTATCTCTTTTATCACTTTTATCACTTTTATCACGTTTATCACTTTTATCACTATTATCACTATTATCACTATTATCACTATTATCACTTTTATCACTTTTATCTCTTTTATCACTTTTATCACTTTTATCACTTTTATCACTATTATCACTTTTATCACTTTTATCACTTTTATCACTTTTATCACTTTTATCACTTTTATCACTTTTATCACTTTTATCACTTTTATCACTTTTATCACTTTTATCACTTTTATCACTTTTATCACTTTTATCACTTTTACCACTTTTATCACTTTTATCACTTTTATCACTTTTATCACTTTTATCACTTTTATCACTTTTATCACTTTTATCACTTTTATCACTTTTATCACTTTTATCACTTTTATCACTTTTATCACTTTTATCACTTTTATCACTTTTATCACTTTTATCACTTTTATCACTTTTATCACTTTTATCACTTTTATCACTTTTATCACTTTTATCACTTTTATCACTTTTATCACTTTTATCCCTTTTACCACTTTTATCACTTTTATCACATTTATCACTTTTATCAATTTTATCACTTTTATCACTTTTATCACTTTTATCACTTTTATCACTTTTATCACTTTTATCACTATTATCACTTTTATCTCTTTTATCACTTTTATCACTTTTATCACTTTTATCACTATTATCACTATTATCACTATTATCACTACTATCACTTTTATCACTTTTATCACTTTTATCACTTTTATCACTTTTATCACTTTTATCACTTTTATCACTTTTATCACTTTTATCACTTTTATCACTATTATCACTATTATCACTTTTATCACTTTTATCACTTTTATCACTTTTATCACTTTTATCACTTTTATCACTTTTATCACTTTTATCACTTTTATCACTTTTACCACTTTTATCACTTTTATCACTTTTATCACTTTTATCACTTTTATCACTTTTATCACTTTTATCACTTTTATCACTTTTATCACTTTTATCACTTTTATCACTTTTATCACTTTTATCACTTTTATCACTTTTATCACTATTATCACTTTTATCTCTTTTATCACTTTTATCACTTTTATCACTTTTATCACTATTATCACTATTATCACTATTATCACTACTATCACTTTTATCACTTTTATCACTTTTATCACTTTTATCACTTTTATCACTTTTATCACTTTTATCACTTTTATCACTTTTATCACTTTTATCACTATTATCACTATTATCACTATTATCACTATTATCACTTTTATCACTTTTATCACTTTTATCACTTTTATCAGTTTTATCACGTTTATCACTTTTATCACTATTATCACTTTTATCACTTTTATCACTTTTATCACTTTTATCACTTTTATCACTTTTATCACTTTAATCACTTTTATCACTTTTATCACTTTTATCACTTTTATCACTTTTATCACTTTTATCACTTTTATCACTTTTATCAGTTTAATCAGTTTTATCACTTTTATCACTTTTAACACTTTTATTACTTTTATCATTGTTACTACTTTTATCAGTTCTACCAATCGATATTTGGTCACTTTTATGACTTATAATACTTTCCTCAAATTAATCAATTTTATTATTAATATTATGAAATTTATCATTTTTTTACTATTAATACTTTATTTAATTTAAACTTTATCTAGCCTAATAGTTACGACGAGAATGTAAATAAAATAAAAATAATTTGTAAACTAATAACTTGGCTTTTACTTGTAGCTGGGCCAGCTTAAATGGTAAGGAACCTTTTAAGTATTAATTAAGTGGCTGATTGTTCTAAATATTACTTGTATACTTGAATATTATTACTAGTTACTTCCACTGCAAAAATTTTAAATAAATTTCTCCACTGGGCTTTTGTTCTGGATCTTGGTGGCTTAAAATAAAATTTTTTTGTTTATTTTAACAGGGCCAACAGTTTTAATAACTGTTCAAAGTTTTGGCCAATTGCAACTCTAAAATAAACGGTTCGCTCAGTAAATTTTCTTTGACTAAATTCATTAGATTGCTTGCCATAATATATTGTTCTTGCAAAATGTAGGGGTTGGCAGAATCACATGTCTAGTAAAGTTGTATGGTTTGAATGGTTTGTAGCATTTTTCAAGGTTTCTATTCGACTCAACCAAATATTTCTAATTAGAGAAAATTTGTTTGTTTTTCAAGTGTTTTTTCCAGGTTACATTCTCCTTGTTATATCTATGTTGCTCAGCTGCGATAAACATTCCACAAACTTTGTTAAAATTCTGATCTTTCTAATGGTATTATATAATTTTTTGTGATGGTGGTCGTTTAGAAGCGTCACAAAATTTGTTTTTTTGATTGATTATTTTAATTGTCTACAGCTGGTTAACCTTTTCTATAGGTTCCTCGTTAAACAAAATCACATATTTCTCAAAATAAACTGATCGTTGGGCTTCTTCTGCCATTCTGTGCGTTACAAAGTTTCTTTTTTGTAATATAAAATTATGTGACAATGTTTTTGCAGTCGGTAATGGAGTAATTTGCCATGTAGTTTCATCTTTTGCAAAAAATTTGGATTTTGTCTGGTTCACTTAATGGTTCAATTTTAATTCTTTCTTCAAAATCAATTGGTCTGTTCTCTTCCAAATACTTGTTCAGTATCCGAATCTTCCTATAGTTAAGGTTCATGGTTTTGGGATATATCTATCTTCATTAGACCTACTGGATGGATCTAGGCCGAGTTAACAGTAATTTGGAACATTTTGGTGAGTCGAACTGCTAACTCGAAACATGCCATCAATGATGGGTAAAAATTAATTTTTATGATTTTATAAATATTTTACTAATTAAGTCGGACAATAAAAAAAATTTCGAAAATGTACATTCGCGATATATGCAAATTTTAATGGTTACATAATAGGAACGACATGGAGCAACAATGTTTTTAACATTTCTGCAGGCTAAATTTATTATTTTATTTAAAAATTTAAACAAATGAAACCAAACTAATTAAAATTAAAATTATGCAAAAATAATATTATTTTATAATTTATATTAATTATGGATATATGACAATAGTATTAATGATGATATTTTCAATTTTGAAAATTAATTTGTCAACATTAAAAACCATGCCACAAAACGAGACTAAAAAATTAAATTTTGAGACTACATTTTTTTTTTATTTTTACCGCACAAAACCAATCCAATTAACTTTTTATGTACACGCAGCAGCATTCACATGCAAAGGTATCTCCGATGAATACGGAATTGATTTGAAAAAATTGGTACCAAAATCTTTTTGTGTTGTAATCAAAAATCTTCGTGAAATTTTTTAGGTTATATTATGTATACGTAATCGAAAAGATTGGGTTTCTTTGTTATGGTTACGGTAAAAGTTAGATTTGCTTATTGCGTTTTATAATCAAAAACATTTTCAATTAGATGAAATTAGAAAATTGTTCTTATCTCTTGGTTTGATAAGAAGAAAAAAAACACACGGAAATATTTTTTTTAAAGGTTGAGGGTGAGTGCGATTTGCTACTTTAAATTTTTTTATGTAATTTAATTTTGATCCTGTACCCTTAAAACACAAAACACAGCAAATGTTTAATCAAATAAGGTTTGGCCAGAGGATCGAAAATACAGGGATTTCCATACTGGTCACAAAGTACCTAGGTCTAAAGGTACGAAGTAGCATAGTAACTTCTTTAATAAAGTATCGTGAACTAGTTTCATCGATGAGTTATACTGTTAATATTTTTGTCTTCCAACATTTACGCTTTTTCTGTCATAAATCTCGCGTGGTCGTTCTCAAAGCAAGGATTGATTGCCCATCACTTCCAGAATGTCTGCACTCAAGCTTATAAATGTTGCTGCAAATTCGACTCAAGTAATACAAATAATATAGCATGAAAATATACTTTGACAGTTACTTCAGTTGAGATACTTGATGAAGAAGAGTTGACACAAAATTAAGTTAATCAAAACATGCAGAGCACCCTATAAAAGTGCTACTTTTTATTATTACAATACAGCATTCCATTTTAAAAAATTTCTAAACTTACAGCAAACTTTTTACGAGCTACCTGTACTTTTGTAATATAATGATATTGATCGATTTTAAGCTTTTATTAAATATTTTCTGTAAGTCCTTGTGAGGACACATAAAAAAATCTTTTATTTTGTTGATCATTTCAAGTCCAAAAATAAAAATAGAAAAGTTTATCATTTTCTTTCTATAGATTACAAAGTATTCATAGCTAGGATACCTATAAGAATATTAGGTTAAAGAAAATTTTCAGGATTTTAATTTGATTTATTTTCCATAAAAAAGTTTTCATTGGAAAAGTTGAAGTGATGAATTTTTTTTTATTGGAAAGATGGATTATTTTACTATTTTTAACTTTCGTTATATTCTATACGCATACATGTAATTTTTGTAAGTGTGTTTAATGACTCACTCACTTTTAAGGGTTATTACACAATGATGTGAGAAAAACTTTCAAGTGAGACCTGAAACAAAGAAAGCTTCCTTTGACAGGATTATTGCCAAAGGTCAAATAGTTCATCGTGACATATGCTACAAAGGCACAGCTAAATGTCTTAATTCTTGCACTACGAAGTAATATGGTGATTGATATAGTTTCAAAAGTAGAACTAACCTGGAACTATGCTAAATGTCAAGTGGCAGTTACTAAATAAGCAACAAAATTGGTAAATTAATTAAGCAGTTAAGGTCTATGGATATAATCAAAAGCAAAAAATAATGGAGATAGTTTGTTTTTAAATTCCAATGCGAGTATTTGGGCAAAAGTAGCAGTATTATCTAAAATCGAAAAGACACGATCGGCCTTGAATAGTAGAAGTCAACATAATTTTATGATTTATAGTTATAAATATAGCTTCTAGAAGTTTGCTATGAGTAAGATGATAACAAAAATGCTTTAGACTAGGATGATTGGTCTTTATTCCCGATCTATTTGGTTTAAGTTCGAACATTTTTTTAATGCAATCCATAAAATTTTAATAGGAAGTATTTTGGGCTCCTAAAAAGGGGGATTTACTTTTCATCTTGTTAAGAAAAAAATATACAGCTAAGGATAGGGCCAGCGTGTCCATATAGGTTCAGATGGTGTAATAAAACCAGGCGCCAAAATTTTGGGGGTGGCACAAACACTTTTACTAAACAAAACTGTTTTAATAATTTTAAACAATTTTAAAATTTATACAGTCAATAGGGTATAGTTTTTAAAATATATCTGAGTTCGGCGGAAATATGCAGACTACTAAAAAGAGATTCAGACGGGGTTTGAATATGTCATAACCATTTCCAATAGAAAACAGTGCACCATCCAGTGAAATATAAGGGTTTTTGATAACGCTTCATTTACAAAGTGGAAACATATTAGAATACACGCGCAAATTTAAGGATTAGAACCACAAACATCTTTAGTTCTATTTTGCTAATTTAATACTTATTAATTTTTTGACACTGTTCAAAGAGAAAAAAAGAGAAAGTTAACCCTTTAACTTACAAGCTATTATGTGAGACTAGGTGGAAAGTAGAAAAATATTACGTTTCGTTATACTTGAAAAGTTTCGTTAAGTTAACTTAAAGGAAATCAGTTAAGTAAGCAGATAAGAATTATTAAAATTCTAAAAATTGATGAATGAAATGTTTAATTGACATTGATAATTTTCGTTAATTTTGTTTCGTTAAGTTTGATTGTAGATCATAATTGTCTAAATGGCATATATAAAAAAAATAGTACAATCTAAACTTAAACTGTGGAAACATACACACTTTTTAACCAAATTGTTAAAGCAATCTATTGAGTTAAAAAGAAAAAAGGAAAAACCATTTGTTTCGTTAAGTTTTTCAATGTTTAATTAAAGAGTGAAGTTACAATGATATATCTAATTGCCATTAAAAATCTTCACTACCTTCATAAACAGGTTTAAATTAGTTATTTAAACATATTCTTAACGCGTGTTAAAATTAATCAGCTTTAGTTGATACATTTAAAATATACATGAAATGTAAAAATGATTTCCACCTATAACTCATTAATTTTTTTTCGAACGTAAGATGCATTTTTAAGAGGCTTCGTTAAATACTCGTTAAGTCATTTAAGAACAATTTAATTAAACTTTATTGGTTTGTTTTTAAAAAACGTTCCAGCAAAAATAAAAAAAATTATGTATTTGTTTCGTTAAACTATAAAAGTTTCGTTAAGTTAACTTAACGAAAAAATATTTTGTGGGAGTAAACAAATTCAATCGTTTAAATAAATTAATAACGATAGAAATTACCTTTGATTTAAATATTGTTTAAATTACTAACTTTCTATAAGATAATTTCGTTAGGTTTGTTTTTTAATGGTTTTGGTCCAAACAGAAAAAAGTTTTAAAATATTAATATCACACTGATATCGGTTGTGATTCTACAATTGTTAATTCATCTTAAATTAGGCCTCCTGAGTAATAGAGGTTTAAGGTGAAAATCTATCGAATAATTGGCACCGCCTTGAACCAAATTACTTGAAGTTTAGAATTGTTTGGATTAATCATTTTAATTTACCTTTTAAAAACATTTAATACTTCGTTAAATACTCGTTATTTTCTTTAAACACAGTATAAAAAAAATTGTTTGTCCATTTTTGAAAAATTTTATTTATTCAAAATAAACAAAATATTTCGTTGGGTCGTAAAATTAAAAACTTTCGTTAACTTAATGGAAATGTGTTAAAAAACAAAAACAGAATGATAAGATCCGAGTGTAAAATTTGCAAGGAAAATTTCCCCGCACAATATTTACATAAACCCTTCAATTTGCATGATAATATCTATTAACATGCTATTCTCGACCAAATTTTTGTTTTTATAATTTAAGAAGTGATTAAGGCTTTCAAAGTTTAGGTTCCTGTGCTAATAATATTGCGCTATAGTTAAATGTTTCACTTATTTTTCATCTGCTTTAACACTTTGTACTAAATCAAGTAGGTATGTTCCAAGTAGATTTTTTTTTGGAAATTCGTCATCATGTGCACAATCTATTACAGCTATTTAAACAAATCAGGAATCAAATAAATATTGTCGGTGCTTCCAACGATTAACGCAATAATTATTTAAAGTCAGCACAACACTTTACTTATTTATAATGGAAAGTCTGGAATAAGTGGTTTAAAATAATTAGATGCAAATATTTGCAAATTTTAAAAATGTCAGTAAAAGTTTTGCAAAAAGAATCCTACCTCCGATGTAAAATGCGAGCAGAATTTTGTTTGGGCGCCACTTTTTAAAATTATACCAGACAAAAATAGTCTAGCGCAGGCCCTGGCTAAGGCATATCGAATGTAAGTTTATGAACAGTGAATTTGATGTCAAAAACAAAAAAACTTAACAAAAGATTGAAACTGTAGAAAGACGAAGCAATGGAATTGAAAGCATTATTGGATGAAGATGGATTCAAAATACAAAATGAAACTGCACTTACATTAGGAGTGGATATTGTTTCCAGATGTTGCGGCGATGGAAAAAATTAAATTGGAAACCTTCAATTACAAAGTTTAACCTCATTCGTTGTAGGCACCAGACATGCAATCACTACGTGTTTCGATCGATGAAGCATGACCTGTGAGAGCAGCACTTAACATCTTATGAAGATACCAAAACATGGATCTATTTTACCAGAACGATGCCCAATTCTTCCTTAAACTGTAAATGTGCGATTTAGTGATGTGTTTACCTTTTCCTCGTACTGATATTAGCAAAATTATTTATTGAAATAATATGGCGACTTGGAAAATAAATCTGACGGTAGAATTCCTACTCTCTTTTCATGTTTTTGACACATTTAGATACACTATGCGTTATGATATTCCTCATAATGTGACATAATTAGATTGTCAACATTTTTGATTTTTTTTCCTTAATACGCGTTTTTCTATCCTTAATCTTGTAATTATACAAGGCCATTTGATGATAAAAATAATACTTGTAGTACCAGATTTCGTTGAACTTAAATTGTTATGTGTGACACCTTAAAATATTTGTCCTTTTTCGATTAAAAAAGCGGAGCATTTCAAATTGCTTATCTTTCGTACAACTGTATAATTTTTTAAACTCACGATAGTGATAAAATAATCTTATTTGGTGACTGGGTGACTTTGAATGATTCAAATTTGATATCGCGCGATAATCAGAGTGTTCTGCCACAGATGACCATTGCTGGTTAGCTTCCTTTCATGTCCTGGACTAAACTACTATAGACTATCATTAATATATGGAAATGCATCTATACCAATTATTTTGATTGCTGTTTATTTCCCTCCGTAAAAGTTCTTCTAAAGTTTTGTTAAATCTTTCCACCATTCATTCTTACTGTGGGTGCAGTAGCGTAATCGTCGTGTTCTTAATATTGAAGATTTCACATAAATCCTGAAATACAGATAACTCGAAGTTTCATCTTTAATCGGAATGTGTCTCTAATAGTACTCTGAATTTGCATATACTCAGTCTATTCATTTATGAAAATAATTTAGACTTATAAGAATTGATTACCATTTTGGTTGGGTAGCTGCAAATGGACTAATAATATCCATTGTTATTCACTCGAATTCACTCAAACATTGTATTGTTCCATGTTCCTTCTAGTTCTTGTTGGGGGTAAAGTTGCTGGCAAAGCCGATTTAACACTTGTAACACACCTTTTTGAGATTCTTAGGGCAGTTGACGTAATAAAATCGACCTCTTACTCTATCCGATGCCTAATTTATATCCAAATAAATATGATCCAGATTTAGCATTATGCATCTTTTGCAGGATATTTTTACTCGGTTTGCTTGTTGCACGATTTAATGTTTGGTGTTGTTGCCATCAGCCGATTACCAAAGTTTTACAAGCAATTTATTCTCTAGTTTATATGACTACCACTGAGCCCAAAAACTTTTAAACGATTGCACTTTTCGTCGTAATTTCTTGCCATTGGTCTTCTACCATGCTCCACCATAGGATCAATGGACTCTTCCATGCGTTGATCTTCTACAAGTGGCTCTTTAGCCCAGCACGTTGGCACTGTTCCGTGTAAATCGTAAAGGGTATTTTCTCACATTCCATCGCCATGTTGTTTAATAACTATTTTTTATGTTCGATGTTTAAAGAGTAGGCTCTGCAATCGTTTCCTCCATCTTGCAATTTGTCACGGTTGTTCCCAGAATTACATCAGCCATTTAAATGCAGCATAGTCAGTTATAAGAAGGAACTCCTGCAATGACACATAATTATGGAAGTGATTGGTGCTATCCGCTACCGCTAGCAGTTTTATTCGGATTACGCCATAATTCTTTTTAGGCTTCGATAGTGTCCGGCTGTAGTTTTCTAATTCTCGTTCTATTCCTCTTTAGTTTTATAATAATACTGCTCCAATCTCCCTATTAGTTGCATCGTTTTCCAATATGAAAATATTACCTGCTTGCAAAAACGCTAAAATCGGAAGGCTGCAGACCTTATCCTTCAATTTTACGAACCCGCCTTGATGCTCCTTTGTCCAGTTGAACTTTTGAGATTAGTTTTGCTATTTTTTAAAAAGGCTTCATATTGTTGCGTTCAACTTTAATCTGACAGTTTTAATGGTTCTTACGACTTGCTGAAGATTTCTTACATATTCATCAAAAATGCGTCCAGACACAACAAAAAAAAATGTTCTAATAACAAGCTATTATCTGCAGTAAAAATTGTCTGCATGAATTTTATCCCAAAAAATTCCGTCTTTTAAGATAAAACTTACTGAAAATTAGCCTAATGCCATGAACCTCATGGAACATCTTGTTCTTTTTAACAAGCACAACTGGTAACCACCCAGGGTTATTTGACTGTTCGATTATTCCATCACATGCCATTTTATTAATCAGATTTTCGGCCATTTGTTGCTTCGCTAATGGTAATCATCTTGGCGCTTACCGTATAGGATTAGAACTTTCTGAGTTTATTCGGTATTGTACGTTATCAGATTGTCCCATATCGCCATTGTTGGTGGCAAAGACGTTAACTTATTCTTGTAGTGCGTTTTTTAATGTTTTTGCCTTTGTTGTTGGGAAATGATTGAAAAATGAACCAATAATCCGCTTGGCCTTACTTTCAATACTCCCACTTGAATGTTTACCTGGAGTTTTACAAGGTTCTGGCCACATATTAAGTCGTCCTTTATGTTAGTAGGTTCTACTATTCCTATTTTTGGTTCTTCCAATTAAGAGTTGCTGTCATGAAATTGCTAGGCCGATGATTGATTGATTTTTTACTGGAGTGGTAACTATAACTTGTTATGGAAACCGGAATCCACCCATTATGACTGGACGGAAACATCCTCTTTTTATAACTCCAGACAATCAATGGAGTATGAAATCAATACCTCAACATTGCTACAATGTACCACACGTCTACTGCTCGAAGCAACACCGGTATTTCATTTTCTTTGTTGTTACATGGGACATAATCGTCACACCAAGTTAAAAATAATTTACCCTTGAGTTTCCGCTCCTGCAAAAAAATTTCAGTGATTAGATCAATCTTTTTAGGCATTAATATTTAGTTTTAGAATCACCAGTTTTACTTGAAAATGGAAAATTTTTTAATAATTTTTGTTGGTTACATACTTTAAAATTTTACGTTTCTTGGTCTTACCGATTTTTCCCTTGCACAGTAATTTGAAGGTAACTCAGTTACTTTATATTTGAAGCTTCTACTTATGTTCTATCCTTGTTCCCAAAATAAATAGTCCTTCTTTATAGGAATGATAAGGATTCCTATAAAAAATGCGGTGCTACGTGATGTTAATCTAAAGTACTTTAAAACAAAGTTAAAATGTTATATGTTTTGGACACATAAAACACGGATATTGCAGGTTACATCTTTCAATTTAATCGACTGGGCTTAGTTGGTTATGAAAACATTTTCATTTTGAAGCAAAAAAATAACAACGTAATCATCGTTCACCACACCATCACAATAAAACTACTGTGATGCAAATTTTTAGTCTGCAAACTTAAACAAAAATTTAACTTTTAAACCAAACTTTATTGAGAGCATACAATTGTTTTGCATTTTTCTCTATATTTTGTGATGTACCAATGCATTAAAAAAAATTTTTAAAACTATTTATGGACTCATACGTACTACTTTATCCTACATGCAAGAGGAGTTGTTCTAAAATATCATGGTCTGCTGTTATTTATCTGTTCACCACGATACGTTTCATATTTAATTTTTTTATTTTTTGTAGAAATTGATACAGATATTACTTTTTATATAACAGTTCAGGACTTCCTGTTTTTTTTTTTTTAGTTTTTCAAAGTTGGTAATTTGTTATGTAATGCATACTACGTACAGTAGTATTTTCTCGAGAAATTTGACTTTTATGGCATTTGACATTTGAATGGTACTAAAATATTCTTAACTTTACAATTTAAATATTTACTTAGAATTGATTGCAAACTTTTAGAGCAATTGGTAACAAGTTTATTATATACAATGGTAGACTATACCGTTTCATATCATGCAATTTTTTGTTAACAGCTTAAAATATTTAGATAAAAATATTTAATAAATTTAGGCAGACACGGTTGGATGAAACGTAGTTTCTAATCAATAATATGTATTGTTTAATCTGATCTGGAAGTTGGGAAAATAACTAAACAACCAAAGATTGCACCAAGAGTCTTTTTTAATTTTTATATTTCGAGATAAAACCAATTTTAGATTGCAGCCTATTTCATAAAACGCACGCCATAAAAGCGTGAGTATAATATATAGTCCATTGGGACACCAAAAAAATATACAAATGTCTTATAAATTTTTAATCTGTTACTTACTATTGTTTTGTACGACAGTACGAATAAATTTTAAGATTTTAACTTCAAAAGTGAGTCATAAATGTATTCCGTTTGTGTAAGCATAAGCGAAATAATTTTAAGCTTTCTTTAATCATAAACATGACATAAAGATCAAACGAATCACATAAAGCACATTTTGTATTGTTTTAAATCAATGTTAAGACGTACCTACATATCTTAAAAGTTTTATCA
The DNA here is from genome assembly GCA_963556175.1 of Tipula confusa. Taxonomy (NCBI): domain Eukaryota; kingdom Metazoa; phylum Arthropoda; class Insecta; order Diptera; family Tipulidae; genus Tipula; species Tipula confusa. The sequence continues at coordinate 73,636,340 of OY744475.1, read as the reverse complement.
CATTGTAGCGACCATTGCTACACAAACACAAAAATTATTCAGATATTTCGTGCACATTCATATAATTCGCAAACGTTACATGTACACTGTATATAAATATAGAGCGTAAAAAGCAATTACACATAGCACTCAGTCGCCATGGCCTGAAGAGGTGACAATTATTTTTAATTAAATTCCTCATCAGATCGAAACTGAGCTTTGCTTTGCACAACATCCAAATCTGGATAATCAAAATAACGACATGGCTCCGCCGTCGTTATAACTTGAATAAAAGTTCGAATTTTAAACCATTTTAGTAGCATTTTAGACCACACGCTGAGTAGGTGAACTTGCTAGCATCAGAAAATCCGTGCAGTTGGATTTGGCTATTAAATTGGCAATATCGATCGAACTTTGATTTTTTCCAGTTGTTTCAAGTCGGTTTATAGCTGCACCCATGTGTGAGACAAATCGGACAGTAATGGGTCATCCCAACCCAACTTCAATTTCCATAACTGCTGAAATATGACTTTATTTTTTTGATAGCCAACCAACTGGGTCAAACAACCTAGAGGAGTCCGACAGAAACTGTCGTTTTGTTATTGTTGAATGAAATCCAACATTGGTCACCCTGAAGCCAAAGCAATCATCTTGGCGATCCCAGTACTGACCAAGTACCTTGTGTTCATCAGGCTTATCCACCATACCTGGGTCAGCTAATTCATTATTATCTTTTATTTCCGTCAGCAGTGAAGAAGCATTTGGCGAGAACTTTCTTAGCTTAAACCCAGCTGATTTTAACACTAATTTAATTTCATTGAAAAGAATTTTTGCGTTTGATACTGAATCAGTTCCACTAAGCAGGGGTCATCTACTTAAAAGTCTGACTTAATGGATTGGCTTGCTAATGTACAAATTTCTCAGTTATTATCTGCAACTTGATTTAAGGTACGAGTAGCTAAGTAACTGATTTGGAACCATAGACACGTAGCAGTTTAATGTGTTTTATTGGTTCCTGAGGCTGTTCCCGCCATACAATACGCTGATAATTGCAGTTTTCATCGTTGACCATCATTTGGCGATACATTTGTTTAATATCCGCTGCAATTGCAATTCAATGTCTTCTAAATCGCATGAGCATTTCTATTAACTCTGGTTGAATCATTAGTCCTGTCATTAACACATCGTTCAGCGAGTAAGACGTGCAAGTTTTAGCTGAACCATCAAAAACTACGTGGACCTTTATTGTTATACTGTCTGGTTTAATTAATGAATGATAGGGAAGATAACAGCATTCACCATTTGACGATTCAAATATTCCTGCATGAATTTGATATATTCATTTTTAAAGGTTTTATCTCCTTGTAGACGACGTTCAACTAATTTGAATCGACTTATTGCTCGATTTATTGAATTTCCGAGATGCAATTTAGGAAATTTCAAGAAGGGAAGACAAACTTCATATCTCCCATTTTCATTTCTGATGGTTGTAGTTTGAAAAAGGGACTGATATCGTTGCTGTTCTGGATTTAATTGCTTTTCACCATGAAGTTCCTCTAGGTTCCAAAATCTTTCTAATGCTTCATCAATATTAAAGTCAGCCTAACATTTGTTAAACGACCCGCTAGTCATTGTGGAACCACCTGTGACTATCCATCCTAAAGTTGTATCATTTGCAATTAAATCGTATGGCCCTCTTATTCTTTCAGATTTCAATATCTGATAGAAATAATTTGCACCCACAAGGAGATAAATTCTCGTTAATTCACTGGATGGTGGATCTGCTAGATTTTTGTTTTGCAACTCTAGCCATTGATCAAGTATTTGTTGATTCACTTTAGTCAATTTTGAATTTAGTTTGTCGATAACCAAAGCATCAATTTCAATATATACATCACTATTGTTTGTTGGACCAACTTGAATTCTTACAGCACCACGTGTTGTTATGGAAGCTATTAAACCAGATATGGGTGTTCTGCAATTTGTACGTTCTAGCTGTATTTTATCAACACATGATAATGACACTAAAGTTGCTTGAGAGCCGGAATGTAGCAGTAACGTGCATTTAATCGATCGGCCATGTTTGTCCACCAAGTTCGCTACAGCTGTAGGTAAGATTGATTGATTTATTTGTGAATCATTTGCTAGAAGGTGACTCGTTACTAGACTGTTCGTTGGTGGCTGATGTACTTGGATAATATTTTTGACTTTATTGGTTGTTTTCGTTGTGAGTGAAATTTTGATCATGAAGTGATGTATGATGATGTCGACGACAAACATATCACGAACTTCATAATTTGCTACCATGACCAGCATATAAGCAATTAATGCATAATCTTGATTTAACCACGAATTCTTTCTTCTTGTCTAAAAAGAGTGCACCGAAGCTATCGCACACATGAAGTTCATATACACATTTTACACTTCAGACCATTTGTAGAATGATTGGCGCTAGTTATAGGTTGATCCCGCTTCTCGTTAGGCGTATTGACCAAAAATGATTTTGGAAAGACGTATACTGATTGTTTTTATGGACCACTGCCTTCGAGTTTCATCATCAATCTTTTGTAAAATAAAATGTATTAACCACAGAACTTTGGTTTTTGCAGTTTTCCCACGAATGATTTCATCTGACATATGAATCTCAAATGCTTGATCGATTCATTATCGGTTGGGGGTTGCTCTATTAATCTGTTGATTAATGACGTAATTACAGGCCCTTCACGATTGTATCTCTCTACGATCTTGGTCCTCGTTTCTTCATAATTCGCGTCTGTTACTGGAATGTGTCTTATAAAATTAAGTGCATCTCTTCTTAGGACCGAAATTAAATGCTGAAATTTTTGACCGTTTGTCAGAGATACATTTTTATGAATTGATCCTTCAAACATATCATGAAAAGTAGCAAACTCTTGGTACTTTCCACTAAAATTCAGTATGGTCAATTTTGAAGGCTTCATTCCATCCTCTGGAGTAGCATGAAAACTTTGATCACGTAAAGTTTCTAGCATTTCCCTTTGGTGAGCTGTAAATGCTGTCATGGTTTCATTCATCTGGGTTTGCATAGCCTTTAGCATTGGATTGTTACCCTATGTCACTTTCGTTGATCGCGCCTTTTGTGTGGTATACCTTGTCAAAAAGTCTTTCATTTCGGAATTATTATCAACAATTTCTTGCAACTGTTGATCGTTAGAATATCGTCAACATAAGCGCCTTTTAAAAAATTTCCAGAACAAAAGATGGTTACAGCACAAAATTCAAAAATGTTCTATTTTTAATTTAGAACATTCTTGAATTTTGTAGAATTTATACAGATTTTGAACATTTTTTAAAACATTTTTAATTCTTAAGACCGAGGCACTCAACAAAAATGTAGACTAATAACCCATTTAAAATTTGGTAAATATAATTTTTTATTGTAAATATTTAGAAACTATCTGGAATACTATTAAAATCCGGTTACTAGAATAAAATAATTTATTTGAACCTTTCTGTAGAGATTTGAACAATTTTTTTAATTGATATTCCAATCACATTTTAGACCATTTAAAAATCCCACTTTTATTTTTTTTTAAGTTTTAAAACTATCAAGTAGTATTTATATTAACATCAATATCTTTTTAAACAAAAATCAATTATTAAATATGAATCAAGTTTTATACCATCTAAAAGCCCATTGAATTGTATAACTTTTTTTTTTCAAAATGTTAAAAATTATCAGGCAGTATTTATACCAAATTTAATAACCTTTAAAAAGGTAAAAATCTTCAAAATAGGTTTACAAATTTAAGTTTTAGACCAATTAGCCCATCTAAAATCTGATTATTTTTTTCTCGAAAACTATAAGAAATTATTTGGATTTTACCGGACAGATTTCAACAGCATTATAAAGAGATATCAATCCAAAAATTTGGGTCTCTCAATAAACCTACAATTAATTTTTTGAAAAGTTTCACTACCTAGTGGTAAGTTTTTAAACAGATTTAAATATCTTTTGAAGAGTAATCGATCATCAGAGTAGAGTCACCTAATCAAATTTTAGACCATTTAAAAGTTTGACTACAATTCCGTAAACTATTTGTTTTTAAATGTTTATGAACTATCTGACAGTAATATTCAAAAACTAATTAGTAATATAACCAGATTTCAATTTCTTTTAAAAAGCTAACAATTTATAAATTCTGGCTTTCCAATCAAGTTTTAGACCATTTTTTATAACTTTAGCCCTTCAGTATAGAAAACCAATTTTTTTAAAAATCTATTTAGTCGTAAGTTTTTATACAGATTTTAATATATTTTGGGTATCAATTCTCAAATTCCAGTCACCCAATCATATTTTAGACCATTTGAAATTTCATCTAAAATTTGATTACTTTTTTCTGGAAAATCAAAGAAATTATTTAGCACTTACTCTAAAGATTCCAGCTGTTTTTTAAGAAGGCATCAATCTTAAAATTCGAATTACCAAGTTTAATTCTGGACCATCTAGAAGACCACTAAAATAAAGAAAACAAATTTTTTGAGATGATTGAAAATTGTACATACTAATTTTAATACCTTTTAAAAGAGATATCAAACATAAAAGCCAGGAAACCTAATCAAATTTTATACCATTTAAAATTCCATATACAATTTTGCAAATTGTTTCTTTCAAAAATGTTTAGATTCTATCTGGTACAATTTATACCGATTTTAATCAAATTTTAGACCAACTAAAAGCTCATCTAAAAATTGATAATTTGTTTCTACTCGAAAAAAACTATTTCACGCTTACTGTAGAATCCCTTACAGATTTTTAAATATCAATCTTCAAAGATAGATTACCCAATTTTAGACCATTAAAAAATGTATCTAATAGCACATCTAAAATATGAAAAACTGATTTTCTGAAAGGTCTAAAAACTACTGGTAATATTTATAAAGATATTCAGAGCATTTGTTAGTAGTATCAACCATTTAAATCAATCATTACACTTTTCAGTGAAAAGCATGTAATAAAAGATTTGGGAGAAATCAACCCACATGATATGAAAGTCTTTTATTTGTAAGAAGATCATTGAAATAAAATCAGTAGATCGTCTTCTTTATTATTCCATGGTTATTATATATTACAAGTATTCTCTATACCAATTAAATTTAAACAGAAATTGAAGCCATTAAAAATGGTTGGAAATGCTTTGACCCTAAAAACTGATGGTATTGGTACAATAAAGAACAATACAACTTCGAAATTTAGGCACATGAATAAGTGTATTTGGAAAATGATTATGTTCGTACAAATTTAACAGTTTACATAAAACCAAATTTAAATATTTGCTTAATTTTAGGATATCGGCCTTTTTTTTGTGTTCTATTACACAGAATTTAATCCATCAAATCCGAATTAATTATTATGTACAGTGTGGATTATTGGTTAATTTGCATAACTTTTTCTAAAAATTAAATATTAATTATTATTAACCATCAGAAATGTTTTAATTCAAATAAATAGGAGCAAGTATTATTTATTTTCGATTACGAAATTAAAAAAATATTTTATTAGCTACAGGCAAATTTTATAATGTTTCAAAGTAAATATTTAAAATTGCCAAACTTTAAAATACAAATAAATTTCCTACTGATTAAAAATTTAGCAATTCCAACGTTTGGTTTTGAATGTTATTTCCGCATAAAATGTTTTGTCGAAAAATGACATATATGGTATACAATATCTATCATAAATGTAAAAAGTATTACACAACCTGTGAGAAGTTCACTTTTTCAAAAAAAAAAATAAAAAAGGTTGTGTCTCTATCAAAAGCTCCACAGTTTGAAATAGCTGAAAAAAGGTTCATGTTCTAAATTTTGCATGGACTACATATCATCAGCAGTTTGCTTGATTTAAACAAAAATTTTAATGGTCCAACTGTGATGGTTTAAAGATTTGTCCAAAGCTCCACAGTTTTAGACGTCAGAGTTCTTTTGTATCGAAATTTTACATGTACTTTACATCACAAGTTTTTTCATCACGACTTTATATACTAGGAAATTTATATTTGTTCCCCGGGTGTGATGATTATTACCTCCATTATAGGCTTTAAAGTTGTTGAGATAGAAAGAAAGAAGAGACAGAAACGCGGAAATAAATCCTAAACAATAAGCACTTTAAATTGATGATAAATCAGTCAAAAATTGTCAAGTGTCAAAGAATAAAAAAAAACGTATAGTTAAGTTTTCAGTCTTAGATTTTTTTGCCATTATGTAATTTATATTAACCAACCAGAGCGCTTTATGTTTTTACTTTTAAGTATTTGGCTTAAGAATCACTGTTTTCACTTTTAACTGGCTTAAGTATGACTGTTTTAACTGTCAAAATGGCCGAATTCATTGTGTGTTCATTGAAAACAAGAAAAGCTACAGTTATCAGAGTTACTTCGGGTGTTCCTTTAAAATCCGTGTGTTTGTGGCGCTATCAATGTCTCGGCCATTCATTGAAAAAAACATTTTTAATATAGGCATATAACGGTCTGTTAAAACAATGACCATGAATGACATTTCATTATATTGTTTATTAGATCAACACTCTAAAAAACAATATAATGAACTATTATATAATAACAGTGCTATTGCGTTATATTTCGCTGGAAAAACACAAGCTTAAACTGTTCGATAGCTTAGACATGCCCATGGCTCTCATTTTTTTTTTGTCGCGCACCGTTTCTTGTTACAATGATACTGGCAGCATGCAAAGAAAGTGCGGTTGTAAAATGAACTAAACGAAATCACTTTCGTAGTGGTGAAAAAATGCCTGCTGAGCTGAATATATTTAGAAAAAATATGATACAAGATTTTACTCCAAAACAAAAAAAAATAGAATGGACAGAGCTTGGAAAAATGTGCTAAGTTTGCACTAAGTGGTCCGAGCACATTGAGAAACATTTAAACAAAAACACCAACCGAATTTATTTGCTGGAGATGTTACAGGAAAATGTACACCATCGGATGGCCACCAGAAAACGGGCACCAGCAATAGTAGTAATCCCATGGTTATCCATACTAAATATTGATTTTTATCAAAGAATGGATCAGTTAATTTCAAGACAAATCTATTTTATTTGATATTTTATTGGTTTATAAAATTACCAATGATAGTCATGGTTTGGAATTCCAATATCAGTTTTAAGCCAAGTGTCCACTATAGAGTTTTTTCGGTAGAGCGTAGAGTGTAGAGTGTAGCGTCTCTACAAGCAGTGTGTACACTATAGAGCGTCTTTACGACTCAACCGCTTTCCATAGAGTACCCGTAGAGGAATTTTAAGTAGAGCTCTACTATGCGCTCTTCAGACTGTATACACTGTAGACCTATTTTGCTTTACGGTAGAGCGCTCGGCTAATATTATATTTTATTTTTCATTAATAATATTTTATTTTCGGCCATTTTATTTTCAGTTTTTCGTTCGTCAAAATAAAAAAAAAATGAGTTTTCGTATAATAATTTCAATGTCATATAATAATTTCAATCTGTTACTGCTTACCTGGTTATTCCGATCAATCAAAAGAAAAATACGCACTTACAAAAATCTTCAGGCAAAATTTTGCGTTGGCAAATTAATCGAATGAGGTCGAAAAGATAATTCTACAAAGTATCCCCTTCGAATTTCAAGTGCTCAAATGAAATTAGTGCCACAATCATATTCCGGAATTTTGAATTACGAACAGTATCCTGACCTGCAATTATACAAGATACATCTGCAAAATAAAAATTTCGATTCGTAGGCTATTCCTTACCTCAATTAGAGATGACCATCTAAAACCTAATTTAAAGAGAACTGCTAAAAAAGGAATTATTGTTTCACAACATTTAAAGACAATAGCCTGTGCCTTTTATCAGTAGTTGTAAGGGTCCCTGAGATAGAAATTTGTATTTGAAAGTAATAGTTTTGAGCGAAACCCAGCTATTAAAGCGTTAAATTCCACTAGGATATCGTGTATCCTAATTAGACTATAGGATTTAGTGTTGGGAATCTTTTTTGATAAAAAAAATTATAGCCCAAATTTCACTCGTAATTTACCATAATATCAAGATTACAACTTTTAGTTAATCCCATTTTAAAATCTTCCACGTAGAGTAGTTTATACGCTCTACAGGGCGTATACACTACTCTACGCGAAAGTTTTCTCTACCTCTACGTAAAAAACTCTATAGTGGATACGCGGCTTTAGATTACCAATGTTTTGCAGCAATAATAATACTAATAGCTTTATTTTTCAGTTTGGTGGGTTTTCTCAATATTTCCCTTTAAATTTCAGATGCCTCAACACTTTTTGGTGATACTTTGCTGAATTTTCCTAAAATTCCTTTTATTTTTCGAGAGATCTCGTTATTCTTCGCTGATGTGAATAACAACTTCCTTTTGTTGAATTTTTAATATAAGTGCATTTTCCAGATTAGCTTTGTGCACTTGCTATTTGTTGGGACGAAAGCGTTTTGGTACCGCATGGTAAGTTCAGTAACAGTTTGAATGGAGAAGCTAACTGGTCCAGCAGAACGTAGTTCATGATACTGTTTCAGGTATCATGATTGTCATCAATGCCATATTGAAATATACGGTAAGAGGGCAGGTAATGTAAAACAATTATGTGACTTTGATTTGGATATATATATATATATATATATATATATATATATATATATATATATATATATATTTATATATATATATATATATATATATATATATATATATATATATATATATATATATATATATATATATATTTATATATATATATATATATGTATATATATATATATATATATATATATATATATATATATATATATATATATATATATATATATATATATATATATTAGCATAATATGCTACTTCTGCAATCGATAATATCGCGTATTCATTTCATCGAGGTATGCTCCAGTATACTTATGTTGATGAGGTGTACCTAAAATTTATTTCGTTATATTTTTTTCCCCTTTAATACGAATATCTATACTCTCGGGAAACATAAGTAGAACTAAAACATTTTCTTAAAGTGTAAGAAAACTTTAATTATAGTTAACGGCATTATTTTATTTATTATAAAATTCGTTATTTTCACCTTGAGCATTTTAAACGGTTATATGAAAATTGTTTAAGACTGCACTAATTGCAAACTTGAATTGCTCTAATAATTTAACGTTAAATTGTGTAAAACGTATAATACCTACTCGTACTGTGCATTTTAAATTCTTTAATGAGTTTAATACTCGTATGTTCATCATATTGTAGTGTAAAAGTAGCTCGTCTACCCACAGAGTATGGGTACAAAAATAAATATTTGCTAGTATGTATATCTGAAAAATACTATCGTAGATTTGCAGTGACGAAACAATCATTAGTCCTACAAATTGTGTAGGCAAATTATATAATTTTGACCAAAAACATGGTTGGTTTGTTTCCATTAGCCCAATAAGGCATTGGCATATACATATCATATCTGGAGAAAAACTACTGGATTCACTTGTATGATTTATGATTTTTGGCTCTCGGTGGTTTTAAAATTGGATACTTAAACAAAATATAAAATGATCATAGATTTTTGAGATTGTCAGACGTCTGATGATTTTTAATATAGCAGTGACCACATGTTTCAATGTGTCAAAAAATGTGAAGTGTCAAGCATGGATGTGAAGCTGGCACCATTTTTTTTATTTTTTAAACGACATGGGCAAAAAAACGTATTTTATATTAAAATTAACCTACTTAAACTGCCACAAACCGAAAATTTCCAAAATCTGGATAACTCACGGTGGTTAGATCATTAAAACTAGCCCAAGTACACGGATTGACAATAATGTGGCTAGTGCGGTGGCATATGTAATGATAAGCAATCCATATTTAGAAATTGGAGCAGTTGGTAATTCTCTCCTCAAATGTTTTGGAAAATTGGTATGTAATCTTGTCCATTTTGGATATCTATTTGAATCACAGAAACAGTAGACTCTACATTATGCTATTTTTGTGGTTCAAATAGAAGAGTTTGGTTCACAGATCGAATAATTTTGGTTTTAGTTGAATATATCAAAGACTACTAGTAGATTACTGGTGGTCCTAGTCATCCAATACATAAAACAATGTTGCAACAGAATGACTCTTTCAGCTTCCGCTGTTTATCCATGATCAATTGAATATATTTATTTTGATTTCAGGTCACGATTTCAAGTTTCCCTGCGTTCGGCGGATAGAAGTCACCTAACGGCCTACTATTTAGATGCATACTTGTTTGGTATTTTCGAGATAAAGAAAGGTGTGGTGGTGCTTGCAATATTTTAAATTTGGTGTTTTAGACCAGCTACTGGATATATGGTTTTATAGAACCACATTATCAATATTGTTACATCGAGTAGTTAGTTGCATAAACTCTAGTGTTGCGATGATGTACATTGCCTTAAATTGTTGACTTGTTTGCAAATGAGGTCAAAAATACTTGTTGACCCTTTAATATGCCAAATGTGGTTTCAATGGTTACTGTGTGGTCAATATGGTGGTTCTCCAGATGTATTGCCGCAGAACATGTTATAACTTATAGTGACTATAGGAGGTAAGTGAGTCGCATTTAATCATTCAAATGCATCGTTTAATTGTATTGCAGTTGTGTTCGATTGCACTTTGTCCTATTTTATAGTAATGTTAGATTACTTAATTTGTTTAGATTAATGTTGGGAATCACTTTAATGATACAGTCGTTCTGAATAATGTCCTGGTGTTTTTGGTCTAATTTAATGTTGCTTAATTCCGGATCAAGCCAATATATGAACTATCGCTCTACATATTATAATATACTTTTTTGATTTTTCAGTGCTACTAACACATTATTTATTAGATTTGAGCGTAGTATATAGTGCTGCGGGTATATAAGTTATAGTATTCGGTCATCTATTCTAGAATTTTTACAATCTGACACATAGCTAAGACAATTATCATGTCTATTCCCCCCCCCCCTTTTCATAAGCCTTCAAACATATACGACTGCTGCATTAGCATTTCTGGTAGCATCCGTAAAACCTTATCGGAAAATCTGATCGGACTTGAATTTTAGCCATCTTGGTAAAGTGACTGATTCGATTTTTGCGTACTATGCAAACCCCACTAATAAACTGCAATGACCTTTGGTAGGAGGTACCCTGGAATGATTTTTACGTGAATGGTTATTGAAGCTAACCACCTTTACGTGTAGAAGAGAATTTGTATTCCAGTAATTGTAGAGTATTTGCGAATCAAACAGACAGTTAAGCAGCCATTTACGGATACTAAATCCTAATGTCTACATTAACAATGATATTTTTACTGTTTCAGATTGATGAAGTTTCCTAATCCATTAGTGCCCTATAAAAACTTCAATAAAACTTCGATGCAGGAATCTCCCTCATAGTAGCTGATGTTGAGAAAGAGTATCGATTAGCATCAACGATCTGTTTCAATGTGCGAGTTGGCAAGAATGTTGCTGGTTTGATGCCATATGTAACGGTAGGCAATTGATATTTCGAAATTGTCATAAAACACTTTGAAAATAGTGGTATAATTCAGACCCATCTGATCATTTCCGCTGTGTCTGCGGTCATCTCAATATCGCACAAGGATTTAATTAAACTTCTGCTGTATTTATGGTCAACTTTGTAGATTTGTTCCAACGATCTTTATGTTGTAAGTGGAACAGTTTTTGTAAGTAGCATGCCTGGTCACTCTTTTTTTTTTTTGGCTTCCGTTGTGTATTTAATGTGTTTCCTAGTTTATGGTTCGTATTATTAATTTAAAATATTGCAATTTCTGGTACGGATTTTTGGTTAGTCTGTGTTCACCAATTTAAAGTCACTTTTTATGTGCAGCATTAGCGTCAAATGGTTAGATTACCATATAACGTCCGTCGAAACTTCTGTTCTAAATTGTGACTTAAAAAGTTAGTTTCACAAAAAAATTAAATTTTTTGCGGGGCTAGAGATGGCAGTTTCAATGTTCACGATTTACCAAATTCAAGAAGGACTAACTGGTCTTTGGTGATGATGGTGCAAATATTTGTCAATTTTAACAGTTCGTACCCTTTCAACGTTCTGGGAAGTAATTTAAACTTGACTGTCACGCTGTCAAAAAAAAAAATACTACACGCAAATATTTACAGACCTTCGCTATCGTATAAGGACACAGAAATTAAACTTAACAGATAGATCACGAAGTGTCTAAGAAAATCTAGGATCGTTTGTAGGCCTTATTTGGAGCATCGGTTACAAATCGTTGCTCTCCAGAAAATTGTATGGACAAAAGTCGAGGTTTATGAATAGGTGACCTTGGCAAACTAGCATTTTTTACCTTTTTGGTTACAGGTTGAAAGGTTTATTTGGATTTCATAGCAGCGTCGATAGTCATTTTAGAAAACTACTTCTGTTGATGATTATAAATGGTCACATTAATGCTAGTAGATTAAATACTAGTAGGAGCAGAATTAAAAACCCTATTTATATTCAATTTACACTAAACATTTATTTTCCAAAATATAAGAAAAATCAATTTAAAATAATAAAGACAAAACTGAGTGAAATTTGAAGCGGTTTATTATTTTGAATGTTATTCCAAAATAATAAAATAACACTCAAAATATTAAAATACTTTAAACCTCAGTCAGTCCCGTTTTTATTATTCAAACTGAATTTTTGGTCATTTTAGACAAGTAAACTTTAAAAAAAAACTCAATTATGTATTTCAACTGTAAATTGAACTATTTGTTAAACAAAAATTTTAATTTTGATTTTATTTCAAATTTCAAACAGAAACATGTAACTTTCTAAAATATTTAAGATTTTGCTAAATTTTGTATTTATTTAAATTCATTTTCTATATTTGAATTTCACTCAAGTAGGTCAACAGTTCGTAGAGAAATTGTTTCAGTTTAAACCAAAAATTCTTTCAAATTTAATTAAAAATTTAGCTAACCCAGTTTAAAATGTGAGTATTATTACCACTTAAATTCTGAGTTTCATTCAAAATTTGAAATTATTATTTTGAAAAAACATTCAAAATATTAATTTACTTTAAATTCTATTCAATTTTATCTTTATTATTCAACATTAGCCCTTATATTATGGCAAAATATTTTTTTTTAAAAATCACTCAAAGTTTACAACAAAACAGTAGAATTGGGCAGGTTGTAAATCAAGTAAAAATTGAACTAATTTTAAGACTAAATTTTAATCGGTGCATTTTTTCAAATTTTGTACAGAAACATCTAAAATTTTAAATATTCAGCTCAATTTTGTATTAATTTAAAGATCTGAGTTTCACTCAAAATATTAAACCACTTTAAATTTAACTTAATTTGATCTAAATTATTTAAGTTGAATTTCCTGGTATTTTGGAAAAGTAATTTTTCTAAAAACCACTCAAAATTTACCAGGATCAAAGGTTTTAGAAACCAAAACAATTTTCAGTAGTAATTAGAGCCACCATTTGGTAATTGATTAGATGTCGTTGTAAGCATTTTAACCTATTCGGAGTAGAAAACACATGAAAAAAGAAAAAAATATTTGTATTCGAAATTGATAAGATCTACACAAAATTTAAGTTTAATCGTTCAACGACTTGAATTACCTGTGGATATATATAACAAAAATCAAGTACTTTTTCTGTCCAAGAATCTATCTAAAAAATTAAATTAAATTTTTTTAAATTCTAAGAAATACTAATAGCCGATGGCCAATATTTAGAATTCGTATAATTTGAATCGTTCAAAATCGATCAATAATTTATATAAAATATACACTTGCGGATATGTTTCTTCTGAAAATAATTGGATGCTACGCTGAAAGTTTATGTAAAATTATCAAAAAAAATTTTATGGCTTGTGGTATATTAATCGAAATTGTTTCCTTCCAAGACGGAAACATATCGTTCATTTATTAATTAATTTATTGAATAAAGTTTTAGGTTAAGCGATGAACAAGTCTTCCGCATATAACCGACTTATCAGAAAGAAAGTAAATAATTAACGTTAAGAGGTGTGCTTGTATATCACCTCCCACACAAATATGATCATGAGCAAAAAGGGATACGAGGAATTGGAAATTGATCCCTCCTTCAAATTTATAGTCACCATTACTAAAATCTATTGCCTTTTGGTATCTCAAAGCAGTAAACCTATATACTGTTTTCGGCTTATTTTTGTTGAGAACAATGGACGCCAAAAATGTTCAAGTGGATCTAATGGTTCTTTAACACCGTTGCCATTGAGATCAATCGCTTAGAAATCAGTTGGATATTCCAGAGCCTGGTCGGTTTGATGGATATAGGAACAAACACAAACTCGTAATTATTTAAATTTTTAAAGATACAAAATTTAAATCTGGTTGATTTGCGTTAATCAACTGAGACTAAATTTTACTTTTGTGTGCGAAGCTGTTATATAAAGTCATCATTCAACGGAGGAGTTGGTTACCAGGAGAAATTCATAGGCTTGAAACTATATCATCATGTAATCGGAGGCTTTGGCTATAGACTAGGTAAGCTAGGTTGCATTTGAGAGCTTCATGATCTAATGCCCAACAAAATGTTAAGTACTTCAACATTTGAAACTTGTTGGGCGCGATTTAATCAGATTTTTTAGTTCATCATCCGTGTAACTCTGATATATTTTCCAGTTCAGAAATTTTACATATTGAATCAGTTTGTGGGTCACATAAACGTGAAAAGGTGTCTGCGACTATATTTTCTTTACCTGAAATGCATCGTACATTAACAACATTTATTGTTAGTTTCTCTAAAAATAACGCTAATTATTCCCAACTACCTTTATTAAATTACTAAAGCACTACTGCTACGGAAATGATTGACGTGTCACATGTGGCGTTGAAAATGTTCTTTTCAATTGGTGGTGCCAACAAAGTGGCCTTAGCAAGAACGCTTTTGACAATGATGAACGTTTCTCTACATTTATTGGGCCAGTAGACTACTACGTAATCCAGCCAAGGCTTAGTGCTATCTTGAAATGTATGGTAACGGAGGGATTCTAAATGTGAGACGCCGAAAGCACACTTGGATGGCTTTATTTTGACATTGTAATCAGCAAGTAATACTTGCTGGCTGTAAATTAAATTTTAGTTCCTCCTCAATTTTACTTGCCACTAAAATTTCATCAATTTAGGTCAAAATGTTATCATGATCTTTTAACCCTTCATTTATGAAGCAATGAAAGGTTTGATCAGCATTCTGAAGGCTAAAAGGCATTTGATTGGAAGTATTTCAACACGCAAAATGGGGTTGTAATTGTCATTTTAGGTATGTTTTCAGTTGCTACAGGTATTGCGGGATATGCCTTGACTAAATAAATTTTTGTAAAAACTGTGCACCCAAATAGATGCACTGAAATGTGAATTTGCGGTATCGGATAACGATTCGGTACCGTAGTTGCGTTTAGTCGATGGTATAATCTCAACATTTGTGATATAATATAATCTCCACAATTCGGAGCTTGGAAGTTTGCTCTTTTGGTAGTACAGTCTCCCATGTATTCGATATTTTCGATTTATGAACATTTCATTAGGTGGAAGCCATCGACGAAATGTTTTGATCGAAATGTTATAGATCAGATCCACAGTTGGCTTTTTCTCATCTAACGAGTGTAACTATGATGATCTTAAGCATTCATCTCATCCAGAGTTAACATACTAGGTCTATGCTGATGTGTACATCCGCTTTTGATCTTTCATTACCCAATAAACCTCTGATGGTTTTTGGTCATTGATATCTTTTTTGCTGACAAGTTCCTTCAGGTGTTTCTCCTGTGATAGTGAAAACATATCAATCAATACCTTTTCAGTTGCAAAAACCTTTCTGGCGGTGGTTGTATTAGATCCGTTGCAAATAAATATATACCTGTGTGTAGTGATGTAGCAACCGGTAGACATTTTTGAAGTAACCGAAGTCATTTTATGGAATTTGAACTTAAGCTCGATTTGCATAAACCAAGCTTGCAGATTTAATCTATAAAAGTCGGGAAACTTAAGTGTGGAGGAGTGAATGATGCCGGTAAAAGAATACTCCTCATCAAACCCATCATTTTGGGTTCAGTTTTTACCATACCTAAAGTCAACTGGGCATTACTATTGGAAATGTTCCCTTCTAAAATGCATTAATCAGAATAGTGATTGGTTTCCAAATTGCTCCTGCTAACGTTTTTCTGTGGCCACTGACTTGTTCGGAAATTGCAACCGAAGTTTTAAAGTGACCAATTAAGATGAAAATCGCTTTAAATGAGACAACCGACCGATAGAATCTATTATTTTGGTTTACCTGAGAAATAACCTTCTCTTAGAAATTAACTCATAGTCAGCAATGAAATCTAGCTCGATCGCAATGTACATCATTTTTTGCCAATTGCTCGTAGCTAGATCGTGTTCTACATTTTCACATTAGTCAGCGCCTGATTTGTGCCAGCTTAATTATTAAAGTCACCCTTCACTATTCTAATGTCGTGCGTTAGGTATGGATCCTTCAGTAAAGCTACGTATACCCTTGGAAGTACCAATCCTAAACCGCGTTACCGTTAACGCGAGCGGAAGTTAGGTAACATTTTATTGGTATCCATATTGGTTTTGTTTTTATTAATTTTGTCAACAATTGCATTTTTTAAGGATGATGGTAGTCAGTACAGCGAACCACTATTTGTTTAAAAACCAACTCGACAATAAATGTGGAAAAACATTACTGCTGCGATTTTCTGAAACGGGTTTGCACGACATTGTCGGAAACTTTCCCAGTTGAAGGACTATTGCAAAGATATTACGTTTATTTTTTCTTCAGAATTTAAGCAGAATGAGGGTAATTTACTCGATCTCAAATGTCATTCATTCAAATCGAGGCACTTTTAAAAAATGACGAGAATTAGTAGTGAAGACACTTTACAGCAAAATTATGTATCATATGCTCTTTATATTTGCGGCCGAGGCTCTAACATAGGTCCATTGGTGTTTAATATATAGTATCCACAGCAATATCATCAATTGCTTAGGAAACCTGTTGCCGTATAAATTATAACCCAACAATTGTGTGGATGTTTTAATTCCTTTAGGAGATAGATTCAACAAGCATAAATGTTGACATTATCGAAACAAATGAATATTTTATGTATTGTCCCACGTAATTGATTTGTTATTGTTAATCAACATAATCCTATACGGATTATGCATATGATTAAAAACAAAAATCATAAATTATATATGTAAATTTATCACAAGAGTGAACATCATTTCCACACATCGAATTTACATATTTTTTTTTTTGTTATGCTTCTCTATAGGGAAGCAAATTATGCAAATTACCCAAATTTATAGAAAATCATGATTTTGCGCTAGTCGTTTAGTCCTTCAAATTTTTTTAATCATTAAAATATGAGTATCATCCAATCGAATTTTATGTTCGAGATCTAGTTACTAGTTGCCATGTTAGTAACATAAAGATTTATGGTATCATAGATACATAATCATAATCAATATATTATGTTGCAGTTTATTGATAGTGATACTAGACGATTTAAGTTTTGATTGCTTTCTGTTTGGCAAAATGAATTTAGAATATAGTCTAATCAGTCATGGTTTCACTATAACCACACCTAAATATAATGGAACTTTAAAATGTCGGTACGGCTCTTTTTTTAAATATCTGTCTTATAATACCAACTCCCATAACACATTCAAATCGTATTCTAAGTGCTTAGAGGACCACGAATACGTCGTGAGTGCAGACACATCACGAAATAGAAACCTGGAAACAGAAAAGCTTGGCAACGACGAGTAAGTAGCAATCGCAAGGAAAGAAGTACTAGCTGGAAAAATTATTTTCGCAACAATATTAGTTACGGGCAAAGGGAGTACCAAGACGTTACAGAAACGTCGCGCTAGATAGTAAAGCGTCACGGCTTCAAGCATTTGATCTTCTCGGTTTATGAAACAACAACTTAAATTCTGAAGGATTTACATGGAACCCAGCAATACAACAAAAATGTGATTGTCTTACACTAACAGTAGTTTGAATATTGGCTTCCGGGAAATCGGACCATTTATGTCATAATTAACATACTTTTCCTTTCCTTAACCCAAAAAAATTTACTAACTATTGGCCGCCAAGGTGTCTGTAACCGGGTCGATCTCAATAATTAAACTAGTATCCTTCCATATCCTTCCAAGTTTATGTAAAAACGGGTGTACTGTGGGCCCGGTGCTTTCCGGGATATCCTGCTTAATGCTTGGCAGTACATTCAAAATCAATCAAAAAAAAAAAAATAATCAAAGACATCTAGACTTATCGAATCTGCTTAACAACTTCTTAAAATTACGAAGATGATACTTGTTGCTCGCTCCTGTTACTATTGTATCACCTAAGTAGACGCGCACCTTAGAATACCGGCGGTAACTTACACCATCAACCGTTGAAGGTATTGGAGTAGCTGTTACACCCAATTGTAACCATTGGTCCTAAAAAAGCATTTATGGATAATAAATACTGTTAATTTTTTAGACTCCTTTAAAAACTCGACCTATGTAATAAGGTAGCGCTTAGATCAACTTTTCAAGACCGCAACAGTCACAGCCTTTCGTTCTCACTTCGTATATCCTTTTCTAATTAATTTAAGTGGCACTAATGTATCCCATCCTTCATACATTGCATGAAAATCCTACTTATATTTACTTTAACACCAAATATACCACAAATAGAATCTTATTAAAATAATTAATCACCGGTCGCCATGGCCTGATGAGATGACAATTATTTTTTAACAATTCCTGATCAGATCAAAACTGAGCACCACCTACAACTGAATAATTTAAATAACAACACAACAGATCACCGTCATTATAATGGTGACCCCGACGTGATCTACCCATTGGAGCATTTGGAGTTCATACCAAGACTTTCAAATGCATGGCAGTAACACTTGATTACCTAAGTCCCAATATCACTCCTGATGGTATTCTGCCATCAGATGAACGAATCAAGGTAATCTCAGACATCCCAGCTCTTCAAACAATTAAGCATATTCAGCATTTCATCGGCATGATAAATTACTACCATCGAATTATACCAAAACTCACTGAAGTATTGGCTCCAATTCACCCAAGAATTTTTTTTGGCCAGACAAATGCCAACATGCATTCACCACTCTTAAACATGAATTAGCCAAAATTACACTTCTCGTGCATTCATTGAGTGACTCAAAGCTCAGCATTACAACCGATACATCGAACACTGCTGTATAGGAGCAGTCTTGCAACAATAAAACAATTAGCATTGGGAACCCCTGGGATTCTTCTCCAAAAAATTAACGGATGCCGAAACGAAATACTCTGCATTCGATCGGAAATTGCTTGCAATTTATCTAACAGCTAAACAATTTAAATATTTTGTCGAAGGTCGGGACTTTACCATTTACACTAACCACAAACCTCTGACGAAAGCAATTCAGTCTAAAACTGAACGTAAACCAAGGCAGGCAAGGCACTTGAATTACATTAGTCAATTCATCACGGACATCCACTTTCGCGTACGACAGACAACGAAGAAGCCGCAGTCGAGACTCACTTTGACTATTACAAAATTATTCAATCACAAAAAGCCGACTTAGAACTTCAGAATTTACTTTTTGGTTCTGAACGCCGCACTTGTTCATCATACAAGCTTGATCTTTTTAAACTCAAAAAGTTTAAAAGTCGAGGTTTACTGCCAAATTTCTATGGGCAATAACCGCCCTACATTGCAGAACAACTACGTTGAACCATAATCGGCACGTTGCACAACATTTGTGAGAGATTTCACCTGGTCGATTTGAACACATCCATATAGACAAAGTAGGACCACTTCCTCGCCCTAAAAGATATCAATATACCTGTGTCAATTGCTTCACTCGTTGGCCCGAAGCATACTGCATGACCAATTTGACAGCTTCAACCTTTGCCACTACATTCACAAATAATTACGTATCACGATTCGGCATTGCCCTCACCATAACTACAGATCAAGAAACGCAATTTGGGTCCAAGTTTTTTACTGAGTTAACAAAACTCCTTGGCTTACATCGGATATGTACAACAGCTTATCATCCACAAGTAAATGGCATGGTCGAACGCTTCCATCGATAGTTAAAAACTGCTTTCATGGCCCGGGGCAATACTATTAATTGAATCTTAGAAATTCCCATAATTTTACATAGAATCTGAGCAACAGTAAAGTAAACTCGAAGGTGCTCACCAGCTGAAATGATCTAAGGGCAAACAATCTCGGTGAGTTTTTTTTTGTCAAAAATCTTCCTGTATCTTTACCGACACAAGACACAGTCGTCGATCAACCGCGACAAACCATGCAAAACCTTGTTCCAACTTCACTTCGTTTGACAAAAAAAGATAATATATTTGTCCCCTAATCACTTTACAATTGCGAATTTGTTTACATTCGGACAGACAAGGTTCGCACGGGCTTATCACCTCCTTACGAAGGCCCATTCAAAGTTATACGCCTCCTTCGAAAACAATTTATCGTTTGGCAAAAATCATACCATTTCAATTGATCGAGTCAAACCGGCATACGGCATACTCAACACACCTGATCAAATATCAGGCATACTCAAACATAAGACCGTACACTTTGCCGAATAATTCACATTCTCAAAGAGGAGATATTCACTTTCGGGGGAGTCCTGTGGCAGTCATTTATATTTACCACCACAAGTTGATAAAAACGATATATATGTCACACTCAGCGAGTTACTATATAAATAAAATCATGTTCAGATACTCGTTATCAATCAAAAACCAATATATTCCGCAATCACCACACAACCTTAACCATACAATTTGTAACCAAAGCTTTGAACTTCTTTCAATAAAAGTTGAAAAGCCCTGAATGAAAATTTTCGACTACAAAATAAATAAAACTCAAACCAATATAATTGTAAAAAACTGGATTTCAAGGTCTGTCTGTACCTTAGTTTGTCTAAAAATGTATGTACACTGACTCAAAATTGTATATATTCAATAATCACTAACACAGACTTCAATTGTCTGTAAAAAATAAAAATATAGAAAATGGTACATACCTGCGTACTTCGTGTGCAATCCCGTTACTTTACATTGATTGTCATTTTCACTGAAAAAATATGTCTTTTAATTTAATGTTGAAAAGGACAAACACTTTTACTTATTTTAAATCTAATAACTGATCAAACACTATCACACTACAAATTAATTAATTAATTAACACAGGTAAACTAAACACTGTACTAAGAACACACACACTTGTAAAATAACTAAACATAAAAGTAAATTGCGATGCGCTTTGCTCGACCGATAAACGAACACTCACATTGGATAAGTATATTGCGCAGTTTTTTTTATCTATGTTGATTAGTTTTGTTAACACTGATTTTTTTTAATATGCACTTCGTGCATGTAACATTATTTAAAGGTTACAATCTTAAATATAACAAACGAAAAATTATTAGGCAACAGTTGAATGTTAATTCAGGTAGCCAACCTAGCATTCAGCTATTTTGCGATGTTCACCTTTCCCTGATGCGATACTCCAGATCACAAAAAGGCCACGTAAAGATGTCCATGTTAGAAAAAATCAGAGTTTAAATCGATGTCTAAATCGAATGTTTGTTCTTGTAATTTATCGATTGATTATCTAATAAACGTAACACTTCAATTTCTATCCACTTGTAAGTCACGCTTTAGCAATGGTTGCAGATAAGCCATCCAAAATGTTTATTTATCCAACTATTACTGGTTCACTTTATTTAAATTTACAACTTTTAAATGATTTGGTTGGTAAGCCGATAAGTCTAGATGTCTTTGCAAGAGAGACAAATACGAAAAAGAGAAGTGTACTTTAACAGAATATTCTGAATTCCTTCAGCATTTTGCATTACTTGTCTCCTGCCTTAATGAGGTCAATCTTAAAAGTATATAACGTTGGTATGGACCAAGCGATAAAAACATGTTTTTCAGACGCTGTAGTCGCAGTTCTTAAGAATGGCAGGGTTGGTCTGCTACGTTTGTCAACAATCCTATGGACAAGCCGAGAAGAAAGCACCTGCTGTTACCTACGAGGTGGCATATAGTTTCATCCGTATTTAAACATCAGAGAGTTGAATTCAAACAAGTAACTGCCAGTGACAACGCTTTAGAATGTGTAACGTCGGACTTTTGTTCTCCAGAGCTATAAATATATTATAAGATATCACCCAACAGTCAGTCACACAAGCAATCACAGAAACCATACCAAGACTACCAATTGGTGTTTATGTGGAATTTGATCTCAACGAAGATAAGTTAAAGCTACAGATGAGAACAGATAAAAACAGATAAAAAAGACATTGAACGAATTACCAATGAACTCATCGTTGATTACAAAGGTACTTGAGGACTTTCTATTGTAAATTGTAAATTGTAAATTGTAAATTGTAAATTGTAAATTGTAAATTGTAAATTGTAAATTGTAAATTGTAAATTGTAAATTGTAAATTGTAAATTGTAAATTGTAAATTGTAAATTGTAAATTGTAAATTGTAAATTGTAAATTGTAAATTGTAAATTGTAAATTGTAAATTGTAAATTGTAAATTGTAAATTGTAAATTGTAAATTGTAAATTGTAAATTGTAAATTGTAAATTGTAAATTGTAAATTGTAAATTGTAAATTGTAAATTGTGAATTGTAAATTGTAAATTGTAAATTGTAAATTGTAAATTGTAAATTGTAAATTGTAAATTGTAAATTGTAAATTGTAAATTGTAAATTGTAAATTGTAAATTGTAAATTGTAAATTGTAAATTGTAAATTGTAAATTGTAAATTGTAAATTGTAAATTGTAAATTGTAAATTGTAAATTGTAAATTGTAAATTGTAAATTGTAAATTGTAAATTGTAAATTGTAAATTGTAAATTGTAAATTGTAAATTGTAAATTGTAAATTGTAAATTGTAAATTGTAAATTGTAAATTGTAAATTGTAAATTGTAAATTGTAAATTGTAAATTGTAAATTGTAAATTGTAAATTGTAAATTGTAAATTGTAAATTGTAAATTGTAAATTGTAAATTGTAAATTGTAAATTGTAAATTGTAAATTGTAAATTGTAAATTGTAAATTGTAAATTGTAAATTGTAAATTGTAAATTGTAAATTGTAAATTGTAAATTGTAAATTGTAAATTGTAAATTGTAAATTGTAAATTGTAAATTGTAAATTGTAAATTGTAAATTGTAAATTGTAAATTGTAAATTGTAAATTGTAAATTGTAAATTGTAAATTGTAAATTGTAAATTGTAAATTGTAAATTGTAAATTGTAAATTGTAAATTGTAAATTGTAAATTGTAAATTGTAAATTGTAAATTGTAAATTGTAAATTGTAAATTGTAAATTGTAAATTGTAAATTGTAAATTTTAAATTGTAAATTGTAAATTGTAAATTGTAAATTGTAAATTGTAAATTGTAAATTGTAAATTGTAAATTGTAAATTGTAAATTGTAAATTGTAAATTGTAAATTGTAAATTGTAAATTGTAAATTGTAAATTGTAAATTGTAAATTGTAAATTGTAAATTGTAAATTGTAAATTGTAAATTGTAAATTGTAAATTGTAAATTGTAAATTGTAAATTGTAAATTGTAAATTGTAAATTGTAAATTGTAAATTGTAAATTGTAAATTGTAAATTGTAAATTGTAAATTGTAAATTGTAAATTGTAAATTGTAAATTGTAAATTGTAAATTGTAAATTGTAAATTGTAAATTGTAAATTGTAAATTGTAAATTGTAAATTGTAAATTGTAAATTGTAAATTGTAAATTGTAAATTGTAAATTGTAAATTGTAAATTGTAAATTGTAAATTGTAAATTGTAAATTGTAAATTATAAATTGTAAATTGTAAATTGTAAATTGTAAATTGTAAATTGTAAATTGTAAATTGTAAATTGTAAATTGTAAATTGTAAATTGTAAATAGTAAATTGTAAATTGTAAATTGTAAATTGTAAATTGTAAATTGTAAATTGTAAATTGTAAATTGTAAATTGTAAATTGTAAATTGTAAATTGTAAATTGTAAATTGTAAATTGTAAATTGTAAATTGTAAATTGTAAATTGTAAATTGTAAATTGTAAATTGTAAATTGTAAATTGTAAATTGTAAATTGTAAATTGTAAATTGTAAATTGTAAATTGTAAATTGTAAATTGTAAATTGTAAATTGTAAATTGTAAATTGTAAATTGTAAATTGTAAATTGTAAATTGTAAATTGTAAATTGTAAATTGTAAATTGTAAATTGTAAATTGTAAATTGTAAATTGTAAATTGTAAATTGTAAATTGTAAATTGTAAATTGTAAATTGTAAATTGTAAATTGTAAATTGTAAATTGTAAATTGTAAATTGTAAATTGTAAATTGTAAATTGTAAATTGTAAATTGTAAATTGTAAATTGTAAATTGTAAATTGTAAATTGTAAATTGTAAATTGTAAATTGTAAATTGTAAATTGTAAATTGTAAATTGTAAATTGTAAATTGTAAATTGTAAATTGTAAATTGTAAATTGTAAATTGTAAATTGTAAATTGTAAATTGTAAATTGTAAATTGTAAATTGTAAATTGTAAATTGTAAATTGTAAATTGTAAATTGTAAATTGTAAATTGTAAATTGTAAATTGTAAATTGTAAATTGTAAATTGTAAATTGTAAATTGTAAATTGTAAATTGTAAATTGTAAATTGTAAATTGTAAATTGTAAATTGTAAATTGTAAATTGTAAATTGTAAATTGTAAATTGTAAATTGTAAATTGTAAATTGTAAATTGTAAATTGTAAATTGTAAATTGTAAATTGTAAATTGTAAATTGTAAATTGTAAATTGTAAATTGTAAATTGTAAATTGTAAATTGTAAATTGTAAATTGTAAATTGTAAATTGTAAATTGTAAATTGTAAATTGTAAATTGTAAATTGTTTTAAATTGAAAATTGTTTTAAATTTAAAATCGGTTACCAGCAGCTTACCTAGAACGGATGTTAATAAGAACTACAAAGATTGATAAAAATATTTCAATGCCATTTAGGATATAAACGTACTAGACGAGGCATAACGGTAATAAACTAATTGTTACTTTTCCTTCTAAATGTAACAATGTTTTTTTTATTGACTTTACTACAATGTTGTGTGGTGAACAGTTCATGATTAAAAAAAAAACTAATTAATTTAAATTAGCATGCTACCAATGTTATATGTACGTTCTATAAACACATACAACTACAAAAATTAACAATTACTAAAAAGTTTTATGAAGGTAACTTGTTCTGTGCAGGTGAAAAAAGTAGTATTAGTAAAATTTCCGTTTATTGCGCCAAAAATGTTTTGCCCTTTGAAAATTTACAAAAGTTTTTTGCAAAGGCTTCGAATCGCAAAAAAATGTTGAACTCAAAATCTTAATTCTTTAATAGACACCCGACGGATATGATTGATATACCTATCGAAAGCTCTCAAAGCTATTACAAAAGTTTGGTTTTTTTTCTAAGGAAAAATACAATGGTTTTGACCATCGTGTTGAGTAAGATTTGTATTAGGTATTAAGCTAGAACATTTGGTGGAATCATACACCAGCCAATAATTAAAAATTTGATATAATGTTCGTTCTAAACCTACGCGACCACACAAGCTCTCCCACTTGATTCTCATTTTAATTTTTATTTTTAATGAATTTTATGTGCTCTGATCTACTTTTTATAAATTGCCACGGAGGCGTAACATCAAAAGCCAATGAATATTTTAAACATTTTTTTTCGTTCTCGAAATTTAAATCAATTAAATTTGATACATTTGGGAATTTAATATTCTATCGTCTCCACATTGCTTCGGTAATAAAAAACGGAAACCAAATCGATTTATTGTTGTGTTTACGGCTCTTCTGTGTACACTAAACCACTGAACAATACGATTTTGATTCAGTATTATCTGGAAGAAATTCTACTATGGTTTATTACCTAGAAACGTTCGCTTATTGTATTTTTATTTTATTCGTGTGAAAAGAATGATGGAAAAAGGAAAAAAGCGAAAGAAAATTTTTATTTCAGTTTTTTCGTGTTTTTTTTAGCTACTGTACAATTACTGTTCAACGATACTGGGAAAATAGCAAAAATATGAATTAAAAAATAATTTTGCTTTGACTAGTGCCTCATTTTACGGTAAAGATTATTTAATTATGAATGATCTGTTTGGAAAGGGTACACAAATGGTTGTCCTTTTGTTTGGAAGATCCACATCCAACATATTATAGACTAATCGATAGACCGTCTACTAGCATCTTTACAAACTTGACGTTAAAAACCATAACTGAACTTTTAGCTTCCTTTTAGAGAAACGTGGTTAAGAAGTGGATCGTTTTACAGTGAGGCTATACGTTGCTGCACAGTGGAAAAGACTCCGGCAATTTTGGTGATGTATTTCATTTTGACTGTGGTCGTAAAGGCTGTTTTGTATTTCAAACCGATCGATAATCTTATGTGCAAGCAACGTTTATGCATGCAACCAGCTAACCTGTCACGCAGTTTCTTTAAAGAAGCCACCTGACAGCACAATTTCCAAATAATTTTTAAATGTAATTTTCCAACAAAAAACGTTTGCTCAAACTCATCACCCCATATGACGATATACTCAAAAATACAGTTTATTGATATACTTATGTGTTTAAAAAAATAAACAGCTTTATAGGCTTAAATAGTCCTTTCCTGAGATATTTTGCTTGATATTTCAGACCATATTTTAAACTTAAATATAAACATAAACTTAAACTTAAACTTAAACTTAAACTTAAACTTAAACTTAAACTTAAACTTAAACTTAAACTTAAACTTAAACTTAAATTTAAACTTAAACTTAAACTTAAACTTAAACTTAAACTTAAACTTAAACTTAAACTTAAACTTAAACTTAAACTTAAACTTAAACTTAAACTTAAACTTAAACTTAAACTTAAACTTAAACTTAAACTTAAACTTAAACTTAAACTTAAACTTAAACTTAAACTTAAACTTAAACTTAAACTTAAACTTAAACTTAAACTTAAACTTAAACTTAAACTTAAACTTAAACTTAAACTTAAACTTAAACTTAAACTTAAACTTAAACTTAAACTTAAACTTAAACTTAAACTTAAACTTAAACTTAAACTTAAACTTAAACTTAAACTTAAACTTAAACTTAAACTTAAACTTAAACTTAAACTTAAACTTAAACTTAAACTTAAACTTAAACTTAAACTTAAACTTAAACTTAAACTTAAACTTAAACTTAAACTTAAACTTAAACTTAAACTTAAACTTAAACTTAAACTTAAACTTAAACTTAAACTTAAACTTAAACTTAAACTTAAACTTAAACTTAAACTTAAACTTAAACTTAAACTTAAACTTAAACTTAAACTTAAACTTAAACTTAAACTTAAACTTAAACTTAAACTTAAACTTAAACTTAAACTTAAACTTAAACTTAAACTTAAACTTAAACTTAAACTTAAACTTAAACTTAAACTTAAACTTAAACTTAAACTTAAACTTAAACTTAAACTTAAACTTAAACTTAAACTTAAACTTAAACTTAAACTTAAACTTAAACTTAAACTTAAACTTAAACTTAAACTTAAACTTAAACTTAAACTTAAACTTAAACTTAAACTTAAACTTAAACTTAAACTTAAACTTAAACTTAAACTTAAACTTAAACTCAAACTTAAACTTAAACTTAAACTTAAACTTAAACTTAAACTTAAACTTAAACTTAAACTTAAACTTAAACTTAAACTTAAACTTAAACTTAAACTTAAACTTAAACTTAAACTTAAACTTAAACTTAAACTTAAACTTAAACTTAAACTTAAACTTAAACTTAAACTTAAACTTAAACTTAAACTTAAACTTAAACTTAAACTTAAACTTAAACTTAAACTTAAACTTAAACTTAAACTTAAACTTAAACTTAAACTTAAACTTAAACTTAAACTTAAACTTAAACTTAAACTTAAACTTAAACTTAAACTTAAACTTAAACTTAAACTTAAACTTAAACTTAAACTTAAACTTAAACTTAAACTTAAACTTAAACTTAAACTTAAACTTAAACTTAAACTTAAACTTAAACTTAAACTTAAACTTAAACTTAAACTTAAACTTAAACTTAAACTTAAACTTAAACTTAAACTTAAACTTAAACTTAAACTTAAACTTAAACTTAAACTTAAACTTAAACTTAAACTTAAACTTAAACTTAAACTTAAACTTAAACTTAAACTTAAACTTAAACTTAAACTTAAACTTAAACTTAAACTTAAACTTAAACTTAAACTTAAACTTAAACTTAAACTTAAACTTAAACTTAAACTTAAACTTAAACTTAAACTTAAACTTAAACTTAAACTTAAACTTAAACTTAAACTTAAACTTAAACTTAAACTTAAACTTAAACTTAAACTTAAACTTAAACTTAAACTTAAACTTAAACTTAAACTTAAACTTAAACTTAAACTTAAACTTAAACTTAAACTTAAACTTAAACTTAAACTTAAACTTAAACTTAAACTTAAACTTAAACTTAAACTTAAACTTAAACTTAAACTTAAACTTAAACTTAAACTTAAACTTAAACTTAAACTTAAACTTAAACTTAAACTTAAACTTAAACTTAAACTTAAACTTAAACTTAAACTTAAACTTAAACTTAAACTTAAACTTAAACTTAAACTTAAACTTTAACTTTAACTTTAACTTAAACTTTAACTTAAACTTAAACTTAAACTTAAACTTAAACTTAAACTTAAACTTAAACTTAAACTTAAACTTAAACTTAAACTTAAACTTAAACTTAAACTTAAACTTAAACTTAAACTTAAACTTAAACTTAAACTTAAACTTAAACTTAAACTTAAACTTAAACTTAAACTTAAACTTAAACTTAAACTTAAACTTAAACATAAACTATATTTGTGATCGTTGTTGGTTGGTGATCGTTGAAATGACGGATGTAATGAATTGATACACAATACAAACTGAAAGACACCCAAAAATACCAAAATGGCGAATCATATATTTGACTCGCGCTAAGTTTACTGTATATGATATCAAATCAAAGCTAAAACTACACACGTAACCGTAGAGTGATAGATTACTGCGAGTTTACGGACACAAAATATTTTTTCACTACTTACTATAAAGTTGTGTTTAAATGATACTGAACTTATCAAAACTAATCGAAAAGAATTCTTTTTTCAATAATCGACCTTTACGAAATTTTGGACAGTTACTCATATTAATTATGGTACTCTATTTTGGTCCTTACTACATGGCCCAGTTGAATAATTGTTATGGTTACCCCTATATTTGTATATCAAACTAAAATTTTATGATCGTATAAGTTTTTTTCTGGAAAAACTACTGTACAGTTACAAAAACCATAAAAAAATTTATTATATATAAAATATAAAAATGAATTAAATAAAAAATATAAATAAATAAATAAAATTTATAGTTTAATGTGTCCATGATGTAATATAAAATTGCTTCATATTAAAATTTGAGTTATAGCACACATCATACATAGTTTTGGTATATTGTGTGACCAATTGTTAAAGTGCTTTTGTATCATAAATAACCGCAATTTATAGATAGTCTCATAATGCACCAGACTGAAGTAGTTTTATGTTGGTTTTTATTCAGTTTAATTGGTTTGGTGGTTATAATTCAAATCACTCCAAATTTCTATGGTTGCATTTACCATTGTGTTCATCTGTTATTTGATTTGAATATTAAATTGTCTCATTATATTAAAATATATCCCGATTCAGTTTTTTCGAATGTTTTTAGAAACATCGAATTTAGGCTTTAATTTAAAGGTCTCGCTTACAGCATAAATACTGCATTTAAATAAGCATACCATTTTATTAATTATTTTGGAGCCAAATCAGGCAAGGGGCTCACAAAAGTATGAAAATCAATAAATTATGCAATAAAAAATGTTACAGTGGTCCGATTATGAGGAGTGATACTTTAATTTATAAGTCTCAGTATCACCATAAATATTTCATTGAAATATGCATATCGTTTAATAAATTATTTAGGAGCCACATAATCAGGCAAGGGTTAAGCCCACAAAATTACACAAATTCATAAATTATGCAATAAAAAATGTATTATTTGCATCAATTTCAACGGCCAATGCCAATAACAGTTAGTGAGCGGCTTACTCTTGAAAGAAAGAGATTTTATATTGAATACTTGACATCATTACAGCAGCAAACCAAATGGCTAACTAGAGAATCATCGATTCAGATAGATAACCACGTATTAATTACCGACAACAACCTTTCAGTTTAGTAGTTGATCATAAGTTAGGCCATAGAACTCCTTCCAGGTTCAGATCGTCCAGTCAGAGTAAAGTTACCTTAGCGAAAATTACGTAAAAACCAAATTAAGTGACCGATACATAAGTTGTGTCCTCTAACCAGAGTTAATTGCAAAAATTGTTTTAGCTTTTTCTCAACTTTGACAAAACTACAAAGCATTAAATTTGGAATTACTGTTGTGTAATCCTCTTTCGTATCAATCACCTTCAATTTCTCGCCAGAGGAATGATTCTCTCTTATATTATGGCAGTAATTTGTGTGCTGTGCAAGGGAGAGCTAGGCCATGATAGTTTTCACATTTAAACCTATCTCTTTTTTAAGATTGGAGCCAATATCCATTTATCATGCAAAACCTTGCTTTGCCATAATCTAATCGAATAAAGTCGAAAAAAATGTTCCACAAAGTATTCCTTCCGAATATCAAGAGTTAGGAATTAATATACATCAACCCCATGGGAACGGTTTTGTTTTGCTGACCACCTGCAACGATCACCGATTGTAAAAATGGTTGGAAAGAACTTGTGATCTCAGTAAAGGATTAACTTTGACCTGTATTACTTTTGATATGGGATGACTATATTTGTTCTCGTTTAAATGCAAAATTAAATATATTTTAAATCCATTAAGAACATTTTATAGAGGAGAATCTATCATATTTAAACGAACATATCAAACAGTAAGAACGATGATGGTTCATTGAAAATGATAGATTCAAAATGATAGATTTCGATTATCCTTCTTTTATTGTTATCTTTGTTCATTAAAAAAAAAATGCAGATTATTGTTATTTTTATTTATTATCTATCATGGTTTTTGTATTTTCAACCTGCAGATGAAAATCC
The DNA here is from genome assembly GCA_963556175.1 of Tipula confusa. Taxonomy (NCBI): domain Eukaryota; kingdom Metazoa; phylum Arthropoda; class Insecta; order Diptera; family Tipulidae; genus Tipula; species Tipula confusa. The sequence goes on along the minus strand of OY744475.1, from coordinate 73,605,065 downwards.
ATAGATTTCCATTCAAGCATTGCAAGCATAATATAATGGATAAGGAACATTGATTTTCATTTTTATGTTTCTTAAATATATGATAATAGTTTAGTCTGATGGATCAGTACATAATTAAAATTCATATTGCAGAGATGTATTTGTATGTTTTGAAATATAATGGTTATGTTGTATCGTCAATAAAATGAAGAGTTATTTAATGAAAGAAGACAAGGGTCTCATTTTAAGCAAAAATAAAAGAAAAAAATTACTTTTTTTTTTCATACCAATAAAAACCGCAGAAATTTTTGGCGATTCAGGATTTAATAAAATCGTCTTTTTAATGACAACCATCTTAAACAAACCTTTCATAAAAAATGCAAAATATGAAACCGTCAGGTGAAAGTAAATGAATTATCATAAACACATATATAATATCAATACGGCTATCCTTTTTGCGAATTTGTCTGCAATAATAAATTTTGACGAAATATAAATAAAATTTATTGTTGTATTAATTTTGAAGGCCAGAGCTTTTGATTAAGGTATCATTCAACAAAATCGGACCACTATTGCGTGTTGTATTGGATATACAATCAAATTTGTAAATGTGCAAAGACAAGAAATTACCCTTTGGTAATTTTTTGCAGATATTTTTTATACTTAATCTATAAATATTTAATTGCAGTATTAATTTTGAAGGCCAGAGCTTTCGATTAAGGTATCATTTATCACAATCGGACCACTATTACTTGTTGTATTTAATCAAATTTGTAAATGCGCAAAGACTAACCCCTTTGCTAATTTTTTGCAAAAAGTTTTTTATAGAAATCTATAATTATTTTATTGCAGTATTAATTTTGAAGGCCAGTGCTTTTAATGAGTCAAATTAATGAATCGATACAGAACCAAATATGGCACTACTTTTCTTACAACTAATAATATTCGGTAATTATTACCGAATAAGCAATTAATATGGGATTTCTTGGAATGCATTTCCAAATCATAAAATTACTAAAATGTGTACCAAAAGGGCTTCTACGGAATCTAGACTCCAGAAAAAAATACAAAACTTATACAAACGTACTTTCAATAAAAAGGGGCTTAAGCATGATACTACACTGACTGTGTCAAAATTTGCTTGCTTAATGTCGTCGAGGTCACTCCCTGTGCTTACAAATAAAGCAAAAATTGCTTTAACCGAATCATACATTGAATACCTTCAATACCCACCAACTCACTAACGAAATCACTTTTATGTCAGGGCCTTTTATGGCAAAACCATTAACGAAGCTCATGACAATACCTTAAACTTAGGCGTGAATTTTAAAAAGTCAAAACCTTCTTTGAAACTTTATTTACGTTTTAGCTTCCAAAAGGAAATCATATAGTGTGGTCTACAAGCGTGAAGGTATTATAGTAAGGATAAAAAGGTTTTCTTAACGATTATCTATATTCTGCAGCTTTTTACATGTAAACTAAAAGAATTGGACGTAATTCGAAATGAGTTTTCTAAGATAGCTGTAGAAACCATTTTATTAATTCAATCATATCGACAAACTAAAACTATCTATTCGAAATAACCAAAAATAGTTGGTTTTCTTTACAAAAGTTTGATTTAATCAACTCCTCAAACTACCAATTTTAAAATACTTCTGCCACAGTAAAGAATTTCATATACAGTAAAGTTTTTCATATACAAAAAAAAGCACAAAGCTACATTATATAAAGTTCAACCATATTGCATCGTACATATTATAATATACAAACAGACAGCAAACTTTATCTGCAATTCGCCGGGAATGGAAATTCAAACGAGATTTTAGTTCAAAAAGAAAAATGCTTCAGGAACCGTCTAGCGTTTTATCAATTTTATTTAAAAACAAAAAAAAAACAACAGCTAAACTTCAAGATAAAAAGTTGAATATACACAAAAAAAAAAATTTGCAGATAGTTAACATTTTTTTTTCATTTTAACAAAAACAAAATAAGAATTTGATGCATTGAAGATGATTTCAAGAAAGTTATGCTCTAATTTTATTAAAATAAACTACTTCGAAGTCCGTAACATCGTGATTCATGAAATATAAGTTTTTATAAATTGTATGATAATATTCGATGGCGTATGGTAACTAAAACTTAGTTTTAGGAAGTTTTCAAATCCAAAACAAAAGACCAGATGGACAAATATGTCATAATATCAAATCAACAAAAGAATATATGAACTGACGTTCGATCAGATTATCTCAATGCAAAAAGGTGTTAATTAACAGTATTGAAGAAGGAAGAACGAGCTTTTTAACCAATCAAGTCGTATACAAGTCGTTCAAGTTATAGAGATAACAGACTGGTCAAGTCTCTCAGTGAAAGTCAGATAAATGAAGATGAAAAAATATAAAGGTCCACCTTAAGGACCTTTACTGTCCATTACGAGATTCCTTATTCCAGGAGATTCCCAAGCGCACACGTCTGGCTGCCAAAAGAGCCATCCTGTCCAGATGAAATAATTTGGATAATTCGGGCCAGAAATTTTGATCTTCCGACGAATAATTGGAAGATCATTAAACAAGAGGAGGCGAAGGGAGGATCTAGGTTGTCCATTTTAGTGATGAACAAAGAGTCCTTAGCCCTTCTAGTTAGGACAAAGAGGATAATCGGCTTCGGCTTCAGGTCGATTACCCTAAAGGTGTTTAAAAAGGATGAGGTCGAAGCGATTTTGGAAGACCTACCAATCCTTTTTGAGGAACAAAGAGACGAAGATTCTAACATGCGGAACGTTGGGAGCTCAGCGATGGAGCGATTAATGGCTATGAGTAGTCGCCTATCCCTAGACGCGGACAAAGAAGATCTTGTCAATTCGATGGGGGAAGAGGGTGACAAAAAAAGACAACAAGATGGACCTGAAGGGAGCGTTATGGCTGTTGACGTCCCACCAAGGGCCGAAAGAAAAAAACTCTGCCGCGGCAGCGGAGGGTATATGAAGATGAGTAAGTTGATCTGTTTAGGCGTAGCACAGTTCAGATTAATCTTCACCATTCTAAGGCTGCTACGGTGGCCGTGATCCTCAGACTGACCAAATCAGATGAGGATATTCTAGTCCTAGAACCCTGAATTAGTAAAAACAAGATCTGTTGCCTTGGTTTGAACGGGTATACAATTGTATACTCTTCTAGGTCCAATAAAACTTGTCCTTGGACACAGATTGCCGCAAGAGAACACCTAAGGGGAAGCGAAAACCGGTATGGTTATCCAGAGATTTAGATCTCCTTCGTATAGGATGTAGGGAAAGAATTCAACAGAACAAAAGGCTCTAGAAAAGCTCAAGATCGGAACTTCTATAAGAACCACTTTAAAAAGTATAAAAAAAGGCACAGAGGAGTTTTTGGAAACTATTCTGTGATAAAATGGAAGGTGTTTCGGAGACCTCGCGCCTCAGGAACCCATTTCCCAGGTAGTGTAGATGTATCAACGGAGCTTGGTAGAAATAGGGAAAAACCGGATCCTATGGGCACTAAACGGCTTTATACCTTATAAATTGGGAGGACCGGACGGTATCATTCCAGTGTAATTGCAAAAACACTCGTCGTGCATTCTCCCATGGCTGGAGGTGATCTTCAGGGGGCGTTTAAAGATGAATATATTCCTACGAAATGAACGAAGGTTAACGAGATTTTTATCCCGAAAACAGCGAAGAATTTACAGGCCTACCCAAAGGACCTAAGACCTATAACTCTATCATCCTTTCTGTTGAAAACATTGGAAAGACTGATTGACATGTACATACGTGCAAAAATAAAATCCAGTAATTGGGTGACTTTTTAGCATGCGTACTGGAAAAGGGAGACCAGTGGACATGGCTCTGCATTCCTTGGTGCAAACAATTGAGAAATCAATCCACACGAAAGAGTACTGTATGGTAGCTTTCCTCGATATAGAGTGCGCCTTTAACAATATCAGGTCGGAGGCAGTTCACGAAGGATTATCTTTCGTAGATGTGGACTACCCCTTAAGGAAGCTGATAAATCAGATACTAGAATGCAGGATTGTTAATGCGGGGATAGAGGAATCCACCATTAGGAGGCGAGTACTTAGAAGAACTCTGCATGTGGTGTCCTATCACCTCTTCTCTGGAACATAGTAAACAATGGACTACTTTTGGAACTAGAGAGGGAGGGAATAGGGATGAAAGCGTACGCAGATGACGTGTCGATCGTGATCTCGGGTAAATACTTAAGTACGATTAGGGAAGTCATGCAACAAGAGCTCTTAATCATTACAATGTGGGCCAGCAAATGTGGGTTTGGTATAAATCCACCCAAAACAGAGCATGTACGCTTCACCAAGAAATACGAAATTCCAGTAGCCACCCGACCTACCTTAAAAGGCAAGTCACTGTCTTTTACTGATAAGGCGAGATTTCTGGGCATAATTTTGGACTTTAGGCTAAATTGGAAGCCCAACATTTTAGTGAGAGTAAAGAAGTCTACCATGGCTTTGTACTCATATAGGAACTTATAAAAATATGATGAGGAGGTAAATAAGAAAACTTATAAAAATATGATGAGGAGGTACTAAAAACGGCCTGCTTGCTTATAAGCAGGGCACTTAGGAACACATGCCCTACACATGCTTTGGAGGCTATGTTCTACGTTCTTCCTGTCGACAGTTTTAGTAAACAGAGAGCGGCACGATTGGCAGTTCGCTTGAGGAAGACTTGGCGACTAGTGACCACACAATACCGATTGTATGCTTTGAAAAAGGCTTCCGGATCGTTATCCGCTCAAGGAAATCCTGGGGGAACAGATCAACAACAAAAACTAGAAGTATAGAATTCTACACTGAAGTCTATTGTGACAAATTAAATTTTGAATATATCCGTTCGTCTTCCTGATCACTGCAGTGTGTACCAGGCAGATGTGGTAGCGATTGAGGAAGCGCTGACTTGGTTGATGCATAATGTCATATCCACAAGAGATATAATAATATATGTGGACAGTCAGGCGGCAATCAAGCTGCTAAAATCAGTTTCTCTGACGTCCGTGGTGGCATTAAAATGCCGCTCTACTCTTAATGAGATGAGTGAGCATTTCAATATACAGATAGTCTGGGTCCCCAGTTACTCGGATTATTTCGGGTATTGCAGGGCTGACGAATAGGTAAGGGATGGTAAAATTCTCCAATTGAAACCGAAAAGGGCAAATCTGGGGAGGCTGATAGCAGCGCTTTTTATGGCGCTTAAAAATGAGGCAATAGCCTCGGCACAGAAGAGGTGGAATATAACCATAACATGCAATGTAGCGCGGCAAGTCTGGCTGAAACTGGACTTAAAGCGCTCCAAAACACTGCTATTCCTCTATAGATCTGACTTAAGTATAGTCGTGAGGGTGCTCACAGGAGACTGCCTCATTAGGAAGCATGCAAGGAGGCTTATTTCAATGGCAAATGACTTCTGTAGAAGCTGTATGGATAAAGAGGAGAAGGAAGAGACTGTGAGCCACTTTCCTGCTCATGCCCGGCGTTAGCTTACAGGAGGTACAAACATCTGGGCAAGTATTGTTTCGACGGCCTTATGGATCTCGAAAACTGCAATGTGCGAGATATCCTATACGCTTCATAAATATTTCTGAATGGTTCCAATGAAGGTAAAAGGAGAGTAGGATCCTTTGGTAGCACAATGGACCGTCACCGGTCTAAGTGTGCGTTAGCAGCCACTTTAACCTAACCTAACCTAACCTATTCAAATAAAATGGCAAAGCGAGGTTACGAGTGATGAATGAAAGGTTACCGTTTCACCCTCTAGTCTTAAGAAAGCTTCCATAATATCGACGAGAAACATTGTTCTAGCTGGAGGGAGTTGTAGGTGACTTTTAAGGGGAATTTTGTTAAAATAAATCAGTATCTGATCAAATTTTGGCGCATCATATGAAGACATTTGAGAAAAGAAGCAGCCACTTGACAAACCGTTCCATACTTCACATACCCAGTTCTCTAATCACGAAATTAGGAATTTAATCAATTTTTCTGACGTCATTCATTGTCACGACCTGTGAGCCGATTCAAAATAGATGATGCAAGATATCTGAGAAGAGAGCAGCTATATGAGGGAGGTGCAGAGGACACTTTTCAGTGGATTGGTTTATCTACGAGATATGGGAATGTCACCGCAAAATGTTTGTCAAGTTTTTGGAGAAAAACTCTACGATTATGGGTAGTGCATTAAAATCTTGGCAATATTATTCACTCATAATTTCACTCATAACGAACATATGATGATTAAACATATGATGATTTGAACATAACGATGAAACTTGTGTCATTTGATTGAGTTTAGAGTCTAAAATTGATTTACTGAACTACCATCCACATTAAAATCGAATGGATAAAACAAAGCATTAAGTTGTATTAAATTGATTGATTGGTGAGACTGTGGAACCAAGCTCTTTTCCAGTGTTTCGGTTAATGCCGGTCCTATTCCCATAACATTTTTACATTTTACAAACGGTAGGATAGGAGAGATTTTCATAATTTGCAAAAAAAATCCCTAAAAACACAATATATTAATGAGTTATTTTTTACAAGCCGTATGCTGTAATAAATTGGGCTAGTTTTTGTCTAATATTTACAATTAATTAATTTATTACATCATTAAAAATATAAAATTAAAAAAATCTAAATATAAATTACATTTTTAAAAATTGATTAAACATAAATCAATTGAATTAATCGTTTTATGACCAATACGTCCAAAGCATTAAGTTAAAATTAAATTACTTGAAAAAACAAGCAGTACATCGCTTTGACCACAAGAAGCTTTGACTGAAACTTAAAAATTTACATAATCGAATTTACCTTGAGACATTGTGCTACATTTTAGCTTTGTAGACCTTCTGCAATTTGATAAATGTTTAAATCCAAAAACTATTAAACAATGGTTTCTTTTTTTAGAATCTGAAAAACATTTAGTGTGCTTTTTAACAGTTGTATAGATGTATAGTGGTAATTATTTATAAAAAAAATAATTACCATCGTTGCTGCTTCATCAGTTCTCATCAAAAATGAAGAAACAAAGAAAAATTATACTTTCATCAATTTTACAACATTATTACTAGTGTTACATACTATACATGACGGCAGTCATAGTTATCACCACATCAATTTTAAAACTAACACTTTATTATATCGTATAACTAAAACGATTTGTCTTTTTGTATATTCTCGATTTTGTTATCAACTCTTCAAAATCAAATTGAAAACTATCCTTGTTATCAATCATATGTCATCCTCATGTATCCGTACATAGTTGCAATGATACATAGAATATTCAAAACTGTCATCGGTTGTATATTCTGATACTTGATACTGACATCGAAGATAAACATTTAATGTTGACCATCTACAATATGCATAAATATTTCGCAATAAATGGTAAGTAAAGGTTATTAGAGATGTGAAATGGGCCGTCTACGGCCTTTTTGTTATAGATTAATTCTAAACTACAAAACCACCAATATGTATATACATATATATATATATATATATATATATATATATATATATATATATATATATATATATATATATATATATATATATATATATATATATATATATATATATATATATATATATATATATATATATAAATATATATATATATATATATATATATATATATATATATATATATATATATATATATATATATATATATATATATATATATTTATATATATATATATATATATATATATATATATATATATATATATATATATATATATATATATATATATATATATAGATATATATATATATATATATATATATATATATATATATATATATATATATATATATATATTTATATATATCTATATATATATATATATATATATATATATATATATATATATATATATATATATATATATATATATATATAGATATATATATATTTATATATATATATATATATATATATATATATATATATATATATATATATATATATATATATATATATATATATCACTTGTATGTTGGAACATGACGCTTTATTAAAATTGTATATAAACGATAGTTTCACGTTAATTGAAAATTGATCGAAAAAGCTACATTTTTATATAACAACGGTCATAACAAGTAATCAAAGGACATAGAACATAGAAGTATACCAAGTGATTTTTTTAAGTTGAAACTTTCATATATCTCGGAAAGTAAGCACTCTCTGACCAGAATGTCCAAGATCATAGTTTAATAATTCCACGATGGAAATACATTAGTGCCTAAATTCTTTGTAGGTAGGGTGTGGGGCTATATTTTAAATTAAAACAGGAACCCCTTTTTTTAATTGCAGATTCGCATTCTTCGGCTAAAAATAAGTACGTTGGTTACTTAGTTTTGGCGAAATTTGGGTAAATACCCGGTATAGTAATCAACTAGAAAATATATAAGCACGGTTGGCTATGAACTGTTTTGGCCTTCAAATTATGTTACCTGCATAATTAGTTTAAAGGTTAAGTTTATGGAAATTAGTCGACGATAATTGTCATCAGGAAATTAGAATAAACGAACAGTCAGCCCGAAAATGACAGCATTTCTCGCACGAGTCAATAAAACAATACTTCAATGTAAGTATAATGATCGGAACGACTCAATTTCTAAATCGGTCTAAATCTCAAGCGGAAATTCGTCATTGACCGCATGTGTGATTTCTAGAATTCTAGAACCTTTTTTAAGTATATTTTAGTCTGCTAGACGATTTTAGGAACTCGTCAATGCAGAAACTGTGTTATTTTTCTAAAAATGGGATCGAAAATACAACGCTACTAGAAAAGAATAGCAAATAATCCCTCTTGAAATATTTGGAGTTTAGTCCAAATTCCAGAAAAACTGAATCAAAGAAATTCGTAGATGGTGATAATAAACATGCTCAAATTAAGCATATCTAGGGACCCTATATACAAGTATACGAATGTTAAACCCCGAATTTTTATAGAAATTCAATATTGCAATCGGCCATTAATTCAATATTGCAATTATTCCAATCGGCCTCTTAGAATCTTTGATGATAACTAAAAGTTGTTTAAGTCGTCTCAACATATAGCAAACAACATATAAAATTAAGCTAACGGCAACGCTGTTCACCACACAGGTTATAATATCTGTGCAATTGGACCTAAAAGCCTCTCAAAATTAATGAGTCGTAAACAGAATATATGAATATACGAAGGGGTCATGGGTTTTAGTAGTGGTAACCATACACTTGAATGAGTGATAAATATCAGCTCCCTCAAGTCCTTTGCCAATCGAAAAATTGTGTGAAGGAATAAAAAAAAGAGTGGAAATCGTGTTTTGTATGCCAAACATCCACTGCTAAATTTTAACTACTTTGCAAATGCCAACAATTTGACGTTTTGAACATATGGGTTGAGAGTTCGACACTGCAAGATGAGTACGAGCGGTGATTGATAATATTCGAGAGAAAACTACGAGATCAGGAATTTGAAGACTCGTGAAGAAGAAAACATGTTCAAGCCGTGCACTTGATATTTACCAAAATTTATCATACAATCCCTAAATAAATCTGGTAAGCTAAAAATTGTTCTAGATGCAGTCACCAAGATCATTGTTATAACATGCAATTCTGTATTATTGAGAGATCCTAATTATTTACATTTATTGTCCGAAATCTAGGTTCCAATTTTATGAATATCCCATTGCTTTCACCATGTCAATCAGGAAATTTTCCATCAGGTCAGAAATGTTGAACCATCTCAAAATTTCCTTTGACAGAACAATAAAAATGTAGATACGGAGGTCTATGCTTCAGCAAGAACGAGTTTTACGGCAAACTGTTTTACAATTCAAAGAGAGTAATCCAAGAATGTGTGTCGCTGTACGTTCCAATCATTATAATAACGATTACCCTGATGGATGTGAATGTAAGGATGTGGTCATTAACTTTGCCAAAGATGTGATACAAGTTCACACGTCTTAAAAGAGTCATGCATGCATCACTTAATTACAGTTTCTTTTTTCGCTGCACACTGATCGTTTGATCTAAAATTTATTGATCGGAGTGCGAATACCTATGAAGCTCGAAACCCTTGAATTAGCCATGATGGTATTCAATCCAATGAGATTGCTTAAATATGGTCGTTTATCCCCAGATTATAATAAGAGATTAAGAATGTTACTGTAAACAAGGATTAAGAAATTAAAGCTGAATAATACATGAATAAACTGGGCTATCTTTATATCCATGTTGCACGTTAATAAAATAAACCTGTAGTATATCACATTAATATAACGTATCACATCAATATAACGCGTTCAAATATATTGAATCTGATATTTGTAGATGTCAGAGAAGAGACATTTACTGCGTTTAAGTCTTACCTAGCATAATCGATCTGTAAAACCCACAATACATAGATAAATGGCTTAAAAGATACGTTGTTTAAATTTTAGAGACATTGTGTTCGAGACTGTTACAGACAGATCAAATAAAATAGGTCAGTGTTATACATCACACATCGGTTTCCGAATCAGAATAACGGCCAACAATTCTTCACCTTGTATTTCCAATAGTTAAACCTCGTTTTCAATATGTCGCGTTTTTAAATCTGAAAACGTTTTCAATGAAGTACTGCAAAGGCTTTTTGTTTTTTGCATCCAGTTAAGATTATGATATTGCATCTTTTTTGTTTGCCGAACGATTGCAAAATGGAGAAACGTTGGGATGGGCTGTTTAAAGATAATATTACGTTTCGTACATAAGTGTACTGACGACATAGCAGCTTCATCGTAAATCATACAATCAAACTTTGATTGTATGTGCACTTTGTTTGAAGCTGTTTTGGTAGTGAGTAATTGTGAACTCACAATTGCTCTTTCATATTCCAATTATTTCTGAGGAAGAGAAAACAGTTTCCAAAACCTTGAGCTTTCAATCGCATAAGCTAATATTATTATATTATTATATTACTAAATTATTATATTATTATATTATTATATTATTATATTATTATATTATTATATTATTATATTATTATATTATTATATTATTATATTATTATATTATTATATTATTATATTATTATATTATTATATTATTATATTATTATATTATTATATTATTATATTATTATATTATTATATTATTATATTATTATATTATTATATTATTATATTATTATATTATTATATTATTATATTATTATATTATTATATTATTATATTATTATATTATTATATTATTATATTATTATATTATTATATTATTATATTATTATATTATTATATTATTATATTATTATATTATTATATTATTATATTATTATATTATTATATTATTATATTATTATATTATTATATTATTATATTATTATATTATTATATTATTATATTATTATATTATTATATTATTATATTATTATATTATTATATTATTATATTATTATATTATTATATTATTATATTATTATATTATTATATTATTATATTATTATATTATTATATTATTATATTATTATATTATTATATTATTATATTATTATATTATTATATTATTATATTATTATATTATTATATTATTATATTATTATATTATTATATTATTATATTATTATATTATTATATTATTATATTATTATATTATTATATTATTATATTATTATATTATTATATTATTATATTATTATATTATTATATTATTATATTATTATATTATTATATTATTATATTATTATATTATTATATTATTATATTATTATATTATTATATTATTATATTATTATATTATTATATTATTATATTATTATATTATTATATTATTATATTATTATATTATTATATTATTATATTATTATATTATTATATTATTATATTATTATATTATTATATTATTATATTATTATATTATTATATTATTATATTATTATATTATTATATTATTATATTATTATATTATTATATTATTATATTATTATATTATTATATTATTATATTATTATATTATTATATTATTATATTATTATATTATTATATTATTATATTATTATATTATTATATTATTATATTATTATATTATTATATTATTATATTATTATATTATTATATTATTATATTATTATATTATTATATTATTATATTATTATATTATTATATTATTATATTATTATATTATTATATTATTATATTATTATATTATTATATTATTATATTATTATATTATTATATTATTATATTATTATATTATTATATTATTATATTATTATATTATTATATTATTATATTATTATATTATTATATTATTATATTATTATATTATTATATTATTATATTATTATATTATTATATTATTATATTATTATATTATTATATTATTATATTATTATATTATTATATTATTATATTATTATATTATTATATTATTATATTATTATATTATTATATTATTATATTATTATATTATTATATTATTATATTATTATATTATTATATTATTATATTATTATATTATTATATTATTATATTATTATATTATTATATTATTATATTATTATATTATTATATTATTATATTATTATATTATTATATTATTATATTATTATATTATTATATTATTATATTATTATATTATTATATTATTATATTATTATATTATTATATTATTATATTATTATATTATTATATTATTATATTATTATATTATTATATTATTATATTATTATATTATTATATTATTATATTATTATATTATTATATTATTATATTATTATATTATTATATTATTATATTATTATATTATTATATTATTATATTATTATATTATTATATTATTATATTATTATATTATTATATTATTATATTATTATATTATTATATTATTATATTATTATATTATTATATTATTATATTATTATATTATTATATTATTATATTATTATATTATTATATTATTATATTATTATATTATTATATTATTATATTATTATATTATTATATTATTATATTATTATATTATTATATTATTATATTATTATATTATTATATTATTATATTATTATATTATTATATTATTATATTATTATATTATTATATTATTATATTATTATATTATTATATTATTATATTATTATATTATTATATTATTATATTATTATATTATTATATTATTATATTATTATATTATTATATTATTATATTATTATATTATTATATTATTATATTATTATATTATTATATTATTATATTATTATATTATTATATTATTATATTATTATATTATTATATTATTATATTATTATATTATTATATTATTATATTATTATATTATTATATTATTATATTATTATATTATTATATTATTATATTATTATATTATTATATTATTATATTATTATATTATTATATTATTATATTATTATATTATTATATTATTATATTATTATATTATTATATTATTATATTATTATATTATTATATTATTATATTATTATATTATTATATTATTATATTATTATATTATTATATTATTATATTATTATATTATTATATTATTATATTATTATATTATTATATTATTATATTATTATATTATTATATTATTATATTATTATATTATTATATTATTATATTATTATATTATTATATTATTATATTATTATATTATTATATTATTATATTATTATATTATTATATTATTATATTATTATATTATTATATTATTATATTATTATATTATTATATTATTATATTATTATATTATTATATTATTATATTATTATATTATTATATTATTATATTATTATATTATTATATTATTATATTATTATATTATTATATTATTATATTATTATATTATTATATTATTATATTATTATATTATTATATTATTATATTATTATATTATTATATTATTATATTATTATATTATTATATTATTATATTATTATATTATTATATTATTATATTATTATATTATTATATTATTATATTATTATATTATTATATTATTATATTATTATATTATTATATTATTATATTATTATATTATTATATTATTATATTATTATATTATTATATTATTATATTATTATATTATTATATTATTATATTATTATATTATTATATTATTATATTATTATATTATTATATTATTATATTATTATATTATTATATTATTATATTATTATATTATTATATTATTATATTATTATATTATTATATTATTATATTATTATATTATTATATTATTATATTATTATATTATTATATTATTATATTATTATATTATTATATTATTATATTATTATATTATTATATTATTATATTATTATATTATTATATTATTATATTATTATATTATTATATTATTATATTATTAGATTATTATATTATTATATTATTATATTATTATATTATTATATTATTATATTATTATATTATTAGATTATTATATTATTATATTATTATATTATTATATTATTATATTATTATATTATTATATTATTATATTATTAGATTATTATATTATTATATTATTATATTATTAGATTATTATATTATTATATTATTATATTATTATATTATTATATTATTATATTATTATATTATTATATTATTATATTATTATATTATTATATTATTATATTATTATATTATTATATTATTATATTATTATATTATTATATTATTATATTATTATATTATTATATTATTATATTATTATATTATTATATTATTATATTATTATATTATTATATTATTATATTATTATATTATTATATTATTATATTATTATATTATTATATTATTATATTATTATATTATTATATTATTATATTATTATATTATTATATTATTATATTATTATATTATTATATTATTATATTATTATATTATTATATTATTATATTATTATATTATTATATTATTATATTATTATATTATTATATTATTATATTATTATATTATTATATTATTATATTATTATATTATTATATTATTATATTATTATATTATTATATTATTATATTATTATATTATTATATTATTATATTATTATATTATTATATTATTATATTATTATATTATTATATTATTATATTATTATATTATTATATTATTATATTATTATATTATTATATTATTATATTATTATATTATTATATTATTATATTATTATATTATTATATTATTATATTATTATATTATTATATTATTATATTATTATATTATTATATTATTATATTATTATATTATTATATTATTATATTATTATATTATTATATTATTATATTATTATATTATTATATTATTATATTACTATATTATTATATTATTATATTAATAGATTTTTTTTAAGAGAAACATTGCAGATTACAGATGAATGCTTTCAGAATGGAAATGCTGTTTATGTCATAAACTCATATGCATGAATATATAATACTAACCATTGGCCGTCAAGATGTCTGTATCCTTGTCGATCTAAATAATATATCTAATTATCTTGTCCCTTCAAAAATATTTATAACTTGGTGTTCCATAGAAATCTTGCTGAATGCCAAATGCAGTCTGAAAATTTATAACATAATAGTTTTTTAATAAAATACAAAAATAGCCTTTAAAGGACCATTAAAATAAAATCATTGGATAAAATAATACTTCGATTTCTTTCAAATCCTGACAGCATTGAAGAGTGGTTTCAACTTTGCTGATTCACCCGGTATACCGAGGACTTAATCATTTGATACAGACATCAGTGTATTTTAAATTTATAATAATTTTGGAAAATTACACACAAATCAATCAACATCTGATGCGTGTTTAAAAATGAACATAACAAAAGCGTTCACACGAGCTTTCATAACTTAATTGACGTATTATCATTGTTATCGCACGTACAAAATTCTTCATTTTGTTTTCATTGCATTCACAGTATATGTAATAATTTCATGTCACGTTTATCGTTTTGTTATCTTCCGATATTTATAGAAAAATAAACAACAACAACCTAAAATGAAAATATCTTAAAGCACATGACAAAAAACACGCATAACTTTTTCACCCATATATTGATAAACATAATCACTTAAAATTATCTGCTAATTTTGTTTACTACACACAATATTACTAACAAAATTGTCTGAGAGTGAGTCAGCTTTGTTCCAATTTATGAATTTTTCAGCTAAGATTAAGTCCCAAAGTATCGGAAACCCGTCTCTTTTTCAAAAATCTGGCCTCATGTATTTTGAGAAAAACGGAACAAATCCGATAACACTGTGCATCTACAGCATAAATTGATTAATATTTGGTGACAACAAGGTGATTTAGTTGTCTCACTTTTGATGACTCACCCTGTACCAGAGTACATGCATATATAATGCTAAAAATAACTGTGTCGCTTCAAGCTGATTTAATGATTATACATATAAAATCTTATATATGAAGATTATCAAAACATAAAAGCTTCAACTTTCCATTTACTGAGTGATGTGTAAATCACGTAAAATTATATATCCTCTTGTATGTATGAATATATGTGCCTACTTGACAATTTATGTTTCTATGTTTTATGTGTAGGTTCAAAAAGTTTATATGGAGGTGGTAATTCTAATTTTTTTTATATTATTATGTTACAATCATAAAATAGGCAATAAGACGTGTTTTAGGTCGAATGGGTTCAAATGATGTATAATTTATTGTCCCTATTTATTGGAAATTGGAAGATTGGTTATGATATAACAGAATGTGAATCACAAACAGTTTTTTTTGTTTTATGATGCTCATTTTTTCATGATTTGGTTCCGAAAAGATTAGTTTTATATGGCAAAAAATTTCGAAATAATTCGAATTTGATATTTGCCAATTTACGTTGGGATCCAACAGGTTTAAAAAAAATCAAATTTGCGTTTATTTGTAATGTGTTCCGAAAATCCTTAAACTTGGCTCGAAAGATCTATAACAATTATTGTCTTTAATGTTTTGAAATTATTCTACACTCGACAAAATGTATAATTTTATGTCTATATGGTAATAAAGCCTATGATACCCGATATTCTGATACCCGATATTTTGCAATGAGTTTTCGGCTGCTTTTTCAGTTTTTATAAAGACTATGTCCTTTCTGTACATTTTGTAAAAACCTGTTATTTATTTCCCTTGAATGGATATCGACTCAATATTTGGCCATGACTAAACACTGGTTCAAAGAATTCATTTCAAAGAATTGTGTTTTCAACAAGAAGAAATGGTAATTTGAATTGGGAATTGTAAATTTAACAAAAATTTAAAAAAAAAAAACGAAATACTGGAACCAATTAGCATAACAAAGTTTATTATGCAATGAAAGTCTCATCTTAAAAAAATGTCGTAGGTTCCTACTCATATTAACATAAGACGCATGTGAATGAAGAAGAAGTCATCCACTAGACCAGTCTAGTTGATAGTCTAGACAAATAGCAATCCTTTGATTTATACAGCTTGAAAGGAAACTTATGTTGGCTCCTAAATAGCACAATGCATATGCTAATATTTTCAATGAATATATGATTTTGAATTTTCTGGTTTTTGGGCATTTTCCGTTTCTGGCATAAACTTCACAATTTTGTAGGCTAACGATCAATGATTTGCCGCATTTGGGAACATTTCGATTATTAGCATAAATTTCACAATTTTAATGGACTAACTATCATGAATTTTCTGGGGTTTGGACATTTTCAGTTTCTAGCTTAAGCTTTTCCGATTTGATAAGCCCACCATCATGGATTTGTTGGATTTTGGACATTTTCGATTTTTTGCATAAATTTCTCAATTTTGATGGGCTAACCATCTAAAATTTTTATCATTTGTTAACTTCCAAAAGCCGGAAAATCTATGATGTTTTGAAAGGCTAACCAATGTGACAGTAATCAAATTCTGAAGTTGTGTTTAATATAAGGAATCCCTCAAGTATAAGGAATCCATAGTCATATTCGTATGACTATCAGTTCATGCAATACCTATCAAACTTGTTGCTGATTTGATTTTTGAACATTTTTAACTGTATTTAGGAGGTTTCTAGCCATCAGACGAGCTGTGTGTTTAGATTTTTCAGTGACTCCAAAACCTTGGTTTTTTGGACGAACAATCTACTAAAATATCAAGAACAAGTGGAAACAACAAATAAACAAAAATACATATCCTTATTTTGTTAACTGTGGCATTACTTATAACTTCATCCCGCCCACTGCACCAAATCGTGGTAGTATATCCCGAATTGTCCAAGAATTTTAACGATTTTTTAGGTTTAAACTCCAAATCCAATGTCTCTGGGATCTAAAACATTGAAAAATATCATTGGGGAAAACCCCCCTTTTAGAATGACCCAAACGATGTAGTTGCCATGCACTGAGTATAGAAACATCTACCAGGTAAAAATAGAGCTCCACCACTTTTTTCCTTTATAGGCAATGCAATAAAGAGCAACGTGTTGATCTAAACAGTCGACCCGGCACACATACTTTTTGTTTTCCATCACAGTATAAGGACGAGGAACAACGTCTTTACTATTTTGTTCTTTCGAGTAGCGAAAAGCATTAGACTACGGATGTGTCCCAATAAAAGTTGAAGCCAGACAAACTACACTATTATTGACCCATTTTGCTTGACAAACCCCACTTCAATTTATTGTGCCGCGTTTCTCCTTCTTCATCTGCTGTTTCAATGCAATGGATATGATTTAGCTATACGGTTTTCTCGGATGGTTCCACTGCCACTTTATCCGCTTGAGTTAAAATGTTCTAAAAAAGGCCAGCCAGTAAATATGTTGTCAAAATAAAATGCAAATAGCAAATTTTTGGTAGCCTTAGGTAATTCGTCGATCATGCTAACAAGTGGTGCAGCACATTTGTCATATTTTTTTTCGTAGTATACACTTCGAAATTCACCATATATCCAGACAGAATGCATAATGATCTGACTTTGTAGCCAAACCGCAGTAGCTTTCCTTTAATAAATTGCTTACATTTATGTTTTCCAAAGTAGCCTATCATACTTATACATCATATGACAAATTTGACTCTGGATGAAAATGTAACAACATTTTAGATTTTAAACGGTCCGTAATTGAACGAAGCTTCCACATTTTATTTGAATTCGGGTCTTCACTTGAACCGACATGATTGCTATTTTTAAAGTGGAGAAATGGCAAAATTTCGTTGAATCGGGTTTTTGGGATGCTGTTGAATACAAGGAAGTTCCGCAAATCATCATTGTTGCTCCACATATACTCTGAGGACTGGTTTTATAACTATAACCACTGATTAGAAGAATTCCAATGAATGTTCGTTGTTCATTAACAATAATTTTTTGATTGCCTTTATCGCAAAACACCGCATATTTAGCTGATTCGTCTACTATAAGTTGCATTAACTCATCGCCAAATAATTTTTCCATAACTGCTCATGCGGCTTAAAATTGCGACAATCTGCATAATTTCTATCAGTAAATATTGAAGTCATAGCGGTGGAATTTCAACGTTCCAGGTGAAAATTGCATCAATTCTTTTAGTTGATTTACGTTTGGGAGATTTTTTGTTTTAGATTTCATTTTCCGTTGTATACACGGCTGTTCGATTGAAACTGAAGTCGATGGTTCGTTTGATGTTGGAGAACTAGGGTCGTGTACATCAGCAAATAATGGAACACACAATGCATTTTCCATATCTAATTCAAAGTCGGAACCATTTTCATCGTTCAAAGTTGTAATTTGGCAACCACTTCTGAATAATATATCGCCATTTTATTTTAGCTGGCCAGGATAGACCTCAGCAGGAACCGCGCATAATTCATCTTCGCCATCGCCTTCTCCGCCTATAAATCTATTATTTTCTGGACGCTCAATAAAAACAATAGGATCCTCGGTCGTTTCGCTATCATCTAAACCTTAGAGTTCTTCGGGGTAATCGAGAGCCTCTTTCAACGTAAGTTTTCTTTGAAAACACATAAATAATTATAAAAATACAAAAGTAATTTGTATAGTCAAGTAACTGTTATCCCTTTACAAAACAAAACCAAAGGCAAAACCAAAAACAATACCACCTCAAAAGAATTCGTGATGTGCGATTTGCAAGATTGGTTTTGATTACCAGAGGCCAGGACTAAACAATCACGCAAAAAAAGCTGCTTCTGATAAGAATATGGCAATCAGTAGGTGAACTACGGTGAACACCTTGGCCAATCGTGATTACCTACCGGTTTATGTCTAACTTCTTCATCGATTATATTAGATATTTAAGAAACTAAGTCTCCTTTTCTGATCTTGGAATTGCGCAAAAGAAATTACGCCGAATAATATTAGAGACATCCCATAAACCGATTCTGATGCAGTGACTAATTTCTGATGGGTGTCCACTTTAAACTTTGATCGTAACTAAATCTGTTGTTATTCATGATGAAGTTTTAAAACGTGAGCCTTAATTTGACGTAATCTTGCATGCTATATAACGCTTGCCTAAAGCTTGATTGGTAATAGAGCCAAAAAACCCATATTAACATGCTAAATACTGACATATAGTAAAAGCTTCCTATTCCTATTGCTGGGTACAAATTTTCTAATTTATACAGAAAAGTTGCTCAAAAAAAAATTTTTCTTTTGACTCTGAAATGATTTTCGATTAATTTAGTTCTAGATAATCGATTGGTCACAAAATTAACTTACCCGCAGCCACGTGGAAAATTGTGAACTGCCTTTATACAATCAATATTTTAGACCTAACCTACATACTTTCTCCTATAATTGGAGGAATCTCCTATGATTGGATATTGGACTCCTATGCCACGTAAAAGATATCTAAACGATCGGGTTATCTTTAGACTTTCATTACAGCATCCTTGAGTTGTCGTAAAAACCAACTAAACAACAGTTGGATCGCTGGGCTGCCTACCCGGATATTTCAAAAAACGAAACTGTTAAACTAATAAACAAAAGAAAATATGGAAACCGTCAAAATTTAACCAGACCCGCAGACAGGGTAACGGACATGCGGTTTAGGATTGGCACGTAGGACGTGCAATCCCTAAGAAAACCAGATGTCACTATATCAGTCATCAGTATATCAAGAATTGGAACAGTTTCGCTTACAATGAAATGCTCTATCAGAAACTCGATGACCAAAATGTGAAGATCATGTGACCCAAGGCTATACGTTTCTTTACAGTAGAGATTACCCCGGCAATTTTGATATTGGTTTTTTGCTTACGCTTCAGGTGAAAAAGGTTGATTTGGATTTCAAAGCATTTAGTAATCATAGGTTTAAGCTACGTTTAGGCATGCGACTAACAAACCTATCAATTATTTGTATTCGTGCGCATACCGGATAGCATACCGGAATGTGGCATCAGAAAAGTGATGATGGTTTTGCTAGAGGTGCCAAAAATCGGACTAACTTGTGAAAAAATATGAGTCTGTTCTTAACCTACACGATCTAGCAATAATAGTGAAAAATTGTGTGCTTTGCGATCGCGCCTGATCTTATTGTGGCTAGCAGATTTCAATTCATTATACTCGAAAACATTGACACGTTCTCGTAAGAAATTCCGAAGTCAAAGTGACTGTGTCTTAATTTCTAAGGGAGCGTCTCGGTTTATCCAAAATTTAAGATCTCTCTGTCGGCTACGAAATAAGTAGGCAGTGATCGTCAATAGGTCACGATGGGTCTGAAGTTATACAAAGTATTTTTCAGACTTGTTTTCATGTGTGGTTGCGAAAGTTGAAAATTGGTTAGTTACATTTGTGTGGGCAATAAAATTTGAGAGAAGAGTCATGCGTCAGATATCTGGCTCGAAACGTGACAATGACGACATTTACCGAGTTCTTTTGAACACGAGATAAGGAAATTATTCAAAATTCGTGATGTCGTGCGTGGAATAGAATGACATCGAGTACACTTGGTTGATCACGTTCTGCGAGCCAATCCAATAAGAAAGATTCTGCGATCTGTGAGAGGAGAGCTGCCATTTGACAGGTGCAGAGATCGCTGTCAGTAACGATAGCTCCTCGGGGTAGAGTACGATTGGTCATCATTAGGTTGTCTAGAATAATGCGTGGAGCAAGCTCTTGTTTAAACCTGATCGAGCCAGATTTTATAACGAAACTGGTCAGTGGTTTATTATCCGTTTATATAGTAAACTTCTTTGAATAGATGCTAAATGGATGAAAACGCATCTTTCATTTTGTTTCTGAAGTACAGCAGATATGCCGCTGCATCTGATGTGCCAAAGTAGCGTTATACCCGATAAGTGGGTTTTAGGTGTGCAAAATGTAATGTTGCAATACATCATTTTTACTGATTCTTCTTACTATTCAGTTCCGTTATGGTCGGTCTTCTTTTTACCTATTATCAGTTTTTAAAGTGTTATTTGATTCTTGATATTGCAAGTAGGTAAAAATATATTATTGTCGAAAACCTTTTTAACTGTTGAGGTGCCTTTGGTTTTGTGACAAGGTCGATGGCTTTTACATTCTTTGATAATGGTTGGATGTCATTACTCGTTATTTAGATGCCTCAAAGAACTGCATCTCTATTTTGCACTATTTCTTGTATCGTCTTTGAATTTATTTTATTAACATGTATAGGGGGACTTGGCCAATTACTTTATGAACGATGAATTGTACCCTGATACATTAGAAATTGGAATTCTTCAAGGGGAAAACGTCGGGAAATTCATATAACAAATCTGCCAACCCAGAATTAGTGTTGAAGTGTTTCAAAGTTTATTCACCTTATGATTGTTATGTTGTTTTAACTCAAAAATTTGGTGAGACTGCCAATTAATTGCCTAACTAAAATATCTACCAAGAGTTTGAAGTAACGCCAAAAATTAGTTTTGATGATTGGCAATAGGTTTATCGCTTTATCTTTGGATATTTAGGATATCAGCACCAACCATCTTTTGTATAGTTCCCTTATCCCACTCATGATCACTGAAGATTTTGCAAAAACGGCTCTTGTGCATATTACAAAAAAAAAAAAGCAAAACACAACCGAAAGACATTTAAATCCGTGTATATTCTATCGTCAGCAATGACAACTGTGTTCCGACCAGAGCAGAGTGCAATATTATTTTAAATCTTAATAAAGTAAATTACTACAATCGGCCCAACCGACCATCAAAAAAGGCACCTGCTAGTGTAGAATCACCAAGCTCACGGTTGGACTCCATCTCTAACCCCACATGAGTTTTCTGGATTTAGAAAATTTTAGATTTCTTGTGAAATCAATTTCACAGTTTTGGCTGGCTTACCATCATGTTTCACATATTGCATCTTAGAACAGTCAAAACCACTTTGTTGCAATTTAGTTGAACTAGACCTCAACAGTTTTTTTGATGAATTTGGAACTTGTTTCTGCAGTAACTACTCCTAAAATGAAGAGGACAGAAAGTAATTGTAGTATTTGTTTAAGTTTGGCGGTTGCTTTGATGGCATATTTGTATAATTCTAGTTGCATATCTTGTTTTGAGTCACTGAAATTCAGTCACGTTTCTATTTGAAAAATGTCAGATTGTAAACCATTAGAAGCCAAAATGGTTTGATGAGGTATGCCGTCCTTCTTTCAAGCATCTCTAAAATCTTTAGAAAAAATCAAAATTTGTTGCAAAAGCAAGAATGATGAAAGGTGTATGCCCTGAAAGAACGAAATCTAAGCTCTGAGACCAGTTTAAGTGATTAAAAAAAATAACGGGTCTGCACGATTCTTTCTGACCTAGAACTGTTGCAATTCAGTGACCAGTACAAAAAGTTCATTATAAACATCGATTCACTTTACGATATTTTAATACAAGTGTGGAAATGCAAAGTTATGCATAATACAAAAAACTATCTCATAACCTGCTCCCACCATTCTGAGTCTCTCGATACGCCACTGGAATAATATAATAAACATTTTTGGAGAAGATTTTATTACTAATAAAACTGTTGTTAAAATTGCACCACAAATTATTCCTATATTCAAATCACAAATGAGTTCAAACATATTATACCAATCTCTCCTACCCAACTACTGTACTTCTCATAAAAGAATCGTACAAAATAACCGGAAGGAAGGAAATAAGAGTCATAATCATTATTTATATATTGTTTACAGCCCAGTTTCGTCTAAACGACGTGTAAATTAGTATCAACTTAATAAATTTTCGATTTTCCGACATTTTCCTAAATGTGCTATGTATATATAAACGTAATATACTTTTTTTTTACCATGTACAGCATTAAACATATAATAATAGCATTAATAATTATTGTGGAAAATATAAATGAAATGGCCACAGGTAACACAAGGGAAATACGAAAATTGATTTAATATCGGTGAGGTACGAATTTTATTGGTCAATAACTATCTAGCTATATAGGTACAAAGTGAAAAATGTTAAAAATATTTATGTTTACATTTATGGTTGTTCGTTTATGTATTTATATATACGGTAATGGGCAGTAAACATAAATTTGAAACTAATTTCATTTCATTGTTATGTTTGTTGGTCGTTATCTTACACCGAAACTATTCAATTGGTTGATTGTCTAGGCGGGGAATTCTAGTGTGAGATTACAAAAAGGTGACAAAATAATATTTTTGGTAACCCACACTTCAACCCTTCTTTTATTGCTAGTAATCAAAATTCGGTGGCATCAATCGTCGTTATTTTACAAAACTTTGGAGATTAGTTTGTAATAAAACCAAAATATTTTCTGGAAGATATATTTGAGGAACAGCATAGGATAAATTATATTTTAAGTATCCGATACCTCAGAGGACGTTCTCTGTCAAACAAGATTCTGAATTACTTGATAATTATTTTCGAAGTAATAATACTAGGATCGTATATTTGGATATTATCAACATTATGAAGTATTATTAAAAATCGTCCACCTTTCCGTTAATTTTTACCCTTTTTTCCCTCCCCCACTTGGTTTGCCAAGCTTAGGTATTGACTTGCATATTCCTAGTCTATGCTTCTGAGCTATGGCTAAGCTATGGCAAACCAAAATAAATCGAATTTAGGACATCCTTCAGCTTGCAGGGATTATATTATTGTCTTATTATGTTATTATATTATGAATTAATTAATTTATGATTTCAGAAAACTAATTAAGTTTATTACAGGGATTATCACTTTGGATTATCTGGAATAAATTCTGAGATCTTAAAAAAAATTAGGTGACTTTAGTACCAGAGGATAAAGTTAAAGTACAAAACGACATTATGCCCAATAAACATGAAATCAGCTCTATAACATTGTAAAATATACGAGACACAATAAGTTGGTATATTTCCCGCCCTCCACCTAGTTGTTCGCAACAACAACAAAATATTTAAAATATTTTAAACTTAAATAGTTTTTGCAGTAAGATAATCTTAAAATATTTCTATGTCAAACACAAAAAAAGCTTTGATTAAACTAAAAGCTTTGTACACTTAATCTTTTATCATTTGGAAATTATGTTAGCTCAAAGAAAAATCTTGAATAGATTTAATTAAAAAAAATTATTTTTTCAATTACAGAGTTCAGTTATGATGTACAAAGTAAAAAAGCTTTGTGGATGGCTTTCATTTAACGAAATTTTTAAAATACAATTGTCACAATTTAAATATAAAGATTTTGTTGCTCAGTTTGATTTTGTAAATAATTTACTATCCTTAAAATATTTTTACTCAAGTAGGATGCTTTACAATTAATAAAATACTTTGTTGGTTTTATCTTTACATGTTAGCGGTATCCACCTTTACAGAAAAGCTGCAACCTAAAAGCATTTTCAAAATGGAATATCTTTTGCGGTATTTCATAATAAATGAAATTTTTGTGTAGGACAATGCAAGAAAAAAAAACCAATTAAAAAATTTTAAAATCTTACTATTAACAAAAAAAATTTTTAAAATTTCCAACTCAATTTTAAAAGTAAATAAATTTTTTGGTTAAGCCACAATGAAAAAAAATACACTAAAAGTATAGGTAGGCAACATTGCCATCTGTACAAATAGTTTGGATTCAAGGTTAGATTAAGTTACGTCAGGTTACGGTGGTCAGGTCAAGTTTAGGTTAAGTTAATTTTATTCTCCATTCAATAACTATACGGAAACCAATTCGAGCTTCTAACAAAGCAGTTAATATCCCTAGCACTCATCTTACTCTAACAGGTCACATAGGAGATAAGCTCCCAAAAACATATTTAGCATTTCCCGAGCCAGGCAACTGGTGCAAAGCAGATGTAGTAAAGTCTTCTCCTCTTTCTCGTCCCCACAACTTCTACAGTAATCATGTGAGACAACACCTAGTCTACTCGCATGCGTTTAGCAATGATTCAGTATCCAGTAATGTTCTTATGGTAATATTCAGGATTCAGAACTGCTTTTTTCGCTCAATCCTCTATGAATGGAATTACATTCAGAAATTTAACTTCTTATTACTACGTAGGCTTACAGAGAAATTGATTTAAGCCTAATAGCTATATACGCAGCCTTTTGTTTAGCTAAGATATTTAAAGGAATTAGATGGAGAAGAATCTCTAGTGACTGAATTGAAATGGGCCTGAGTGCATCACCAATACACAGACATGCTGTTCTTTGAAAACTCATCAACAGCTTTTGGCTTTTCACTGTATTTAGAGCTGGTCACCAAACTGTTACTCCGTACAGATGAGCAGGCATTACAGAAGTGTACAGCTAATGTATGATGCGAGGGTCTAGTCCTTATCCTTTTCCAATGCCATTTTTACAAGAGTATAGTGCTAAAGCAGCGTTTTTTACCCTTTCCAAAATATTACGTTTGCAGCTTAGTTTGTTGTCCACAATTTGACCCAGGAGTTTCACTTTATCTTTGATTTTCAAGCCAACTCCGTTATGAGTGGGTGGGTTAAAAAAAGGAACTGTGTACATTCTAGAACAAAATATTCAAATCAGTTTTAAGTGGATTAACACTTAGACTATTTTTCCATTTTTTAAGGATACCAAGAGAAATTTGCATAAGATCTCTGAGGGTGCTAATATATTAGCATTCATAAGCAACCTCCTTAAAGATCGCTCCCCCTAGGTTTAATAACAGGTCATTTATATCCAAGTTCCAAAAAAGGGAAGATAATATACCACCTTGCGCTGTACCTCTACTCACAAATTTACGGGCGAATGCCTCATCAAGATTAGCAAAAATGTCCCTGCTCTTGATCATTTGATCAATCCAGTATTCGAGTGACACATTCAGCCCTAAATCTGTAAGTGCCTTCGTCATCGCCTCTGGTTTGACATTGTTTGAAAGAGGCTCTTTCTATATTACAGAGGGACACCAAAGAAAATTTATTATATTCGAGCGATTTTTCAATTGGGCCTACGAAGGAATGCAGTGCAGTTTCCACTGATTATCTCTTGCAGTAAACATGCTGCTTATTTTACTGGCTTGACTAAGCCAATAATATAGGCTTCTATTCATCTCACTATAGATTTTTCAAAAAGTACTAATGAGCCTAAGGTCTTATGGGTTGCAAAGAGAGAATTTTCCCATGACTTACACATCAGTCCTTTTGTTTGGATGACACAGTTCCAGGCTACTTTTAAAAATCACTTCAAACCAGTAAACCAATTAAGTCACTGGTTTGTAGGATGTCGACAGAAACGATGCCACCCGGGCCTGAAGATTTAAAAGGTTTAAAATAGTTTAATAACAACCAGATGTTCGTTCTGTTGACAATTTTCCAGTAAGACTAGTAGTCCTATTTAGGCAGAACAGTTGGAGATTCGAGACATCCCGGAAAATGTGTTTCCAGTAGGAGCTCCAGAGATTACGTCCCCGTTGTAGTCCAATTACCATCTGGTCGTTGAAGATTACTAAGAATGGCAGGACAGGTAGATAGAATTTTGCGTAGCCTAGCTACTTTAGTGGACTCCTGTAGGTCCATGTAGGTGGACAAAGAATAGTCTCCAAGCTTTTCTCTTTGCTCTTCTTAATCCTAATTAAATTGATTTAAGGACTTCCTTATTCCAGTCGACGCCTTATTCCTTCTGAATCCGGGTCCGTAGAAAGAACACATAGTTCATCCATTGATCCGGATAACTCGCTTATAAGGTTTAAATTATTTGTAACCAAAGTTTGAGGCTGCTGGTCTAAAGGACACACATCCTCAAATGAGGTTTCGTACTCAGCAGAAGTGCCCCCGACTGGTTCTGGTGCCACTGACTTAGCACCACGATCCTTTTTATATACTTTCAGCGTGACAGCACTAAAACCATAGCTAATTAAGCCACATGCCTTTGCACTGCCAGATATGAATTGTTGATTATGAGTACAGCCGACTTATGATCATTTTTAGCCCTTACCACCCTCGTTATTTTCCAGTTGTTGGTCAACAATTCAAGGTACTGATCGCCTTCATATATAGGTACAGAGACCTTTGATTGACACAAGCTGCCAACCTGACATGGTTCCTGTACCAACCACAACTCCGACATGTAGGAGCAGTTCCAGGATACTCCCGCATAATTTTTAGGAAAAAGGAGGCTATTGCTTTTTCCACCTACTTCCAATCAGCAGGAGTGATGCTACCATCCTCCTTAGCTCTATAGGTTACAATTTCAACCAAAGCATCCTTGAGAACCTCACCAAAAGACCTAGTTGTAGTTGCTTACAACGTTGTCTTCATTTGCGGTCTTTACAGATTTATCCATTGATTTCTGTCTGTTGGATAGGGTGCTTTGTACTGAATTTCCTAGCTTTGGTGCTACGGTTTTAGTAGCCCAATCTAGTGTGGATCTGTCCTTATCAATTATTTCTACCAACGGAACAGTTTCTAGCCTTTTGGGGCTTTCCATGCTTTCCTCCTAGCTCATAGTGAGAGAAAGCCTACAGACCTGATTCTTTACTTTTTAAATTTCCAGCTTTTTAAGAGTGCCAAACTTAAGGTTTTTATTTTTTAGATTCATTTATGTCCCACGAGTAGAGGAGGTATGGATTTCCATCTTTGCAGAGATCCGCAATACAAGGATAAGGCTAAATGCATCGAGGTTGCCAGGTATCTAGAGGCACCGTTCAGGTTGGGCTATTTGAAAGGGCCTCCAGCCAGGTTTATCATCAGCAGCGATTGCATGACACTTTAATTCATAGCCATAAGTTTATAGTGCTTACATTTGAATCTAATATTTAGCCGACATTGGTCATTGACCTTAGTCGAGGCCCGGGTGGTACCCCTTGGGGTATATTAGATGCAATTGGCACAACTAGTTACTATAATAAGCCATTGTCTACCTTATATTGAGCCACTATCACACCACTAAGTTTTTGGATTAAAACATAAACTTTTTTTACTGTACCTTCTATAATGAATAAAGGTCCTAAGCATAAAATTAATACCACTTCGCTTGACACTCTGATTTCTTTCCTGAAAGTAGTGCAATCGAATTTTCAACTCTTCAAATGCATGTTGAACTACGAGCAATGAATCACAGAAATACTGTTCATATTTAAAACCCTGCAGAATGCGCCAACTGAGCAAAATTGGGGCATCCAGCCGACCAGTGCCGATGTGACAAACATTATATTTAGTACAACATTGCAAACCTAGATTTCAATTCTATAATGGAAATATAACTGTTGTAGACCTCTTAATGGAAATATAACTGTTGTAGACCTCTATTATACCTCTATTGGGCCTCTATTATGGGTTCACCATGTTTAATTTAACAAATAGTCAACCACTTCCTAGTTTTAGACTAATTGTGCCTTTCTGATTATTAAGCTCTATTCTTAGTCCAACCAGATCAATAAATATTGAGCAAGCCTTTTCCTTATATATATTCGATATTACTGTAACTCTGCGACATCTCTATAATTAGTTTATTCTGCTCCTTTATTTAATTATTAGTTGATGATGTGGCGAAAAAATTGTTGTTCTTGTAAAATCGGTGAGTAGAGATCCCGAAAATATGTCTAAGCAGATTACAGAGTAAATATCTAATGTGTTTTGGAAGCAATGTTATTTGTCTTTGTTGGTTCCTGGCAGTAATGAGTTTGTTGAATTTCTATTGCATCTCATGTAGGATATGGCAGTTCATATATAGGCAATATCCATGCAGATTGTCAAATTGTTTATTGAAAGTTGTAGAGTTCTTCCTAGTATAACTACTCATGTTATACTGAATAACAAAACTTCAGTCCATTGTTTTGATCTCTAGCTTGCCTAACCTATTGAAGAATATACCAGTCGACTTATTAAATTGGTCTTTTTTAATTTTGGTACTTACAAGCCCAAAAAGAGAGCAAAACGATAGCTTGGCTCGAGAAAGGTTGTTCATCTTTTCTATAAAGTTGTGGCTTGACGACTCGGTTTTTGTCTTAGAGATGGGTTGCTAGTATAGGTTGCATTGAATGTTGCGGCTTTTGCGGTATAAATCACCGATCATTTATCGTCTAAAAATA
Source organism: Tipula confusa (assembly GCA_963556175.1). NCBI lineage: Eukaryota > Metazoa > Arthropoda > Insecta > Diptera > Tipulidae > Tipula > Tipula confusa. The sequence continues at coordinate 73,574,640 of OY744475.1, read as the reverse complement.
TTCTTCAAAACTTGATTGTTGGGCGTTTGTATGTTGAGCCCTTACACTCAACTGTGGCTACCCTCACTAAATTATCCATTCTGGAATGAGTTTCGATAACTCGTCCCAGTTTATGGCATCTGACGATCAACGCTTCTGGAAATATTGTTGTACGTTTTGTATAATGTGTCATCTTGATATAAATGCGGTCATATCTGAGGAGTCCTTGGTAAGTGAAGTAAGTGGCCGAGAATTTAAAACCGTTTTGATTTGGTAAGTGATTGTATATAGTTCTTCAAATGTGAGACTTGATTCTCCTATCATTCTTTTAGTTGTATGGAAGTTCTTAGTTGTAAGGGGGCCCGCGTTATCGATTCCCGTTTTAAAAAATGGTATTGCTGGCCTCACTCACGATGATGGTAAACTTCCCATCACTTCCTCTATGTTATTTTGTATTGACAACATGTTACGCATTTTTGGATCACTCGTGGTAGAGCAGGTTGGTTTCCATCAACGATTAAATATTTCTGTCTTAATACAACCATAGCTAGTTGTGTGCTATACCATTGAAATATTTGTAGGCTAGCACGGTTTCCTTTCTGGAGAATCCTTAACGTGTAGATCATTCTAATGTTTTTAGAAAAATTCCATCAGCATAGTTTTTTTTACATACCTAAATACACACTAAAAAATCACACAAAAGCTTTGCCAAGTGGCAATAAATCTTTGGATTCCTCCGCAAATAACTGGCTTTCATGCGAAGAAGGATACATTTTGTGAGGGGGGTGTGCGTCGCACAAGGTTTAAATTAAATTTTAATTTTTATTATTTTTTTTTAATGTAAGATGAATAAAACATAAAAATTATGTACGCAGTCTTACAATTGGTGTATGCTGCTGCTTAACAACTTTATGGTAATGTCGAATGAAACATGATAAATTATCATCATCGTGATGTTGGTGTCAGCTGGGAATTTTTTTTTATTTATTTGTTTATTTTTGAATTAATCAAAACTTACGTGAGAGTAACATTTACGAACACACAAACACACATTTATATATATATATATATATATATATATATATATATATATATATATATATATATATATATATATATATATATATTATTATATATATATATATATAAATATATATATATATATATATATATATATATATATATATATATATATATATATATATATATATATATATATCACCTCTAGCATAATCAGAAATACACTTAACACACTAAAAATAATTAACACTAACTACCGATGCCATGCGGCTTGTTTGAACTTTGGGTTTATCGGTAAATTCGACCAGTTAATCTGATTTTGATGCATGAAATCTTCAAGCTAAGGACTCGGGTGAGGTATAACTACTACACAAAAATTTCAAAACACATTACGAACGAAAGTTATGCCAATCATTTCTGTTAACTACAACTCTAAAAGTAAAACTATGTTAACTCGCGGTATGAAATCGGTTCCATTAAAAAAAAAACTTTGAAATTATTTTTATAACACTTCCTAACGATAAAACTATGTTCGTCTTTATATACACAGTAAAGTAAAACTATACTTTTTTAAGAGCTTTGATAATAAAAAAACGAAAACTTATCAGAAATAAAAATAGTTTTGATCATCAATACCATCATCATCATCATCATCCATCGTTATACATTTTTCTTATTAAACTTCTCAGTTTCGAGTAGCACAAAGTTTTTAACAGTTTTTTTTTTGTTGAAATGTGATATTATTTTAGACATATGAATGTGTGTATGTGTGTGAAATTACAGAATAAGAAATCTGCGCTTCTTAATCGTAATTTTATGAACTGGATTTTTGGGCTTCTAAATAATTTCTGAAAATGTACGAATATTTCAATGTATTTCAGTGCAAAGGGGTACGATTGGCCGATTTTTTATGCTTAGCAATGATTGGTAAAAATGTATAAATATTTTGGGGCAGTATTTATACTGGTGCCACGAGATATCATTTTTGATATCATTTGTATCATTTTTTGATGAATGATAAAGGTATCATTCATCAAAATCGGACCAATATTACGCGTGCTATTGACTTTTCATTGATTTACGGAAATTCGCAAAAGGGTAGCACTGTCCGGATTTTTATGCGTAGTAGTGATAGGTTTTGAATAAATATTTTGTTACAATTAGAGTTCCATTTAAGAAATCAGTAAATAACTTAGATTATTAAGGTTTTATTTGACGGCTCCGCCAAATCATGAAGAGGCATTTCTCTGAATGATTGTCTTGTCGTTGGTCCTCGTGTTCAACCTAATTGATAGTCAATCATTTCAAATAAAGGTTAGCCTTTTTTGTCAATAATAATACATTTTGTTAGGTGCTCATGTTACAATCTGAGACACAGGAAAATCTGGAATCTTATCATTAGACTTCAGACATCATCTGAAAAGATATCTGATGGTAGAAATGAAGCATGCCTCCTAAAAGAAACTATCAACATAATTTTCTGAAAACTCAGATCCCCATCCTAAAGAAATCTTAGACCATATTTAACAAAAAACAGGACCTGCGAGTTATTGGGGAATTATTCGAACTTGGCTAAGGACAGGATTACGTTTACCAGTCAATCGAGCGATTCAACAAACTATTAAAAATGAATTGTGTTATCCGCTTCAAGTTGGTCATTTGATCCTTTGGGGCGGTTATCACTCATTGTCATATAATTAAAAAGGTTTATTCATAAGCATTGGGTTGATAACCGGTGCTAAGCAACCTTCCCCCTCATCCCACAGATTTATTGGTTAATGAACACGCGGGACCCTCGTTTTTTCTACCACTAAGCCCTGACATGAGTACTTGATTCCAAATGGCAAGGCAAAGGCAAAATTTTAATATAATTTCAATTTTTAACCTCTGGTGTGGATTATGCGATTCACCAACATAAATATTTAAACCTAGAAATTTATATGTAGGCCGGAAACCGATCCAGTGGAGCATTTTAAGCCGCTTTGTAATGATTTACAACCAGAAGCGAGTTTTGTCGTGAACTGCATAGTAACAACGGTACTAATTTCATTGGCGCCGAAGTAAAACTTAGAAAATCGCAACAAAATAATTCAAAGTTAAAATGATAAATCTAATTATTTATCTAGATTTCGAATAACCTAGCACCCCAACTAGTTCTCCCTGTTTTGAAAACCTGTAAGCAATGGAAATAAAGTCAACCAAATATCATTTGAATCAAGTATTAGGCACCAATTTTCTCACTCATTAAGAATTAAATCAACTTCTAGCTGAAGTAGAGAGTACCCTTAATTCACGACCACTATGCATTATCTACGATACCGATGTTAACCCACTTGTTCAGTTAGAATAATTAAGAAATTTTTAATCAAGAAAATTGATAAAAACCAAAATATAGACGGCGATATCGTTTAACGATATGAGTTGGGTTTTAGCTTGAGTTTATGTCTATATTGAAACTTGACATATTTTATAATGACATCGCAAAAATAAGATTCATACGCGACGAGGCAGCTGCTTTAGTACGCCACATACCCATAAAGGAAGGAAATTATGTTGAAGCATATGGGCAAAAATTAAAGAACGCTACGATAAAAAGAAGCAAGTGGTTACACAATTAATCAAACCATTCATTGATCAACCTAATATCAATCATCCAACAGCAATAATACTTTTTCATATCTGTGATATATTGGACGAAATAGTTCGTGGGTTAAAGGTAATAGGCACTGAGGCAGAGTGACGTGACCCATGGATTATATACGTATTATTAAACAAGCTTAACCAATTGACAAGAAGGGCTTGGGCGTATTACACAGCCGACAGTGATTTTCCAACGATTGAACAATTTTTAAAATGTTTTAAACGGTAAAAGTGATAAACTTGATAGTTGTAGTTCACAAATAAAATCGACTTATTGTACTCCGTGGGTTAGCGCAAATCATGCTCAAATAAATCTAATATAATGTCCCAAATGTACGAATAGTCACTCATTATCCAAATGTAACGAGTTTTTGGCAATGAACATCAGTAATAGAAGAGCTTTAACTACAAACAAAAAGCTCTGTTTTAATTGTTTATTGGCAACACACCAAGCAGGAGTAGAAATGAATGCCGTATCACCAATATTAGTTGCTGGGGATAAAAATTTATCATCTGACACGAAACAACAAACACCAATCGACACGACAACGAGATTGTGTATGGAAATTCAGGCAAACACAACGTTCGCTCATAAATGTCAATCGCTTCTTCCAACAGCAACAGTAAACGTGAAACAGTAGGATGGTTCCTTCTTAATATGCAGAGTTCTTTTGGATTCCGGATCGCAAGCCTCCTTTGTTTCAGAAGCTTTTATGTTCAAAAATTACCGTCACAGCTACCAAGGCAAATAAGAAATATGCAAGACTGTGATTATTTAAGAACTTACAACTAGTGGATCCTGACTACCTTCATCCAAGAGGAATCGATATACTTTCGGTGCCGATAAGTTCTTTTGCATTCTGGAAGAAGAACGAGTGATCCACCCAAATGGAACAGTGATTGCACAACAAACCATTTTTGGATGGATTGTTACCGGTAGCACACAAACAGAAAATAATGCGGTATACCTTAAATCTGAATCTGAACATAGATCGAATACTTAGAAACTCTTGGGAACTTAAATAAGTGACAACCTGTAAACCATACTCGGCAGAAGAAAAGGAATGTGAGGAAAACTTTAAGTCTACACACAAAATAAATAAAAATGGAAGATTTATTGTAAGGATTCCTTTCCAAAAAAAATTTTCCAGATTTAGGAAATTCGATATCAATGGCGACAAAACGATTCTACAATTTGGAAAAGAAACTGCAATCAAACGAAATACTAAAAGTGGTTTATGTAAAGGTAAAGGATGATTACATAGAGCAGGTCACTTAGAGCGCATTCTTAATGAAGATATTGTGACTAAAGAGGAAACTAGCTTCTATTTGCCGCATCACGGAGTTATTAAAGAAGGAAGTTCATTCACAAGGGTTCGGGTAGTTTTTGACGGATCTTGCTAAACTACAACCGGAACTTCGATTAATCAAAAAATGATGATAGGTCCAACTATACAACCAACACTATGGTCAATTCTCACAAGGTTTCAACAGCTTCGAATCGCTTTAATAGCGGACATCAAAAAGATGTACCGCCAAGTGTTAGTTGATAATACAGATACTGATTATCAACGGGTATTATGGCGTAAAACCCCTAATGATAAATTAGATCATTATCGACTTACCACTGTAACATTCGGCTTAGCGAGATCATCGTTTTTAGTGATACGTGCTCTGCAAAAAAAAGCAATAGATCACACCGAATTTAGTATTCGCCCAATAGTGTTCAATGATTTTTATGTTGACGATTTAATCAGTAGCGCAGATACGATTGAAAAAATTGACAACGCATTGAAGTCAGGTAGTTTTTACTTCCGCAAGTGAGAATTCCATAATCCAAAATTGTCTTACTGGTTGGATCCGGCTCGAAGGACCATGAATAAACGCAGTAAATAAAATCCTGGAAATGGATTTAAAAATGTTTAACCTAAATTGATGGCAAATATTTCAACGAATTACTCAACATTTTGGGTAACATCACTGAAATAAATGACAAACCAGGAAACTTCCAGCACAACGAAATTGCATAATACTCATTAGAGAAAACAACGTTCCAGTAGATCAATGGCTACTTGGAAAGGTTATCACATTGCACCCATAGGGTCAAAGCAAATCAAAAGACAGAACCATAAACTTAAACGTTCCATACATAAGCTTTGTCTGCGACCCAGATCAGAAGGAAATGCCAAAGAATAATCTACAAACACTTAATTGCTCTTATCCGTTCAATGAAGGTGTATGCTGAATAGTTATATAACCGTTTATCGATTTTAGTTTTGGACTCTTTTTTGAAGTTCATATTTGATGTAAGCGTTAGTGGTGGGCAGGGTTACCAGACGTCCCTATTTGCTCGAGATTGAGCAGATTTTAATCATTTTTCACGCGTCCTGAGTTTTGATAAAATGTCCCGCAATTAAAACAAATGTAGCAGTTTTAACAAATTGAATAACGAGTATTAAAGTATATCGCGATTCTTTTTGCATTTAGTGCAATCTCCTGTTTTAAGAATAGGGCAAAATGCAGCTACTTTCCATTCATTAGGCATAACTTTGCTTTGCCATACTAATCAAACGAGTTCGAAAAGATAGTTTCAAAACGTATCTCATCCAAACATCAAGAGATCAGAATTAGTACAATCAACCCAAGAAGAACGGTTTATTTTAAGCCTCAGCATAGCAACTCAGATGAGACCATAAACACTGGGAAACACTCCACAAATAACACTCAGAGCCCACTTTCATGAAGGTAAGTTTTCATCCTTCAAAATAACAACATCATCGAATTTTAGATTGTACTTGATGGTGGCCATTTGTTACGCCTTTGCAATGACAAGAGGTAATCCCTTTGCCATGTTAGCCATATATATTGCTTTATCTTCTCTATTAACCTTCATCGGGACAACAATATCTTTTTAGTGTGTATCTCTGGTTGCGGGACAGCAATAAAAGGTTGATCAATCAAGAAATGTGATGGGGTGATTGATTGCCCGTCATTAGTTGAGTATATCAGCCTTGAATTTAGTATGCCTTCTATCTGTAACTAGGGATCATCCAATTCTGGAAATGTTAAGGATTGATTCCCCACAACACGTTTGTGATGAAACGACATAGACTTTACTGCAACTTCCCAAAGTCCCCCGAAATTTAGGAGCTGGTGAAAATGTTAGAACATAAGCCACGACGTAAAGTAAATTTCAATAATGCTGCAAGAAACTAGTCGGTAGTCATATCACCCACTAGTTCAATGTATATAGCCCTAGTACAAAGGCATACAAATATTGCAATATATACCTTTGATAACCTATGTCTCCCTCGGTTATGTTCTCTAATTAACATTGGCCAAGCGTTTGTTTAGTCAACTCCAACTTTTGCGAATGGAAATGTTTCCGTCCCACGAGCCTTGAACATACAAGGCATTCATTAATTACTTGCCTTATAAGCTTCTTGATACCTTTTATCCAATATTGTTCTTGAATGTTCTGTTAAGAAGAATATTACCCGCGTGAAATAGTGCTCGGTGTTTTACTTGAATTATACGTTCGGTAAGTAGCAAATGACTGGATAATATCTTCTAATCTTCCACCTATACACGAAGTATTTCCCCATTATCGAGGAACTTTTTTCAGCAATCGAATCTCAGATGCAAATTTTCCTTCTTGCTCCCAGAGTGCTAATACATTTTTTGCATTGTGTATGTCGTCTTTGTTGACCCTGGACATGTTTAACATTGGATGAGTATTTCTAGTTGCGATCACCCTTCTCACATATAATGTTAGCCAGCAAACTACCCTTACTATCTCAGTATAACTGTATGTTCGTGTCGTTAATGAAGAAAGCAAACCAATAGAGTTACTGGATGTGACAAATTTGAAAACTGCAGCTGCGTTTCTTGCTCCCTTAAAAGCCTCCTTATCAAAAGCAACTCTTTGTTTGCTTTTGATAAGGAGGCTTTGTTTGCCAAATATCTTGGTGATTTAAAAGCCATTCTGGTCCATATACCACCTTAACGAGTTGTTTATTAAAAATGGAGCAATGTACCACGTGATGCCAAATCTGCTATATTATCTACGAACGCATATGTCTCCACTGATCGCGTTGTAATTTCTAGGATTTCCGATACACGGTTGGCAATGTTTGTGTTCCATTTTCAAGGATGACAACCAGGCTAGCACTTTAGTTGATTCCTTTTCTAATTTGTACAAATTTAAACACACTTGCTTTATTGGAGCAATCTTAGTTTAGAACTGGTTTTATTTAAAGGCGTTCTGCAGTAGATAATAGCTCCGTAAGCTAGCTCAGATGCATCTGCAAAACCATGTATTTCCAACCCTTTATTTGTAACTGTCATGAGCCAGCTTAGAATTTCGATATGGCCTATCTATGATAAATATGCCTTGAGGTCAACCCATTTCTTTAAATGGTCTTTAGATAAAATATCATCCCAACCGAGATCCTGTAACCATAGCTGTTGGAAAAATATTTTTATTTTTGTTATTGAAGCAAGCTAACCAAGAGGATCAAAAAACTTTGATACCTCTGATATTATACGATCCCCTTTGTATACACATTTACTTGTTCTAGCCAAATTTTAAAGAAAAATACATCCTTATGGGGATTCCAGAGAAAACCAATTGTTTTGACATGAGTGCAGAATTATCAATTTTTTTGTTATTTGGTTAGCTCCTGCCAGCACATCGTAAACATAAAAGTCGTTTAATATGATTCTTGACATTGGAGAAAAAAACGGGTTTCGCAGGCTTTCTTTTTTTTGTGTATTTTGTCTGAAAGGCACTTTTTCCTTTTCCCAAAATCTTCTTTGATTTGGTAGCAATATATTGAAATATATTGTTCTGAACCAATCAGAATATCAATTTTTGAAATTAAACCAGTTAGTAGAAATTTGGTTCGTTGTTTTGGCAAACGAAGCCGTCTGAAACACGATTCAGTAACGATGTATAGCTGCAACCCAGAATCTAAAAGGAATCTGCTTACTTCGTCATCACCGAAACTATTTTTGACATTGACCAAAACTGTTGGTAGTAAAGAAGTTTTTATTCTGGCTGGTTTGTGGGCATCTTCAACAATTTCTGCAACATGTAACGTGGTACTGGTGGGTTCACCACGTTGCAGTGGTGATCCTAATCTTGCAACGTTTAGTTTACTATTTTTCAAGGTTTTGAACGGAGTTGCGACATTTTGAACACATCCGCTGAACCTTGCATTCCTGAACACAGGATGACTTGGGCTCATGCAATTGAAGCAAACATAATTTTGTCTGACAAACTTTCATCGTTCATTAATGCTTAAATTCTGTAATGCTGAACAGTTGAACAGAACTTTACCTTGGTTCTGGCAAAAGGAACAGCCTTCCACTTTAGTGTCTTTGGAACTAATATGTAGTGTCTTAAGTGAACTAAGTTCTGTGACTTGCTGGATGTGACTCAGAATTAAACGTTTCTAAGGCATCACATCTGCTGGTCATAAATTTTGTGAAGTCAGCAACCTTTGGAAAAACTTGGCTTATGGAATGCAGGGCCCATAATCGTTTACTTTCTTCTTCCAACTTTGTCACAATTAGCATAATAACTATGGATTACGAGTCTCAGCTTTTGGTTCCATTACCTTTAACGCTCAAAGTACTTAATCACATTGATCTGTGAAGCTACGCAGTGTTGTTGGCGTTGTTTGTTTGATATGAGGAATATCCAGATACGTATAAATATAAGAGTTTATTATATGCTTCTTTTTATCGTATCTGTTCTTCAGTTTGAACTTGGAGATTACTTTGTAGTTTATTTCCTCGAACTCAATTAATTCACTTTGCTCGCTTGGATCAAGCCCAATGCCTTTTGAACACTTGTTTTCATCTTTTCAACGGTTGTTACATCAGTAGCACACAAGGCAAACATTTCAAGGTTCCTTAATGAATCAATAATTATTGCACGCTTTTTCTTTGCTGTCTCTATTTCAGCGACACGGAATTATTGTAGGCAAATTATTGTTGGGAGTACGGACTTGTATTTTCACATAAGTCAGTCTGATTTTTGCCAGCCCTAGCATTAAAGTCATCAATCACTATTCTGACATCGTACTCCGGTATGGATCCCGTCAAATCATCCAAATTGTTGTAAAATGAGTTTTTATCTTTGAGTTGGTTTACATCAGTGGGGGCATGTACACATATGATTGTCAGGTTGGCTTGTCGTAAACATAGTTTATACATGCCTTTATCAATTGCTTTGAAATCCAAAAAAAAACTTTTTCACCTTGGGCTCAAAAATAAAATCAACACCAAAATTGCCGAGGCTATCTCCACTGTAAAGAAATGAATAGCCTTGGGACACATGATCTTCACTTTTAGGCCATCGAGGTTCTTTGAGAGTTTTAAACGATACTTTTTCATAGCTGACATAGTGTCATCAAGCACGCCTAGTTTTCTTAGCGCAACTGCACGTTCCACGTAGCGATCCTAAACTGCGGGCTCGTTAACATAAGAAGGCGTCGGTTTAAATTTTGGAGATTTTTTTTTTATTGTTGATATAATTATCAATTGGGTTGTTCACGGATACGGATAGTCAGCCAAACGATCCAACCTTTGTTTAGTCGTTAGTCTCAATAAATACTGTAAAAAAAATTGATGAGCGATAATAAAGCCGTTCCCACAAAAGCTTCATTTTTTGACTAAATGAGATCAAATCAGATCACAAATTACATAGAAACCAAAGACGCAAATCACACCATTCATTTCCGAATCACAAATGATGAACTAAAAATTGTTCTGCTGTTAATATGTAGGTGCACAATAATTTTGTATCTAGAAGTTGATAGCAGTGAAATAATTAAATACCGAAATCATTCAAAACCAAAATAAAACAAAAAATTTACATTTTTTGTATTGATATTTATCTAGTCGCCGTTTGTTATAACTTCAAATGACATAACATAAGCAATGCGTCGATAAAATTTTTGACACATAATTTCATAAAAAGATGGATGTTTTTTGACAAAACAAGAATTTAATTTTGAGTAGTACCATACCAATTTTTAATGTAATTTTGAATGGTTCAAGGATTTATTTTGTAACTTTTTGTGTCACTTCATGAGACATGGTCTAATCTTGATAAGATCAAACGTCAAGAAATGCGGCTTATATAATAAATTGTTGGCCTTTTTACATATTGATAACAATCGTGTTGTGTTATGAATTGGGATTTGTTTTGTGTTCATTGCTCCCTGCCTAACATAAATATAAATAAATTTACTTAGAAGGACTTGGACAATCTTGGTCGTTTTCTTAAAGTCTTCTTCGAAATTTTATTTTGACCTCACTTTGCGATTTTAAAATCTGGTAGCCCCGGTGGGGGAAGTTTAATGTTGCGGACGATAAGCCAGTGGGATTTTGATTAAGTGATGTTTTAGAGATAACCAAATGATTTCATTTATTGCCCAATAACTCAATAGTTATGCATTGCAGAAAAGTTCTCTGATTATATTCATCTTTATAAATATTTTAATTAACTACTATACCTGATTCTGACTACTTGCTGTATGTGCATACTTCCTACATGTGTTCTAGAAAATTCATACATACGTGACAAAAACTAATACATTTTTTTTATATCATTTTGATTTAATACCCGAGATAATTATAAAAAAAAAAGTTTTCATTTTTATTTAAAAAGCTCACACATTTTTATTACACTTATATAATATGACTGTCACTGTACCGTATATTATGTTCTCTTCCACGTATACGAGTATAGTACGAGATGAAATAAAGAAAAATTATTTAATCAATAAAATATATTTCTACCTTGCGGGAAATTACACAAAAACGACGGCATAACGATTTTCACGTACTTTATTATCGTTTTCATTATGTTTCCACCGTTATTAGTGAAAGTGTAAAATGTACGATGAAATTGGATTGAAATTAGTTTTTTTTGTGGCAAATGTATAGGTATTACATTTTTATTGCTGTATACTCAAATGATTTGATTTTAATTTTAGGTTATAACACCTGATTTTACCGATTTACACTTAAATTGAACTAAAGCCATTACAATAAAATTTTTGGTGTTTACATTGAAGAGATATTCAACGTTTTATTGCTAATATTTATACAAATCGTTTATTCACAGGTTCAGGATGTGAACCTTGACCCGGTGGTTGGATCCATTTATTTCTCTGCTGCTGCACATGGTATTGGTTTCCTTCCTCTACTGTAATAGGGCTATTTTGCTTTTCTCTTGGTTGGTAATTGCAGTCACAATTAACGAAAGTTTTCATAGATATTTTGTTGGTTAGAAAACTTGACACAGGCCTTTTTCGGTCAGGTAATCGGCTGTTCTAATGATGTACAACTGTGTAGTTCCTTGGTTGATGTCTAGAACAGGAGTCACTACTAGTAGTGTGTAGTCCCATGTGAACGAAAGCGGTAGTGTGAGTTTGTTAATTATATTCTGCTGTGATAGCCTGCTTCGTTTTTTCGTGCTTTGATACACATGTGTAAGATCCCGGAGGTTATGTCCCGGGATAGTAATGGATAATGGCACGTGCTGCTTCCTGCTTAACTGAGTTAGTGTCAGGATAGCTGGATGTATGATTTCCCGATGAACATCATAAGCCACGCCAAGCAGAGCCTGTTGTGTCTCATCCAAGTTCCTCAGGTTTAAACTCAATTCGAGTATGATTATAGCATTATCGAAGGAGTTTCGACATTTCCTGTCGTAGATGATTTGGTCCCTTATCAAGTTTTTTATTAACGTTACGGTGAGATTTGTGTTGTGTTTTACTAGTTTGACGGTATTATCGATCAGGGTTGTTTGATTTTTCAGTAGTGTTAGTAGATGGTGCTCATTGTTGTTAATTCTCTCGAACTGATCTTCACATTCGCTGGCCTCTCATTGTGTTAGTATTCCGAACGTATTCCCTAGTATGACGCCCATCGTGTCACCGAGACTTCACCTTACGCGTGTTCATCCCTTTTTACTAGCTAGCAGAAGTTCATTATGCCATCTTAGTTTGTTAAGAATATTGCAATTCAATCTAGACAGTTGCTAGCAAAGTGCATGTAATTCCTTGTGAGGTAGTTCGACCTTCGCAATTTGGTTTTATTAGGTGAGAGAGATAACTCTAGGGAAAAATAAAGATTTAAAATGGTTAATTCTACATCTGGGTATATCAAAGGCAAATTTATGTTGCTTTGAACCAAAGATAGTGGCAGCCCTGCTGACAAATGTCGATGGCATTAGAGATTTAATTTCAAAAGAGCAATGACTTAAATAATATTTGTAAAAAGCGATAAAGCACCTACTTTGCGTCTGTCCTCTATTGATAAAGCAATATTTATATCGTTAATCATGTGAATAACTCTATTTTGCATTCTATCAAGATATTTGAGATTAAATTTTGGAGCACCACCCCAGATAAATGAATTAAATTCCATAATGGGCCTAACATAGGCCTTGTATAATTTAAGAACTTCAATAGGAGTAAAATAAAAGTTACACCGTCTAATGAAACCCAGATATTGACTAGTTTTTTTGCAATAGAATTATTATTATGATCTTTTTAAGAAAGATCATTCGAAATGTTTAAGCCCAACATTCTAAAAGAGGACCTATTAATTTGAATGCCGTTTATTTTGTGTGGAACATAATTTTGAATTTTTTTTGTGAAAAAAGACAAGCTGGAACTTTTGTGGATTATATTCTAACCTATTAGATTTACCCCATTCAATAACCGAATTTATGCAAGTCAGAACTATTCATAGTTTGACGAGAGCAAGATAAATAGGAATTGCAGTCCTTTTGGCTATTAAACTCAATTGAAGCAGATTCTACTATCATCAGTAAAAGAGTGGATATCACATGATACTAATATAAAATTATCATTGATATATAGATCAAAAATAAGGTAGGTGACAAAAATAAACCTTGCGGTACACCAGCATTGATTTCATACTATTCGGACGAAATGCCGTCACAAACTATCTAGATCGATCGTCTCACTAAATAACTCTCTATCCATTGAATTAGAGAACTATCAAGATTCAGTGACTAAATAACGGTCCAAACAGCGGTAATTGGAAGGATAAGTTTTGTTATCTTTTTATGTTAAATATTTTATGTTTTCTAAATCGAGAGGAAAATGCCAGATTTCATTGATAATGAAATTATCGATGAATTATCACGTTCCTCTCCATGGAACAACTTCTTGCTTGCCCAGTCTCTCGAAATAGGTGGACTGTTCAATCGGATCAACTCGGATGTTGACCTTTGTAAGTCCTACTTGACAACAGACTAATAACATTGTTTATTAATAGGGTGCATTTTTCCTTTATTTTGGCTCGCCGGCTTGATTTTTTTCTGTGCATTGTGTCATGGTTTGGACTGGTTCTCGGCGTGTTATTCTTTCGTGTTACAACTGTCTACAGTTGAGTTGGTTTTATCGGTGCTATTTCCTCGGTTCAATCGATTGGTAGCTTGCATGGTTTTTTTTTGGCCGCTTTTAGATTGCGTGCTTATATTTATCTGTGACTGCTCGCACTAAATCATCAGTGCCGGCGTGAGAATGAAGAACCCGTCCTAACTTCCATCGCGTGGCAGGGAGTTGCTTATCATTTAATACAGTTAGGTCATTTGTCATTGAATTAGGTTGAATACTTGTCCATTTATTCCGTTGATGCAGTTGGTGTAGATAAATTCTGATGACCACCGTTTTCAGAAATCTTGTACCATATTTTCTACCAAGTTCCATCTCGTTCTTAGTGTTATCTTATCTTTATCTGCACTTGGTAGTGCCCTTAGAGTATCCTCGATTAAAAAATGACCTGGTGTCAATGCTGTTAGGTGTCAATGCTGTTAGATTTGAGTTTAAGACTGCTTCGATTTGAGTGACGACGGTGTATGGTTTTTCAAATGTGAGAGTTGTTTCCCCTATCACTTTTTGAGATGAAATTTCACCGATTTTATCCCGGCTTTCCATAAGCCTCCAAAGTGAGAGATAGAAAATGTCAGGTTGTTCCCTCACTGGCCAGTATGTTTGTTATGTTACTTGGTAGTGATGCCATGGCCGTGTAGTAGCTTTTCTTTATTTTGGTGTTAGCTCCAATAAAATATGTCCCATTATCGGAGTATTTGTCTGTGCATAATTCTCGCCTGGAAATGAACCGCTTATACGCGTTCAACGGCAACTTGATAGCTGAATGAGCTGTTTGACCGCCTTCCAACAACGTTTCTGCAATACCTGATAAAGCAAGTGCAAGTGCAATTCTATTTTGCGATCAAATTGTTGACAAAATCAATGATATTAAAATAGTTTTTCCAGTTCCACCTGGTGTATCTAAGAAAAGAATTCCGCTAGTTTCATCATTCATTACTTTCATGAGCATATTGTAGGCATATTTTTGTTGCTGATTTAAAAGGCGAACGTTTCTTTGAACGGTTTCTCTCAATGCTTCGGAGTCGTATTGGGTGTCGCGTCTCAACCTTTGATTAAATGCGTTGTGCATTGGGCGATTGAGCATTATCATGCCTAATTGTGTTAATCCTTTATTGTTAAGCAGTTAGCAGATATCCTCAATTAAAATTAATGCTTCATTGTAAATTTCTTCGTTCATTTGCAAAACTGCATTCGTTGTTCTAAGACGCATCTGATGCAATACATTTTCGGCCATATGATGTTTATATTTGTTCCATTAATCCATCGGTGTTGATGGGAAGCATGTAGACAAAATTATAGAAAGAAATGTCCGTATTTGTTTAGCATTTGACTAAATCTACAGCATATAGAGATCGACTGTGTAAAGACGTCCTAGTGCATCGGTGGAAAATACTTACGGGTAAACTGGAACTGGCTGTTCTTGTTTTCGTCATTGAAGTTTCTTTGACAATTGATCTCAGGTATAATTTATTGGCACTTTGGAGTAAAGCAGCGTTCGGCCACAGTCATCATTCTGGCACATTTCAAAGAAGCAGGTCATTGTAGTCAATGGCGGCCTGTCAGTTTGTTGCAATTTGTTCCCCGCTGTAAACACTCTTTGACCATTTTCCAAATGAATTTTTGTTCACTGTGGATTGCTCGTAAAGTGATGAACAAATCTGGTGTGCCATAATGACGTACATACGAAATAGCATCTTGAGTGTATTTATGCATATGTCGTGATATTCCGACGTATGTAGCTGAGAAAATTGTTATTCTGCCCAAAATTCTTTGTATTCCCGTTCGGATTGATGGCATCCCGAAGATGAATGTATTCTTTGGAACGGAGTTTTGCCTATTTCAACTTTGACTTCATCAATTATTGATGCATTAAAACGTCTTGCGAGTTATCCTGCAGGCGTTTTATTGACTCTGATGATAATTTTGTGGATATCACATGGCATGAAGTCTATTACTGCCTTGAAAAATGCAACCAATTCGTTATGTTGCTGGAAAAAGGTTTGGAGTTTTTCCACAAATGGTTTTTTCACCGAATTGTTGCGTGCACAACGCTGATCGTCTTGCTGAATCGCCCATACAATAAATTTGCCAAAATTTGTAGTCACTATCCGGTGTTGATAATATGGAACCTGTTCGATGACATATTTGCCACTGAATCTGCAAGAATAAATAGACGTAATATAGGTAATTGTTTAGCGAAGTGTTTGTACTGCCATGTGGCTAGCAAAATACGTTGGCAGCACTGCCATCTCCCATCAACTTCTATAAACTCACTCACTTCTTGTTGTCTTTGGTACTTTACATCATTGCAATTGAAAGCTGCCAGCGTATTTTGCACCAGCCACATGGTGGTAAAAGTTTATTGTTTCCCATTAGGCTTATTTTCAAATGATGTCAAATGATCAAATGATGAAATTTGAAAACCATTGTTTTATTGCTGGTTATGAATCAAATCATGTTTAGAATCTGACCCGTTTCTGGAAACCAATGAAAGTAGTGACTGCGATACCAATGGCGTCAATTTGGCTTTACTACTGAAGCAAAACAATCCAGGGGCTTAATTTGTAAACTTAAATGCCTTGCAATGTGGACATACAACGTTCAGTGGTCTAATAGCAACGATTTGCAGTGAACTATAATCATTTGCCATGTTATATAATTGAATACAGCTCGATAAAGATTAAACGCGACATTTTACGTTTTTCACGCTTCGCGTTTCTCGTCATTTTGGCTTGCACGTTTATATTTTTGACTTGCAGCATTCCGAGTTCTGCGACCTAAGTTGGTACGTCTAATTGGTGGCATTTTTAAGAATCAAAATTTAACTGAAAGCTGAAAATTATCTCGTTTAGTGCTTCTGTATAACTATATATACCACATCAAAGTATACCAAAACTTACCAAAAATCGCTGAATAAACTGAAAACTGGATAATCGTTCTGATCGAATGGACTGTGCACATAAAAACAAATAAAAATAAGTTTTTGATCGATAGATGCCGACCATGCGAATGACAAAAATCTGCGCTTTCATACATAATGAATTGTTAACCACAGGCTACTTAATTTGTACCCAACTATCCTTAATAGTACAATAGTACTTTCAGTTAGTCGTTTAGTTTTCTGTTTTCTAATTTTCCAAGTTTTTGCGCAATTTTTCATTCCGTAAGAACCTTTTACAAAGTATTAGGAAACAATAAAAAAAGATGAATGAAATCGATAAATTCGTGCCCAAGTATGGCGTGATCAAGAAAAAAAGGGATTCATTTTTATATAATATGTCGATGAGAAACTGGTTGCCCTTTTTAATACGTGCCAAAGGAAATTCACAGTTTTTAAAATTAATGCAAGCAAGAAAATATTGTGATGGTGCGGCGTAAACTAAGCGTATAGATAAGAGTGTTATCTATCAAATTAAGATTTTGGTTAATAACTCAAATGATAGAAACAACTTATCCAATGCAAAAACTGCGGTGTTTGGGACGGGAGGTACCGGGTTCGAATCCCCACGGGGGAGGGTTGCAAAAGGGATTTTTCATCACTTGATTACGATCGGTAATGACGATGAACACAACTATGACCCCCCGTTGGAGTGCAGAATTCATGGGCCGAACCATCGTCCATGCCAGTACAGTGGCTGGAGCAATGCAATGTGCAGATGGATATCTGAAAACGCGAACCTGTATTCGCGCGTCCTCAATTTGGCTAGTTATGGCGTAAAGTAGGACGTTAATTAACCGCGAAAGAGTTGGGAGAGCTTCGGCCCCAAAACAGATTGCATAGAAATAAACAAACAAACAAACAAACAATGCGAAAATGATGAATGTTAAATCAAGGTTTGTGCTAACCATATCAAAGCAAATATCAGCATACTTATACGTAAATATATTATTACTAATTATAATTATAAATAAATTATGCTATGATATTTTACCAATTTAATATTAAATAATTTTTAATTAATCGACAAATTGTATAAGTTATTATTAAAATAAATATATTAAATTACGCGCAAATGAATTAATAATAAATACAAATATGTGTGTATATGTATGTGTTTGTATAAGTTTAAAGGTAGAACGGGTGGGATTTTTGTAACTTTTGTATCCCCGAAAAATAACAAAATGTTGGCATTATATTTGATTTATTATCGTAAATTTAATTACTCAGTAACCGAATAAAATTATAAAAATAAATAAATAAATTTCTATAATCAAAAAATTTAATTTTATTTTACCAAAAGTTAAATTATTTATTGATTTTATGGAATTTTTAATACATATTTAATTACATAAATTACAAAACACTTAGTTTTAGCATAGATAAATTAAAGACTATAGATTTCTATTTCTTAATATTCGCAATTTTTCATTTTATCTCCAGTCCTAATATGCTACCTATAGCCAAAACTTCTTATTTATCTTATTTATCTTATTTTTGTACCTATACAAGCGTGATCATCCCATTTTTACTATCACGAATCAAAACCCTCTATATTATGCAAGCCGTATTCATTGCATACTAGTGTATCGCTTTTTCAAACTGCGTTCGTTTTGTAAGTGTCGGTATATGATTGCGAATATAAAGTAAAAAACAAAATAACATTTGTATACTTCAAAATAAAAGAGAGTAAAAATTGTCAAAAAATAATAAAATTTAAAAGACAAAAAAGCAGAGAGAGTAAAAAACTCATTTATAATTTAAGATTTAATAGTGTGCGACAATAAAGAGAATAAACAATTTTTTTTATATGAATGATTTTGATAGTACTAATACTGATGCACTGTTAAAAGAGAATTAAAAAAAATGTATTTTTATTTGTTTTAATATGGAGTTTTACCGTACCATTAATTATGAAGTTCGTAAAATGAGTAGTAGTATCCGTACCCATGAAATTGAATACGCAAACCCCTATTTATTTAAGTTTTAAAGTTTTAAAGTTTTAAAGTTTTAAAGTTTTAAAGTTTTAAAGTTTTAAAGTTTTAAAGTTTTAAAGTTTTAAAGTTTTAAAGTTTTAAAGTTTTAAAGTTTTAAAGTTTTAAAGTTTTAAAGTTTTAAAGTTTTAAAGTTTTAAAGTTTTAAAGTTTTAAAGTTTTAAAGTTTTAAAGTTTTAAAGTTTTAAAGTTTTAAAGTTTTAAAGTTTTAAAGTTTTAAAGTTTTAAAGTTTTAAAGTTTTAAAGTTTTAAAGTTTTAAAGTTTTAAAGTTTTAAAGTTTTAAAGTTTTAAAGTTTTAAAGTTTTAAAGTTTTAAAGTTTTAAAGTTTTAAAGTTTTAAAGTTTTAAAGTTTTAAAGTTTTAAAGTTTTAAAGTTTTAAAGTTTTAAAGTTTTAAAGTTTTAAAGTTTTAAAGTTTTAAAGTTTTAATGTTTTAAAGTTTTAAAGTTTTAAAGTTTTAAAGTTTTAAAGTCATAATCACTGATTAATGATTGCAATTTCAATCGCCTCTGTATTTAACCAACGAAACAAACTATTAGGTTTCGAACATTTAGGAACCGCTAGATACCGTCAGTCAGGAATGCACTACGAGAGAAGTGTTGTGGTGAAATTTTGTTTTTTACCTTTGGCCAAACCCTAATTTTACTTCCCAGGTGATTTACTGATTGACCTTTCGGTTCATTATTATACATCCTTTAGTACTGAAACCTTCTTAAATGTTTTGGAAATATAACTCTCTCGTTTAATGAGTCATTTCGAGAACGTCAAATTGCCTTTAAACGGCATTATTAACGATTTATTTTTCCAAAAGACAACTGATTAGAAATTTGTATCCTCTTTTTAAAGTGGCTTTATTTTATTGGTTACTTCTGATGAAACTACTATAAATAACTGGTTATCTTGACAATACATCAACATTTTGTTTTGTTCTGGTAGATTGTCGGATTCAATAGTTAAAAACCAGTAATTTCAGATTTTTCACTTCTTGCTCAACAGATAAAATTTTTGGCTCTCCACCTCGTGTCCTCCATCCCAACCTGCAAAATAACTGCCAACAAAAGCGTGTTTTGAAAAATTGTTGCTGCACATGTTGCCAAACTCGCCTTCAACAAATTTTTGAAAATTTCCAGTAAGTTCAAACGATTGTTTTAAATTTTTTAAAGTTGTAGGAATTTTGGAATTATTTTCCATTTTATCGTTGATGGTAATTCGGCTATTTTCCACCTCATATCCCATAAGTATTTCTCTCGGTAACCAGAATTTGTCATCAGCGTCTCGTTCATTAGGATAATCTGTATTTTAGTTAAATGGCTCTTGAAACGTCATCCGCACACTCGTTGTTCTTAATGAGCTAGGATGTCGAGCTCGGAACTTTTTCGCAACTTTTAGTTTGACGGCGATACCATACGAAAATATATTATGACTGATTGAGTTTGGTGGTATAGTAATTTAATCAAATAGGTTATTGTTCATCCATTATTTAGACGGCCAAAGTGATCTTTTTTGGCTTCAAAAGAAAATCCAAAACACGTGATGGGCACCCTGTATATAAATCCGAGTACAAATAATTTTTATTTATTATTCATTACTTTACTATAATTCATAACAGTTGTTCAACTATAAATAACAGTTTTTCAATTGAGGTAGTTCATAACACAATAAAAATCAATTTCCAGTTTGATCGATTTCCACTTTTCCTATGAATAATTGAACAAAGTTTTTCGTGTATTTAAACATTTGTGTGCTGTATAAGTATTCAATTGCTGTAATTAAGTTTAATGGCATTTGAAACCAGTTTGTCTCTAGGTCTGCCCATGTCGTTAGTAATTAAGCAACAAATTCAATAAACTGGTACACTACAATTATATTTTAAATGTTGGTCGTCGGTACTTGAATAAATAAAATAGTAAGCCCCAACCATTTATTTTATTGGCCTAATCAAAATGTTACATAAAATTAATACCGATGTGCTGGTGACGTTCACCATTGAAATGATTTTTCTTTTTATGGTTAGCGTTGTTGAACGAAATTTTTACCACTTTTTGGCACGATTTATCTTGCAACCCTAATCATTTGGATTTGTGTTTGAATAGGATAATACACATACATAAACAAAATTATGAGAATTTTATTACAGCTATACCAAAATAAAAAATGCCATTTATAGGACGAATATTAAGATGATGTGCGAAATTTTATTGGTACTACACAAAAAAGCATTGAAAAATTTTATAAGTTGAAGATGAAACTGATGTGTGGCAACGAAATTTATGGTTTATATTTGGTTCGAACACGAATTGTGGTCAAGCAAAATACACTGTGTGGTTTTTGAGTACCAACTTCTTTCGGTTTCAGGTATAAATTTATGTCAAATTGGCAACAAAATGCACATTTATGATCTAAACAATGTATGCAGTTACATGTTTGTTATCAAACCCCACTACAATTAATATTTACCATTTACCTCATTAAAATAATTACAACCAATACACACGTAAACGACTGCATATTGCTTTGACAAGAACCCCAGAGCTATAATTAAAAATATTTTTACAATACTTGAACAACAAGTACCTAGTTTCAACTCACATCATATTATATAGTTTTCAAAATTGAATTGTAAAAAATCAATTTAATAGTTTACAGTCTACGTCGCCAGACGTTTTACACTGTTGAGTAAGTCTCTATATTGCACAACTGCATTATTGGGTTATGTTTATATTTTCACAATAAACATGAACAAAAACTATATTATTATTGTGCTACAGGTCATAAAATCTGCTTGATACGATTTTTTATTTTTTTTTTTTGAAAATCCATAATTTTTCTTCCTGCTTCTGTTGTGAAATTCTGAATCTTTCAATGTTTGTTAATAAATTTGTTTGTTAAGGGACGGAATACTGAAACCTAGACGGTAAATCACAAATCAATTTGTTGTCAATAGAAAAATTTAAAGACAATTTTGCTACCGTATTTGCCAATACAAGATAGTAGTTTTCAATGTTGCAAACAATTAGCTGTCTTAGTGACAAATGAATAGTTCTTTGGAGTTTTTTACTGAGATTATTAAAAAGAAGAGCTAGTACTTGGCAGAGCTAGAGTTCCAGTCAGATGGCTTTTTGCGATTCGAAACAAAACATCACAAAGGAAAATATTGCATATTTTCTTTTTTATTTTTTATTTTAAAAATTAACCAAACTTTTGCAATAGCTTTTGTTCAACTCATGATTGAACCTTTCCGGTTTCTAATATCGCATTAAACTAATTTGCATATAATGCGAAATAAGATTAAAAATTAAATTAAATTTCAATTATGTTAAAATTCGTTAAATTTCAATTATGTAATTAGATATTTTTAAAGTAAGAATTTTGTTTTGCATGTTAAGCAAAACACATTTTATATTTGACACCTAATCTTGCTGAGTTAACAGTTTAAGCTAATGCAAAACACATAAATACGGTGAATATTGTTCAAATAAAATAGAATTAATTAAACCAACAAGCAAGTTATTTCTCTTCCTGGTACTTCGATTATTTAACAACAGGCAAATACAGTCCACGCCGAGCAACAACAGGCAGAGACAGCCGACGCCAACCATAACCGGAAATCATCGAGCTGCTCAACGAAACGCAAAACTCGTTTGGGCTCATCATTAACGACACAAAAACAACGAGCGGTAATTTTACCCGTGTCATCTAAACCAAACTTAGCTGCTAAACCATGATGAAAAACCTATTGCAGAGTGAAATAGCCAAAGCAGGAGAGATAGTACAACTTGTATCAAATTATAAAAAGGACAGCGCGGAGAGGAAAACCAAGACGTATCTTGAGACTAAAATAACAACTTTAAAAAAGTTATACAATAAAAACGTCAACGGTGACAACCAAGTGAGAAATTTCAAACCTCCTTTGGAATTAACGCACCAATATTACAAGGATAGACAATCACTATTTGAAATCTATTCAATGAATATTGAAGACATGCGATTACGTCTTAATCAAACATCGTTACCATCAAAACAAAAAGTAGATTCAATTCAAACCTCAAAATTCAGCTACAATGAACCTGAGGGGTCAAGCAAAACCGACCAAGACAGCTGCATCATCCAGAAAACTCACTCAAGGCCAATCTTCCGACTCATCAAGAGAAGAGGCTAACACTAGGCCTACAAAATTGGCCCAACAGTTAAAACAACAAAATATAAAAATGAGGGGTCTATATAGGGAAATTCGTGCAGCTGAGGATGTACTGGCAAGCAAAAACAAGTCCAGCACAGTCCTGAATCACAAATTAAAAACGATGGAAAGGATAATGATGCAAATTATGGATCTTCATGAAAAGATCTGCATTGAAGCTTCTGAAGAACAAGAAGCTAACATAAATTATTTCGTAGATCAATACTACGAAAATCTAAGCGACAAATACGAAGAGATCGTAGTAACAATAACAACATTGTTAGAGGATAATAAACAACTATCCACAACGAAACTATTGGAAGTTCGTCTACCACGAATAGAAATCCCACATTTTCATGGGGAGTGCATGAAGTGGATTAGTTTTGGTGACACATTTAAACGGCTAGTTCATGACAACAGACGACTTACAAAAACATATAAAATGAACTACCTTAAAAGTCATATACAAGGTTTAGCTGGAAAACAATTGAACCACCTCGAAACAACTGGGGAAAACTATGATGCAGCCTGGGAAATTTTGGAAAATCGATACAACAACAGAAGGTTACTCGTATCCAACCTCCTGAACACTTTGCTGAATCAACAAGGTTGCAGCACGGAATCAGCAGCCGCTATAAAAAGCTTACACGACATAACAACCGAGTGTCTGTACGCAATAAGGAATACGGGGATCAAAATTGACCAGTGGAGCCCTTTTATCATCTTCACCTTACTGAAGAAATTAGACACCGAATCACGACGTCTATACGAAAGCTCGCTGAATAACCCAAGAGAATTGCAAGCAACAAGCCAATTCTTGCAGTTTCTAGAAAGGCGTTTTCCATCTTTGGAAGTAGTTGGTACCACAAAGCTAGTACCACCTCAACAAACAAGGTTTCTAGTTCAACCATTGAAACGCGATTTTTTAGCTTTTACGCGCTACACAAACGAATCATATTTGTATAGGCTATCAGAAGAACCACAGAATCGACATATGGCCACGATTCAAAACCATGACCACCTCTGAGAGGAATCAAATGGTCATGCTACACAAGTTGTGCAGAATCTGTCTTGACCAAAACCATGCGACAACAGGTTGTAAGAGCAAGACAACATGTTATACCTGCCAGGGCAACCATCACACGTTGCTGCACGTGCAAAATCGGGAGCGGGGGAACAATTACACAAAACTAAATATATCAACATTAAACAACGATTCCGATCCAGTACTGATAGCTACAGCTCTATATTGAGCTGTAGCTAGCAGTACTGGATCTATATTGAGTAAAAAATATTTACGGTAGTTCCAACATGCTACGAGCGCTGATCGATCCAAGATCACAGGCAAAATTTATCACAGAACAAGCAGCACAAGAATTGGGTTTGCCAAGAATAAGGGTTCCAGCAGAAGTTTCCGGAATATCAACAACATAAGGAAAATCACACCAACAGATAACAATAAATATAAGTCCTAGATTTCCATCAATTTTTAAGATACAAACCAATGCCTTGGTTTTAAAAACGATAACAAAGCCACTCCCAGACAAGAACATATTGCGGGTTTGGATGGAGAACTACAAAAGAAAATAATTCTAGCCGATACTACCTTCGACACTCTCGGTCCTATTGATATTTTAATAGGTGCTGACATTTATGGAGAAATAATGTTGGAAGGCATAAAACGGGATACACAACACAAGCTTATTGCTCAAAAAACACAAATTGGATGGATAATCTCCGGCCGTTTAACTCAGGCGAGCAACATACAAACCACTCGGCTAAATAGCTATGTTACGTTAGCAGATATTGACAATCAACTCAAGCAGTTTTGGCAGTACGAAGAACTAAATCCAAAACGGACTCTAACTGCGAATGAAATAGAATGCGAGGAGCCCTATAAGAAAACAAATAACAGGTTGGAAAATGGGTGTTATGAGGTTCATATACCACTTAAAAGTGATAAACTCAAAGCAGTAGGTATAGGAGAATCTAAAGGCAAAGCAGCAGCAAGATGGCTTCAAATCGAGAAAAGATTCAAGAAGGATGACAGCTTTAAAAAGGAATACCACAAGTTTATCAACGAGTATATCCAACTTAACCATATGGAACTAGTTAAAAATGATTATGGCTTGGATCCTTGTCGAGTATACTACATGCCACATCACGCCGTTTTAATAGAAAATAGCACAACCACGAAATTAAGAGTAGTATTCGATGCTTCTTGTAAAACAACAACAGGCAGTTTTATAAACGAAATGATGCATGTAGACCCAACTCTACAAGACAATTTAACAACGATATTGATCAGATGGAAGAAACATCGCTATGTTTTTGCAGCGGACATTGAGAAAATGTTCAGGCAAATACAAGTAGTCAGTCAAAAATAGGACTTTCAACGAATTCTATGGCAAACAAACCCAAACATGGGTTTCCTGCAACCTAGCTGGCCACAAAAACTTTACAACAGTTGGCCATAGATGAAGCACTAAAATATCCGATTGGGTCCAAACTCGCATTAAACGATTTTTATGTGGATGATTTACTGTCTGGGGCCAACACAATAACAAAGGCAAGAATTGCACAAAGAGAGCTACAAGAACTTCTCTCAATAGGAGGTTTCAACCTCAGAAAATGGGCCAGCAACAACAAGACAATATTGGAAGAACTTCCAGAGAAATTCAAAGAAACTGGTCTACACACAATACAACTTGACGAGACACAATACAACTTGACGAGTTTCCTTGCAGGAAATTAAATCGGCATTATCCAAACGAATAATTCTATCGGAAGCATCAAGGCTTTTTGAGCCTCAGGGATGGTTAGTGCCTGTGGTGGTCCAGGCAAAAATCTTGCTTCAAGATTTATGGGTATCTGGCGTAGGATCGGATGAAAAACTTAACTCAAAATTTGATAACAGACGGTCAACATACAAACAAGAGCTACCACAGCTAGAACAAATTAGAATCAACAGCTGGACACCTGTCACCACCCAATCTAAAATTGAATTACATGGCTTCTGCGACGCAAATAATCAAGCATATGCTGCAATTGTATATAGTAAGGTAAACAATAAAATAACGCTAATTGCTGCCAAAACGAGGGTTGCACCGTTAAACCAGACAATATCGCTACCAAGATTAGAACTGAACGCTGCATTGCTACTATCAAGGCTGCTTCAAAATGTCTCACAAGCGTTGGACATAAACAACAACATAATCAAATTTTACTGGAGTGATTCCACAGCAGTACTAGGTTGGATAAAAGGAAAACCACCAAATCATAAAACCTTTGTGCCAAACAGAATAACAGAAATTCAATCCATAACCAACCCCAGCCAATGGTATCACGTAGTGTCCAACGAGAATTCTGCGGACTGTGCATCTAGAGGATTAAACCCAGTTCAAATATTAAGTCACGAGATTTGGTGGGAAGGGCCAGCATGGCTAAAAGGTTTGTGTTACCCAGCAACCATCATTGATACTCAAGAGATGGAACAGGCAGGTAGCATGGATATCAAGTCAATAAGAACATTAACAGCAACAGTAGAAAATCGAGTAATTGAATTCAGTCGATTCTCATCAATACAACGTCTTATTCATACTGTTGCTTACTGTCTACCATTCCCATCTAATATAAAACTAAACACCAGAAACGTCTCATATTTCGCACCAAAAGAACTAAACATATCGTTAAGGGCCATAATTAAAATCGCTCAGAGAGAATCCTTTGGAACAGAAATAAAACGGCTAGAACCAAATCAAAATCTACAGAAAGGAAGTGCAATCATAACTCTCACTCCATTTATCGATGAAAATGGGGTGCTAAGATTCGGCGGGAGACTGTCAAATTCGAGCCTTCCATATGAAGAAAAACATCCAATAATATTGCCGAGAGGACACAAATTATCAAAATTAATCATCAGGGATGCTCACTTAAAAACATTACATGGTGGAAATCAAACAACGTTATCACACCTGAGGACGCAGTATTGGATAATAAATGGCAAAACCACAATTCGTAAATATATACACGAATGTATAATCTGCATTAGGTCAAAGAAATTGGCATCAATCAAACTAATGGGTATATTACCAGAGGGAAGGGTAAATCCAGCACCACCGTTCACAAATAGCGGGGTAGACTATGCAGGTCCAATCAGCATTAAATTGTGGAAAGGCCGCTGTAACAAAACATCGAACGGTTACATTGCTATATTGATATGTCTAGCTATAAAGGCAATTCACCTCGAACTCGTGAGTGACCTATCAACAGATGCTTTCCTTGCTGCATACAAACAATTTGTATCAAGACGAGGAATTTGTTCGAATATATTTAGTGACTGTGGCATAAACTTTGTAGGAGCTGATCAAGAACTAAAAAGACAGGCTAAACAACAAGAAGCCGAAATTAAAAGCAAAATAGCACAAATGGGCACTACTTGGCATTTTGTGCCCCCGGGAAGTCATCATTTCGGCGCTTTATGGGAAGCCGAAGTAAAATCAACGAAACAACGTCTCCGCAAAATAATCGGATCTCACACTTTAACATTTGAAGAACTTTCAACTGTTCTAACACAAATAGAGGAATGTTTGGACTCTAGGCCACTAGCTTCTCTCTCAGACGACCCAGAAGATTATGGTTTTCTAAGTACAGCGCATTTCCTAATAGAGAGACCCATGATAGCAATGCCACAGCCTGACATCGATGATATCTACGTCACAACGAGATGGAATCTGCTGACCAAACTCAGTCAAGGATTTTGGAAGAAGTGGCACACGCCACAATATGTTGAGAGCTTTTTATAGGTATATCGATCAAACCGATCGGTTGTCTATTAATGAATTGATGAGAATTCGATTTTAAAATTTTTTTGCGATTCGAAGCAAAAATTCACAAAGGCAAAAGCTTTTTCATATTTTGTTTTTTCATTTTCGATTTTAAAAATTGACCAAACTTTTGCAATAGTTTTTGTAATAGAATTTAGAAATTAGTCTTTTGATTAGCCCATACCAAAAATGATTAAGTGCCCTGCCCACTTGAATTCATAGAAACACTTATTTTGAGAGTGCCGTATGGAAATGGCCAAGGAAAATTTGATGTTAGATTTCTTTTAGGTATCAGGTAAAACATGTTTCTCAAATTCTGCCTCATTTCCAACATTTGTAAGATTTAAGTATTATTTTTTGGAAATATAGCAGATAAAACTGACATGCACCATACTAATAATCAATAGGTAAAATACTACAACGATGAATTACACACTCTAAGTTGTAAATAACAATTCCAATACACAACAAACATAAAAAAATTAAATCATAAAACATATAATTTTAATATTTTTTTTATGTTCTTCCAAAAAAAAAAAAAAACAATAGCAACATATAATTTTATGTTAGTCGAGCTTTTTGTTTAGAAAATTAAATAAATCAACATAAATTTATTGTTTATGAACTTAGGCTTATCGCACACGCGATATATATATTTCATCCGTTAATTAAATAAATTTGGCTGCGTGGCTATATTAGAATGAACCGAAAACCAAAAAAAAAAAAGTCAATCGAAAATACGCTCGAGAGATTTATTATTATGTATAGACGTAGTAAAATTTCTAAAAAAATAAAAAGTCAGTCCTGCTGGGTTGTACATTAGCATAAATAGCATATAAATAGAATAGCGTGTCGAAACGAATTAATAAATTTTTTTTTATTTTTTTTTTTGGTTGGTTGTAAAAGAATTGTAAATTATTTTGATGACATTGTAAATGATGGCCTATATATTACGTATGATTATAAGTGAGTTAATTTTACCATAAATACGCCAATTTGGTTTTTACGTTGTTAACCAATATCGTAACTCAAAAATTTGTTGGATTACACACATAAACTTACTTGCTTAGGCTAATTTTCCACTTTTTTGCCCAACATCTCAATACGTTTGACGTTTTGTCGTTCTTTCTAATTAGTTCTGAAACTTTTCTTTAACGTAGGACAAATTAGTATAAAGACTGCGTTGTTTACTTCCCAGTTTTAGAAATCCCTTCTTGGCAATGGTTTTAACAATTTGGTCAGTAATTAAACCATATCCCGGAGCTTTTTCCCACCGTGCAATCAGAAATTTGGCTTAAAATTCTTAATTTTTCTTCAGCTTTCGGCCTAGTTCATGAAGAAAAGTTTTTTTTTTTAGATAAACAGCAAGGGCAGTAGATTTTATTTTGCCACTTTTAAAAAACGTTTTTCCGTCGATTCTAATAGGTTATTTTGTGTTTTCCAAATAGAGTAATCAGTGCCCTTATGTTCAGTGAGGCCAACTACATTATTAGTGATAGTTTCGTTATTCTTGTTCTTTTGCATTATTTTATATTATTGCATAGAAAAATGAGCTTCTTGTGATCCGGGCGAGGTTTGCTTCTCTCTCAATAATTCTCATCATTCAAAATGATAGTTCAGGTACCTAAACTATCGGTGTTTTAATTGAAACTTGCAGGTTTATTTCCTGAAAAGGATAAGTTAGATTATTTGTAATATAAAGCAAGTTAAACTTTAAACTTTCATTAAGCGGCGATTTTTGATATTTGATTTATATCAGAGGGCCAAAAGAAGTCCCTTTTTTGTTTTCCTACTATTATATTCTTCTAGTTTATTTCTTCTAGTTGTTCCAGTTTTGCATAATCACGCAATCATTTCAAAGACCAAGCGCGTTTGATGGCACTATACCAGCACAGAAAAATTATCGTGTGGATCTTGTGGCTTTCATTAAACTCAGTGGCCAAAAAGTGAAGTCTTTGTGTTCCCAAACGATACGATTTTTTTTATAGTGGAATTACATCGACCATCATGGTATAGGATTTTTTCCAGGACCACAGCTGAAAATACGGATTTAAATGTTCAAGACCATTTGCGAGGTTAAAATACTTGGTTACAAGGTAAATCTAAGGTTTAGAGTTCCATTTCTAAAGCTGACCTAAGCGCAAAGACAATTTAATATACAATTTATCGCTTGGCGATAAAGTGTCTGAAAGATCTAGTAAAAGAGTTCAGTAAAGTACTTTTTCGAATTTTTTTTAAATTTTATTCGATTAGTGAGGCACACAAAAATTTTTTGCGATTAATAAAAAGGGCTATCGCTTCGATTGTGAAGACTATCCTAGCCACCAACATTTCCGGTCGGGATCGTTACCAATGAAGGCAGATTTATGATGTTTTATATGATTAATTATTAAAGGAAATTTATGAAAGCAGCTAAGATGATGATCTGGTAAGATTCATGCCGAATAACTCTGTTTTTAATCCTGGAAAAAATTAAGGATCATATGAAAACAAATCTTCAGTAATGAACCAAATATCAAAATGCAGAATTGTGAAATTTAAACCTTACTAAAAGAACTGCTACGCAGAAGTCTTAAGAGATTATGCAATTTGTTAAAAAAGTGTAAATTTTATAAAAAAATCGCCAGCAGTAGATAGGAAGTGTAATAGGATCTCTTCTTAATATATTTTACGATACTGATATACTATTAATTAACATAAAGCTGGTAGTTAGTTAACTTACGTAGTGGCAGAAGAAGAAATACATCTACTTTTGTTTGTCAATACTCTTATATCACACCTCGATTAAAGATTGAATGTATTAAATGTATTACAGTATGCTAAAATGCTAAAATACTTATTAACCCAAAATAACACCAATTTAAACATATTATTCTTGCAATGAAACATATTATTCTTGCATCATCCTAAAAAAGAGAAAAACATACAAAAAAACTTACTTTTTACCTAAAAATTCGGTAAATAAATCGTCCGGAATAAACTCTTAGCAAAAGTCAAGGCTTCAAGTCACATTAAAATCCTCAAGACAAAAACGAATGGTAATCAAATGATACTAATAAGTTATCTCAAAAACGAAAGTGATACTGAAAACCTCAAATGGAAAAGTGTGAAAAGCTACCATTCAATTTTGCATCAGTCATCTGATGCATTGTAATTTATTGAAAATTATGAACTAATTACTAAAATAGAGAGGCTATCAAAGTCTGGTTACATGTATTTACACATAATTTACACCTCCAAATAAAACATCGACTTTAACCGAAGGTTAAAGTGAAAGATGCAAATTAACTTTAATATCATCTCATTTTGAAAAATTGTCAGAGCCTATGCACTTGCCTAGCAGCACTCCTCTCAACAATTGCTTCATTTTTTGCTAAGAATCGGCTCAGGAATCATGACCAAACCAACACACTCGCGGTCTTTATACTTCCTAAACGATAGCAGAATTTTTCATAAGCCGATCTCGTGATTATAAATATACGGAGTTCTCGTAAGAGTCGTTATCTTTCATTTTTTTCGAATATCCAGATTTTGTTAAATAGAAAATTGACCTTCTAGAATATTTTAAAGTACTTAGGTGCATCTTGAAACACTTCCTAACCCATTATCAATATAGTCAGTTGGAAATAGACCAAAATCTTTTAAATTTTCTAAAATCTGAAAAACTGTCTCAATTTTGATTTTTTTAACTCAAGATTGCTCCTCAATAGTTGTACCTAATAGTTTACGCTCCTTTCACACACCTTAAAACCCATCCGGATCTATTATAACTGCAGCTACAGATAGTTGGAACCAGGTAACAATTGAAATTGTTTCATAAATTTTGAAAAATGGAATGCTTTCTAATTAAGGTACTTTCAGGTGACATTTTTAAACAAGTTATGTGAAGCTCGTAGTAGTTTGATTCTTAGGACTTTAGCCTTTCAACATTTACGATTTTTCCGTTTGCAAATTTGTCTTTGCGGTTCTTTTAGCAGGGACTGGTTTGTTGTTACATGTGATTGTAAAACGTATTTGTGCTCGGGTTAAGTTTTGGCCATACTTAGAGTTGTCAAAATGG
Organism: Tipula confusa; assembly: GCA_963556175.1. Lineage (NCBI taxonomy): Eukaryota > Metazoa > Arthropoda > Insecta > Diptera > Tipulidae > Tipula > Tipula confusa. The sequence continues at coordinate 73,542,562 of OY744475.1, read as the reverse complement.
ATTGATGACTACAATGCCACAACTGACAAGATTTTGATATTATATATTTTTAACTCCATTTATTAGACCTTTACAGTTTATATTATGGGTTTATGTTCTTATATAGTTCCTTTACTTTAAAAAAACATCCATTGGAGTATTACATTGACCAATGGATGATATCACATTTTCAAATACCCGAGACCGCTCCTTTAAAATAAAACAGAGTCAATTTGGATTCGAAACTTCTTAATCAGGTTTAAAAAATATGCTTATTAAGTGCCTAAAAACCAACAGAAGGGAACTTCACTTTATCATTTTAAATAAGGTATTTTTAAAACTGCCAGTTTTGGTTCAACCTTTTTGTTTATGGAAGTTATTTTCCAGATGCAGATAAGCTTTATTAGAAAATTCATCCTTTTAAAGTCAATCTCACGGATTAAGGTGAGAAGCATCTATTGCTTGCTCCAAGAAGTTCACAAAATTTTGGTTAGTTCACTATAACAAAAAAACTCTAGCATTTAGATCATCAGCTGAAACCACCACACCAACAATAACGGATAGAATAACAACACAGAAAACAACATTAACCAAAACAAGTTTCATCTTGAATTGACAAGAGTGTCACATTATGATTTATTCTTTGAAGAAGCAAAAGCCCAAAAGCTATACTTGAGCAAATATTAAACAGCTAAAAATTTAAAATTCACGCTGTTAAACCAAAGGTTTCATTGCCATACGCAAAGATAGTGCTCCTAAACCAAATTTGGCAGGAAGTCCTCAAGCCAAAAACATTATGAAAACTGAAAGATTTAAAAAAGTATCGGCAGCTTCACCACAAAATAATTCCACAAAACGTGTAAATGTGGTCAAGTATTTAGGTATACCAGATGATATTGCATTAGAGAATTTGTCTGTGTCAAATTTGCAGGTAATCGTCGAACGTAAAATGTTGAATGTGTAAGCAGCCGTTTCAAACACCTATCGAGCTACAGAGGATGTTTGATTGCAAAACAAATACAAAGAAAAGCACAACAGCAAAACGCACAACCCTAAGGCATGACAGTAAAATGATATTAAGATGTTTAATAGCAGCCCGGCTTGCAAACTAGCAGGTTTAGATGTCACTCTACAGCAGTTTCAAATGTAATGGAGAAACCTTAATGTTATGCTACAGTATGATGACGATACGTTGATTTGTGGAGCACCTGTTAGATGTTCTTATAAGCTACTTATAGTTGACATCTAAGGCCAATATAATTCTAATATAAAAAAGAACGAACAAGACATTATTTTTGTTAAGCACCATAGGCTATAACCTTTTTATTGGCAAAGTGAAAGAATTGCCAGATGTGGTAATAATACAATTTACTATAAACGCGTACTTCAAAATAAAACACAGGCCAATACATTGGAAAAAGCTGAAACAATGGTCTTACCAAAGCCAAAGAAGCCAAAGATTCAATTATCAGAACATTAAGGTAGAATCATAACAATTAATGTCGTTATTGCCTATAATGTCAGCAATTTTAGAGAAATTGTTTTTTAGTAAACTACAATTCGACAATTGACCAGGTACATACTATAACCGAAGCAGTAGAAAAGGCGTTTGATGGACAAATTGATTGTTCCGCAGTTTTTCTGAAAGTAGCTAAAGTATTTGATAAGGTTTGGCATAGAGGACTAATGTTTAAATTTCCAAAAAGTTTGTCACGACAGTATTTTAAGATACTCGAATCTAAAATGAAGAAGACGGATCCTTTAGGGTAAGCTATGATACGCATTAATCCAAATAAAAGTATTCGACTGTATCCATTGCTGCAAACGTGAAATTGCTTATGCCAATGAATGATGGAGATTCAGTGAATGCATCATTGTTTTATTAGACCATTGACATAAGTTACCCAAAGCAGAGACTGTTGTGTGGGGAACATTGGAGGGTGGTTTCAGATCATAAAGGTTGTTGGTTGTTGAAATATGTGATTAAGAGAATAAAATTAGAAAAAATATTATTGAAAAAGCACTAGTACAACCAGATAACAACTTAAGAGTCCTTTTACAAGCCCTTAATTTAATGAGTTAGATAAACAACTGAAGATCTGACGCAAAAATAAATAGAACACCTGACAGCAAAACAAAAAATGAGAACGTTTCTGAAGGAAATGGTTTCTGTAGTGTCCTAGAGCATATTGGCAGAACAAACATGGTTAAATATCGAATTGACGTACGATCAAAGATGCCAATACGTAAAGTTCCAAAAAGGTTAACATTAGCCAAACAGGTGAAACTGGATTGAATGGTAACCGAAATGACAACATCAGTGGTAATTGAGAAATCGTACAGTCCTTCGAGCCCGGCAGTTGTACTGGTGTGAAAAAAGTTCAACACCATAACAAACAAGGGATAGTTATCCCTTAAAAAGAATTGACGATACATTTGATGCATGAGCAGGAGCAAGAATATTCTCGAAATTTCATTTTCAGAAAGGATATTGGCAGATGGAAGTCATAGAGAAGGAAAAAGAAAGATGAGCGTTCCTTATAGGCAGTTGGTTTTCGATATTTAATGTCACTCGCTTGCGACTTTTAAATGGTTAATGGAACCGCCACGAAATGGATTGCGCTGGTGTAAAGAGTTCGATGAGCACCTAGAAAATATAGAGGTAGCACTCGAGGAGATTCAATCAGCCGGGCAAAACTTTATGTCACAAAAAATGTACATTGTTCTGTAACGAAGTCAACTATTTAGGAGAAAAAGTAACAACACGCGGAATCACATTGATGAAGAAAAAAAATATTGAAGAAAAGAACAGGTATTGCGTCGGTTTGAGCGACTGCAAAGCTACGATTGATCATACTTTGTAAGGAAACTGCAAACAGGAATACCATGACTGCATACAGGAGATTGCCGATCAGTATGGATTGGAAATGCAGAGCAAATTCTAATAACAAAAGCATATTATGTTCAAATGGACAGTTTACGGATCGATATAATGGACGGCTAAAGTGGATTTGGCAGAGTTCAGAAAGCCAGTCGACGCTATCAATAATAGTGGTATATAAGGATCGTAGAGAGTTTCAATGAATGCCTTCAAGGTACTAGTGGTGGCCATCTAGAAATCAATAAAAGGTTAGCCAAAATACGAGGATCAAAAGTGAATATCCCAGGACCATCTCCTACCAGTGATAATAAAAATAAATATGTGTTGATACTAATGGGTAACCGCAGGTTAATGCAATACCAAATCAGGAAACGATGACTATCACAAATGCTGTGAAGAACAATTGGATCAGCCACTATGGGGTACCGATGAGGGCTAATTTGCATCAGGGTCGCAATTTTAATTCTGTTGTACTCCAGGAGAGGTGTCAAATGCTGGGTATAAACAAAACATAAACGACAACTATATGCATTCACAATCCGACAGGACGGCATGGTGGAGCAATTTAATGCCATATTTGAGGAGCATTCAAAAAAACTGAGAAGAAAAACCATCGCAACTGGGATCGAACGGTTTTTTTGTTCCGATTTTAATCGGCGGTTTACGATACGTAAAATAATTGAACGAAGTATATTAGTACAAGAAAAGGTTGCTTTCCAGTGATAAGATGGAGGCGTACGAACCAAAATCAGAAAGGAACAATTGGTATGGCGTCACAACCACCAACAAAAGAAGGTATTTTGTGTTGCTGTGAATAACAAAAGAATGTATTTCTTCTTGTCAAATGATTTGTTTACATCATTTTATGTTTATTTGTCATTTGACATTACAATCAATATAAAAGTCAAATCAACTGTCAACATATGTGTCGTTTATGTTAGTTGTAGTATACGAGTAAATTATTCACCTACTCCCCATCGATAGAAATCGAAATTTCAAATAATTCATCCAATTAAATCAACAGTTGTTCAATAGAGAAAACAGCTTTTTGCGTTCGTTTGGTGTCTTATATATACAGTTATTGATAGTAGAATAAATACATAATATTTGATTTAAGACTTTTCCACTTGGAAATTGATAAGAGCTAAAGATAAATAGCAATGTGGTGTGCTCATCTTAAATTTATATTCGTTTGATTAAATTTAACATTAGTATTATTGTTTGATGGATGTGTTTTGAATTAGCTCAGTTTTTGTAAAAACTATTGACAAAGTCGTCTTGGGACACCTTCAAATTTACAAAATCGAGATGAAAAGCGCATCTACCCGAAATCTAAATTTGGTACAGTATAAAATTAAATGTTTTGCTTCGAATGTTCAATCTGAAAAAAATGTGGTTCGTTTGCAGTGGTAATAATCTGGCGCATTAAATAAAAAGCGTTTTTTTGGAGAAAGGATATGGTTCTGAAAGGATATAACACTTTCTGCTCTTACGGTATTGTTTCTCTTAAAGTGAATACAAAATATTTGTTTAAAGTTTGGATAGACAAAATGGTGAGGTAGAAAATTAACAAAGATGATCAACAAAATTTATATACTTAAAAAGCCAGTTATATAACCCAAATGAGTCTTGTTAGATATGGCTTTTTGTGGTATGCATTTCTGGAAGCCCTATGTAGTTTAACATGTTGCATTTTGCAGAGAACTTGATGACCAGATGAGTGTCGATAACAGTAACCAAATTGGTATTATAGGAGAGTCACGTAACAGGTAAACTGGCATCCCACTCAATTTCCAGTAACCACACTTTTAGCAACAGTATTTTGGAATTATAATATTGTTCGTGTTATAGGTTGATAAGCCAACCCCATGGATGATATACTTTAAAGGCAATTGATAAAATGTTCTATTTGGTTTAGTGAATTCTTTTGGTATCTTGCAGTATCTTAAAGGAAAACTTGTCTTTTGCAGGGTTCTATAGTATTTTTTGACGTTTTAATTATTGTCTCTCTTGCGGTGAAAAGGAGTTTAAAATTTTTTGTATGTTTAGTTTTCATTTGCTAAGGTGGAACTCGTTGTTATATTATAGTGTTTAACTAAGTTTAGTTTAAGCCAGTGTGAGGACTATCATTAGGTCGCAACATTCAAGTTCTGGTTTTGCTCAATTTAGAAGTGTTTTTGATCCCATGTTCAATAATTCAAATGGCCTGAAATATTTTGATTTATAAATGTATGCCTACTTCAAATAAGACTGTTTTTTTTAAAAGATTGCATCTATTGCCAAAAGACGATGATGTGCAGCATTGAATGGTGTCTGTCTTGGCTCCTTATATTGCCATCTCAAAATAAATCTGCCGCCATAGTATATCATTGTTTGACATTACAGAAATTTTCCATCAAATGATAAAGTCCCTCAATTATTGTTTGAATGGCTGGCTTGATTTCTATATGTAAGTTGAGGTTGCTGTTTATGCTATACATGCTTCAGTGGTTAACCAGCTAAACTTGGATGACAATAAACTTTAAAGGTCATCAACTTTTCGTTTCTTTTGGTTCAACACATTACAATATACATTAACTCCTTGTAGGAATATTATTTTACTTGGTTTGTAAAACTCCTAATCAGCCTTTGGTAATCCTGGAATTATTTTATTTTAAATTGGCTTGATAAGTAATAAATGCAATATGTTACCAATAATATATGCCTTGATTTTATACAAGTCGAGTGAGGTAAATTCTAAGCCGTAATTTGATAAGGAAGCTCAATTTCTCAATTAGAATACAATTTTAAATCTCAAACCTACTAGTGCATATGACTGTTGTTCATTAAAAGATATACTGGTGTAAGTGATCTTCCACTTTCCATAGTGGTTTTGAATTTAAAACTTCTTTTATTTGTATATAGTGGAACGAACCATAATGATTGCTAGAATTGCTGGTTATCGTTCTTGCTAAACCAATAAAAACTACGCGTAGCTTTGTAGTAGTACTGGATACTTTAAATACTCTACAATGTGGCAGTACTTCTGATTGGTTTACGTTTCTGGGAATCCACTGTGTTTGCCGTCAAAAAGGTGAAAAATATACTTGATGGGAGTATTGTTGAAGAGCATTTAAATTAATAAATTGGCCGGTTGTTGTTTCAAATAATTCATCATTAAAATAACCTATGACTTAAAATAATTAGGACTCAAGAAAATCGAATCTCTTCTCAAGAGATAATTTTCTCTAAGTAAGACAATTTTCATCTAAAAAGGACGCTTCGCTTATTTCATTGAAACCATTAAAACTACCCTTAAAAAGTTCGGTGGCGATTGTCTCTGGTCGTTGTTCTACATGAGACTTCGACGTGCTGCCACTGGGTCAACTTCCACCTATATGGTACATCTTGCTAAAATAGAATTTAAGTATTTAACCAAAGTACGAGTACTTTAAGGAGTACGAGTACTTCAACGAGTACGAGTAATAGAAAACAAAACAAAACAAAAATTCTTTTTTTTGGTTTGCTGGTCAGAGGAGACACCACATAATCAATAAATACAATTACAATTTACAATTCATAATCAAGGAAGAAAAATAAGTGACGGCGCAGATCCACGTGGCAGCGATGAAGAGTAGTAACAAATATATGTAAAGTAGTACCAAATGGTGACCCCGACAAAAGATACGCAACCTTCTAGTGCATCGTTGTAAACCAAGTATTTATACGCCTAGTGTTACAAATAAAGTGCAAAAATTGAGTCCGAGTTCGAGAATTGGTTAATCGTTGAAGGATTAGCCGAACTACTGACATTAAAACCTCATTCAACCAACGAGCTTTGTTTTGAACTTTATCTCCTGAGTTCAAATAAGAAATTAATCATTAAAACCGAAAAAAAGTTATTTCTATGATGACCCCAACATCAAATAAAGTAAATTTAGGTGCATTTTGGAAACAAAATGTGGAAATGTGGTTCAAAATAGCCGATGGACAATTCCGATTAAATAACATCACCTCAAACGAAGATAAATATGACATCTTATTGTCAAAAATTGAGGAAGATATCTTGGAAAGTGTAGCGGACATAATTGCAAATCCACCACAAGACGAAACAAAATATGTAACTCTAAAGAGCTCATTAATTTCAAGAATTTTGTCATCCGCCGAGTCACGATTAAAACAGCTTTTGTTCGGTACACTCACAATCGGAGATCAAAAACTATCTGCCTTTTATCGAAGACTCAAATCAAAAAGTGGAACACTGGCAGCCGTTAACGAAGAATTACAAACTAATATGGACTTAAAATCTACTAAGAAAACTGCAACCATTCTAGTAATATGGACCAGCGAAGATATAAGCAAACAATGACAAATAGCGGACCAAATATGGGAGGTACAAATGGCGAACAGTAGTGAAGTTAACCTGATCCAAACACATAGAACTTCTGCTGCACAAAACAATCAAACTCCAACAGAATATGACTACTTATTGAAGAGAATCGAAAGTTTGGAAACAAAGTTATCCACCCGTCAGAGTCGCCCACGCTCGCAACCGCGTAATTTCTACTAGCAACGAACACAAAATAGATCAAACTCCCGTAGACGGGGAAAAAATATAGTAATTATCATCGAAACTTTGATAAATGGGCCCGTAAATATTATCAGCCTTGCAATTACTACGAGGTAAAACAAATACCAACGAAAATGCCTAATACAGAAAATAATGACTTTAATTCAAAAAACCGTTAGGCTCCCCATGTGTCGAGGAATACACGGGACAAATTGATACGACAAGATTATCAATTTACGCCAGCGAGTCAAAATACCATTTTTTGATTGACTCAGGTGCCAGCCTTTCTGTAATTATGTATAACATTACCAAAAATTCTAAGCATAGTGATTTTCTCTTATATGCGGCGAATCAAACAGAAATCAAAGAAATCACAACTGCATCCGCAGGAATTTCACTACAATATTAGCTAGTAAGTGTCCCCCACATATAGTTCGCCTAATTGAAGAATTTCCAGAAATTATGCAAGAGAAATATGGAATTAACGATGATACATATGAAGTAACTTATTCCTTGTTTCGCCAGAGCATACGACGCCTTGATAACGAGAAGTACCATATCGCAAAACAGGAATTCCGGGAAATGATCGAATTGGGGATATGTCGTCCAAGTAACAGCAATTGGGCAAGACCTCTACATTTAGACCGAAAAAATTCGAGTGAATGGAGACTATTGAGCGTTGAACGCTATAATATTCCATACTTATCGGATTTTAGTCATCAACTAGATGGTTGCAAATATTTTACGGCAATAGATTTATTTCGCGCATATTGTCAAGTACTTATAGAGGAGTGTGACATACCAAAAACAGCGATACGAACACCGTTTGGACTATTCGAGTTCACAAGAATGACTTTTGGCCTTCGCAACGCTGCGCAGTAATTCCAAAGACTAATGGACTCAATTTTCAGAGGACTAAAGTTTTATTTACATCGATGATATGCTAATCGCATCAAAAACGGAGGAGGAGCACATGATTTATTTAAAAACCATATTCCAACGATTTAAGAACAATAGGTTGGTATAATTAACCCAAGTAAATCGATTTTCAATGATAAACAAATAACATTTTTGGGTCATGAAATTTCAGGAGATGGCATATTACAAGCGACAAGTAAAGTTAAATATATTAATGGAACGGTGTCCGAACTACGTCGTTATATGGGTATGATTAATTTCTATCGGAAATTTATACCCCATGTAGCGGAAAAGCAAAACATTTTAAACAGCCAAATTATAGGGTAAAAAAAAATAAACGCATCATATAATGGTCACACGAGCTAATTCACGCTTTTAAATTGTCAAAAGAACAATTAATGAATGCCACCCCATTATAAGTCATCGAGTTAATAATTCAAGGTTATCAGTTACCGTAGACGCATTTGACACCTCAATCGGTGCTGTCGTTCATCAATACATCGATAACACATGGCACCCATTATGTTTCTTCTCAGTAAAACTGAACGACACGCAAAAACGTTACAACACATATGACCGCAAACTATTGACTGCATATACCTCAATTAAGTACTTTAAGCATTACTTAGAAGGCCGGGCTTTTACCCAGTACACGGATCATAAACCGTTAATTTATGCAAAACATAAAAATTTGGAAAAATCTTTCCCAAGACAACTGCGACATCTAGACTTAATACTTCAATATACATCGGACATCTAGCACGTATCTGGCAAAGAAAACGTAGTCGCAGACGCATTGTCTTGGATAAACGAATTAACGATCGACAGCAACTTAGATTACAGCATATAAGATATCGTCGTTTCAAATATAGTGCGACGATATCTTTATCATATAAGATATAAAGATATCGTCGCACTATATTTGAAAGTGTACACAAACTTTCACATCCAGGTGTTAAAACTACAGTTTGTATGGTGTCACAAAAATATTTTTGGCCGATACTCAAGGTGGAGTGCCAAACATGGGCGCAGCATTGCTTACAATGTCAAAAATGTTCAAAAATGAAGTGCACCTGGATATAATAGGTACATTACCTACCACAGAAGGTAATCGTTATTATATAACATTAATTGATCGTTTTACTAGGTGGGCTGAGGCCATTCCCTTACCCGTTATAGTAGCTGCTACGGTTGCTGAGGTAGTTTTTAAGAATTGGATCTGTCGCTATGGTGTTCCTTCATACATAGTTACTGATAGAAGTTCTCAATTCGAATCACACCTGTTTAATGAACTTGCAAAGCCACTAGGATTCAAATAAAAAACGACAACTGCATATAACCCCGCTTGTAATGGATTAGTTGAAATATGGCATAGGAGTCTTAAGACGTCAATCATGTGTATCCGAGATCATCAATGGACGAGAGCGTTACCATCAGTATTGCTTGGATTACGTACTGCTTATATAGAGATGATTTTGGAACGACATACGCATTTTTAGTCTACGGAGAAAATCTACGGTTGCTTTAATAAAAGCACATCATCAGAAAAAGTTAAACATAATTAAGATACTTGTGTATTTTCATCTGCATGACCATAAATGCAGCTCATTTTAATTTGGCTACTGATTTGTAAATTGAAACGTATTAAGCTGCATTGACCAAATATCTTGCAAAGTTCAAAATAGCTCGACTCAAAAAGGGCACCAATTAGCTTTTCATACCTTCAGCCGCACCATCATTTGGAAGATCATTGAAAGTGGCTTTAACTATCAGTCAAATTACGTATTCGACGAGTTATTGAGATACCATCCTCAATTATGAAGAATTAATTATAACGTCATTAAACAAATCAAAGCAATTCTTAATTCGAGGCCTGTACGGTGGTTCTGTAAAAGAACAATTCGGTAGAGCTACTTACACAAGCAGATATTTTTAATAGGCCAAACACTGACAATAGCGTTCGAACCAAACCTAAATCGATCAAAGATTAATATGATTTCTGGATATCAGTGACCAATGAATGAGATCGGCTTACTGTCTTATATTGACTCCAGTGAGTCAAGAGTGGCGAAATAAACCAGATAAAAACAAGCGTGGGTTACCCATTTACAAATCTTATGACGAGTTAAAAAACAGACGTAGAGGTCTGGCACATCGTTTATGCTTCTCACTTATTGAAGTGGAAGATAAGTTGTTGGTTATAGATGCAGAGCTTTCTTCTGATATGGACTTAATCGATGAGAGCTGATTTAAAATTATTTACGAATTTCAAGCGTTAATACGTACCAACCGTAAAACTATGCATAAATTCGTCGAATTAATGCGGTTTTCGATTTTAAGTTAAGTACTCTGTTAACGTCTCCGTTTGTTGGTAAATTATCTTTACTTGTATTGCCGACATTACTTTTGTTGGTAACATACAAGAAGAACTTACGAAAAAACTAAGTTTATATAAAAAATGTACTTAAGGGAAGTGCATATAACTTTATTTGGCATTTTAGAGTAGACTACGTAAGTTATTTAGAATCCTACACACGATTAGTGAACAGATACAGCAAACGAATTGTAGTTATAATCCATGCAGTCTGAGACTGACGCTCACCCAACTCTTTTGCGGTTAATTTTACATCATATTTTATGCCGTTACTGGCCAAATCGCGGACACATAAAAAGAGGCTCAATTTTAATGTCAATCTGCGTATTGGATTGTTCCTACCATCCTGTACTAGTAGGAACAGTGGTTCGGCCCATTAGTTCAGCACTCCCACAACAGGAGGTCCTAGTTATGGTCATCATCATCTTCGATCATAATCAAGAAATGTAAAATGATTCCTTCATTGAGATTCAAGCCAGGTACCAATTAGCTGGCTAATCAGTATATATTGGAAAAGTTGGATGAAGAAACTATTAGAGTTTGGAAATATTAAACAGCAGAAATCGAATTTCCGACCACTCAAGAACATTAAAATTTGGTATTGAAACAAATGACTGCTTTATCTGATCATACTGCAATTAGAAACATACAACTCAATGGTGTTAAAAAAGGAAATTGTTTCACACAGCAACCGCGCCTTTTTGCTCATTTTGTGCTAAAGAATTTCATTGACTCTTTTAATGTTCAAAATGGTTTGTAAATGGTGCGATCTATCAAGTAAAGTATTCTGATTTAGGAACTAAGATCCTATAGTTGGCTGCTTTATTTTTTTTTAACATTCAAGCAATCCTAAACACCTGTATTTACATAAACCATGCAATCAATAATCTCTACCTCTCGAATATAAACGTACACAGTAAAATAGACTACCATAAACTTTGTGCAACTATTGTTTAAATATTTTGAGTTATGTATTGCATCATAAATCATTGGAATAGTACTTCCTCATAAAAGTTATTCGAAAAGAATCAACTTTATTTTAAAATATGAGCTTAGGAAAATTGAAAAAAAAAAATTCCCGTTTTTACAATTCGTTTTCCATTTTCATTATTTTTTTTTAAATATTTAGATTAGTTTAGAAACAATTTGATTTATGGTTCTGCAAATATACGTTAAAAAATTGATTTTGGAATAAAGTTTTGTATTTACTTAGAAATTGTTGAATGCGATTTAACTTAGTCTACGAATGTTCGATTGGTTGCATTACTGGTTTGTTTAGTATTTTATGCAATCTGTTTTGGACAGACATTTTACTAAGATTAACGATGAATATGCGTCGCCCCAGGTAACTATAAGTATAGTGAAATTTAATCACAAAAATTGTGGGTTTGTTGAGAATTGCCGTCATGTTTCCGGGTCACAGAGTAAAGCAAAAGAAAAAACGTTTGTATATGGTCAAAATTGCATGTGGCATTTACAAGTATATTTTGATTTGGGATATATTAACTACTTAATCGCTGACTTAAAGAGCATTAAATATGTCAGCATTCACAGTATCTCCCATGTATCGCATGTTCTTAGTCAACTGGACTGAACAAACTTCATAATTCAATTGCAATTAGGAACTAAGATCTAATTGGTGGCAGCTGCATCAAGTCTCCAAATACGATGATGGCATCAACGAAATAGCCACCATCCTCTTTTTCATTAAATGTTGTAAAAGTTTCATGCTTAACATTTCACAAGAAAGTGCCACTCGCACTGCTTTGCTACAACAGCATGGGTTAACCTATTTCTTCAGCTCATTTAAACGATACCAGTGTAAATTTTATGATACATGCTGCACGTAATCGTAACCTGTATAATTCTTTCTGTCTTAGATTGTTTGCGGTGTTTATATTTTGGAACTGGTCATTATTCATTTCTAGCTCAGTAACTTCCTCTTTGATTTCCAGCTCAAAAAACTATTCTGGAATCTTAAGAAAATTAAGTGAAAGCCAAATCAATACACTTTGACCCCGCACAAGTGGTAATCTTAGTATAATTATCAACTATACTAATATAACCAGTTTTCGTCTTACAAACGAACTGCACAAGTTGTTAAATTATCATTGGTCCTTCGAGCCATCAGCACAACCGGCGGCTAATAAACTAATTACAACAAAGCACTTGTGCAATATCTATATAACAACCAAATGGATAATCTGCTCAAAAGCCAAGATAATTCAGGTAGAAAAATAATTCAAAACGGACAGCAATTACCGCAAAGACGGGGAAGAAAGGAAAGCAAAGTTGTACCCTTGAAAAAAAAATTACGAATCTAAAGGAGTTGTATAAAAATTACATCGAAAATGATGAAAAGATCAAGACCAATGCTATAGCACCAACAATGGATCAGAACCACAAATATATACAAAAGAGGAAGAAATTGAGTGGGCTACACACGCAGCTAATAGAAAATATGCGGCGCCGATTGCATGACGGGCCCTGTATGACACTAAAAATAACTACATCAGGCATACAATCTTCAGCATTGTAAAAGTTGCCACCATTATTAGATGAGGTATCAGCGATACATAACCAACCAGGAATTGAAAAAATAGATGAGGGAGCAAAGAGCTACCAATACTCTCAGCCAAGGTAGGGAAGATAACAACATTAAAAGATTGTTTAAGCGGAAATATATTCTGATGCGGCAAATATATCAAAAACAAGCCTCAATTCTTTTTGAATCAATTGAATAAAGAAATGGAGCAAATCGATTCAATCCACATAGCTATCCTTATGGAAACGGAAGAAATAGAACAAACATCAGATTACTTCTCCAAAGAATACTGTGGTACGCTTAAGGATAAGTGGACTCCATAATAGTGAAACTAGAAGAAAGCCAGACCGAATCAACAACTTCAGTCGGAATAACAAAAGTAATGCTGCCTAAAGTTGAACTACCAACAATTCATGGAGATTATGAGCAGTGGAGCTCCTTCAATATTTTTCATATTTTCACGAAACTTACTCACCAAAACAACCAACTATCGAATACATTGAAAATGTCTTATCTCAAATCTCACTTACAGAAAAGTGCTGCTTAACTAATCAGTCACCTGTCAACAATAGGCAATAATTACGAAGTGGCGTTGAGCTTGCTGCAGTCAAGATTTAATAATTCTAGACTACTAGCAGGCAAGTATTTAAACTCTCTGCTGTCATTAACAAATATACCAGTTGCAACTGCTGGAGCATCGCGGAACCTACATGATACCGCAATCGAGATGATACACAACATAGAACGACTGCAGTTGAGCTGCCCGTTTGAATCTTTGATTACGTTTATTCTAATAAAAAAAATATATTCGAAATATGTCAGACTCTACTAAACTACATTAGCCAATCTTAAAGAGATCCTGAAAAGTACAGCATATTTCACCTTCATAGAGCAAAGGTTCTGATCGTTAAAAGCAATGGCAAGCAAAACTGCGCCAAGAACACCGATCATTTCCCCAAACATACCCCTTGAGACGTGTACATGTCGGAACAATCAGCTCAGATTTTATTGTAAAGAATTGTAGAGAACGTCAGTATTTAGAACAGTGCCAGCAGTTCAGAAAGATGACAACATTAGACAGGGCAAGGTTAGTAAATGCCCAGATCTATATGTACGGTGTCTATCAAAGCACTATAAAGGTGATTGTAGATCAAAGCCATGTGTGGTATGTAACAGATCCCACTACACATTTCTGCATTGCAATAATGCAGCTTCTTCAAGCCAAGATGTGGCTGGAATTCTTTTGGTTAATCGTCAACGACCGACTGTACCAACTCAGACTACAGCCAATCAAAGTACCCAGCAAGGGTTCATGCTATTACCAACATAGGGTCATAGGTTTCCTTAATTACGGAAGATTGTAGTTCAACACTTAGGACTAAAGCTACGCGAAACGCACATCCACGTCAACACGAGTCCAGAAAACGCTATGGTACAACTATGCATTCCACTACACTTTTTGTCGTCATACCGATTAAAAATTGGAGCTTATGTATCGCCAAACATTATTATGGAGATTCCGGAACGGAAAGAAGTTATGGGACAAATCGCGGCAGATATAAGCGAAGGCGCGCGACGTGGGAACAAATCTTCTAGAACACCATCAGGAGAGAGTTGAATGAACAATATGTGATGTAACTACCATTCAAAGAGCAACTTGATTGTCTAGGTAGTTCCAGACAACGGGCACTGCAAAGATACCTTCAACGAGAAAATAAATTAGGTTCCAACCATGAATTGCGACAACTGTATAACCAGTTCATGATGGAATACCACACTTTGGGCCACATGAAATTAGTAGAACCATTCACCGGAAGATATTATTTACCCCATCACGCGGTAAAAAAGTAAACACCAGAATTAACAAAGATCCGAGTGGTTTTCGATGCGTCCATGAAAACCTCGACAGGTTCGAGTCTAAACGATACCATATATATGTAGGTCTTTCACTACAAGCTGATTGATGGACCATTCTTTTACGGTGGAGGAAACATCGAGTAGTTTTTCAGCATATATCGAAGAAATGTGTCGACAAATTAAGACGCAGGATAATCATCATCCATATCATCCTTTGGAGAGAGCACCAAAAACGGCCTCTATAAGAATACCAAATAACCACATTAATCTAAAAGATATCGGCTGCACTCTACCTCGCCATCTGAACTCTCCATCATTTAATTCATCTACTGAAAAAAAGCAGAATGAAGCTGGGGAAATGAGCTAGTAATCATTTAGATATCCTAGAAAAAATTCAGAAGGCCAATTCGGTGATCTGAATTTAATAACTAAAGAGTCAGTTAAAATGCTGAGGATTCACTACAATCCAGATGGAGATCAATTTTTGTTTTACGGAAAGCCTGCCGCCAAACACAAACCAACTAGTTAAGCGGCACTTTCTGTCCAAAATGTGCAAGATCTTTAACCCACTAAGATGGCTAATACCACTTACAGTTAGCTGCAAAATCATGTACCAGACTTTATGGAGCTTGAACTTAGGGTGGGATGATATTTTACCATCCAAGTTTTCAGACAGATTTAATCGGCTCAAAACAGAACTTGGAGCCACTCAGCTGTTGCAAATTCCGCGATACATCCCATATTTCAAAGCCAATTGCACATTTGCACTTCTTGGGTTCTGCGACACCTTCAAGCATGCATATGCCGCAGTAGTGTATAGCAAAACCATCATTCAAGGAAAAGTAGCGGTGCGGTTCCTGACAGCAAAATCAAAGGTAGCACCGACCAAACCAAAGCAGAGAAATCCAAGGAATTATGTGGCGCTTTACTCTTAAACCGACTAATCCAACAAATCATTAAAGCACTAGAGACAAACATAAGCAAAGTCACCTTATGGTCCGACTCAACCATCTCTTTTGCATTGATACGAAAACCTCCAGCCACGTGGAAAACATTTGTGGCATCAGTATGGAATCATGGAATCACATCCAAACAAAGATAATCCAGCCAATTGGACAAGTCGCAAAGTCTCTTTGAAAAAATTGGCAACAATGAATAACTGGTGGAAAAAGTTTTGTGTTAGTTACCTAATTTTGACCCAACGAAAGATAATATGAATTTCGAAACGTCAAAAAAGAAGAAACCGAAGCCATCTGTCCTGAGTTATCTCCAAAAGGTAGAGGCAAAATCATCCATCCTAACTTTAATCAACAACCAATCATCTCTCAAACGTCTTATCCGCATAACGGTTCATCTCTTAAGATGGTGAACAAAGCATAAGGTAGCCATACAACCAGAAGAATGGGATTACGCGTTGTCAATCGTAGTTCAAGCCGTACAACATTCGGAATTCAAAAAAGAACACACCACACTGGGCCAAACAAAGGCGGTCTGGAAGAACCGCTAGTTGCAGTCATTATATCCTTTCTTAGATCATCGCAACATCATCCGAGTAGGAGGTCGATTTAATAATTCGCAGTTATCTCACGAAGAGCAACATCCAATGATTCTGCCAATCACGAAAATGATATTGGATTGGAGTCATCCAGAAACATTACATTAAGAAGTAAAACGGCATAATCGCCATTGTGTACGATGCCTTTGTTTTAGTGTTAGAAGGTCGCAACAACTGATGGGAGACCTTCCAATTCCTCGAGTTACTACATCAAGGACTTTTACCCATATGGGAGTCAACTCCGCGGGACCCATAGATATATCTGTATTTTCATCTGCCTCACCACTTAGGCAATTCACATTGAAGTGGCATCCAATTTGTCAAATGAGCGCTTCATAAGCGCTTTCCGTAGATTCACCTCCTGACAAAGAAATGTCACCCATATGTGTAGTGGAAACGGCACCAATTTTGTAGGAGCTAATAAAGCATTACAACCCATAAATTAGCATTTCATTCCACCGTCTGCTCTGCACTTTGGCGAACTATGAGAAGCAGGCGTAAAATCTATAAAAACTCATCTAAAAAATTGAAAAAGGCGAGAGCCATCAAACCTCCAAGAAGATGACAACTTCACTTTTGCAAAAAATTGAAGCCTGCCTCAACTCTAGGCCACTCTGCCCACTAACAGAGGATCCAGATTCATTAGCAGTATTGACTACTCCCTAGTCACAATTCAAGGCAGCCTAGGAACTCATAATCTACCATTAACCGACTACTTCATCATACATGTGTGCTACTATGCATAAAAGGCATCAAATCCAGCAAGCCAATATCTAGTCAGATAGATTTCGTGTCTATAACCATAACTACATGGAACAACTCAGGAATGCATTTAAACGAAGTCAGCAAAGTAGAACTGGTAGCCACCAATTGGAAGCTGATTAATCGGGACAGTATGTGTTGATAAAAGTCTTGCTATACTCGAGCAGGCCTGCAGGAATGTCTCACAAAATGCGATTTCATACTACAACAACTACACTGGCAGTTAACGAATATCAAAAAGGATAATGGATTCATAAGGCAGAACAACTTAAACCATCGGCGACTAAAACGAGGAGTAGGTCACATCTTAGGGGATATGTTCGGAATATTATCACAACGAGAAGCCGAACAATACGAAAACCAATTTGAGCTAATACAATTAAATGAGGAACATAATTTACGGCTGTTGCGGAATCAAACCTCAATCATGGACAAGACGCTGAAATAATTCAAGCATATTAACAACATAACAAGCCAACATTTACAGCAGTCAATGGAAGCCTAACGGCAGTTTGAAACGGAGCTGACGCAGTTAAATGAGTACCGAACCAACCAAGAAAAGGCGTTAGGTGTACTACTTCTTTCGCTATAAGTAGAAAACATGCCAAAAGCATCTTTTACTCCAGGATATTGAACAACAGAATCTTTACCGGCTGATGACGGTGAAAATCCGAGTTTAGGCATTTCCAATATAGGTTTAGGTACTTGGTAACATCAACAGAACAAACCATTTCATAAAACAAACTAAAGTGCTTTCTGCTCCAAATTTTGCATCTTTTGGGATATCAGTCAGCTGTTATGATTCTTTTTATAAATTTTAATATTATTTTAGCAAACTCAGAAGACTCATCCAGCAAATGTGTTTAGCTCTTGAATGTGTGTGCGGCTTGGTTTTTGTATAGGAAGACTAAGATTATAAAGTATTGCTTCTTTAATTAAAAATCAAAACAATTCTTTAGTGTATGGATATTTCTGGAGCTTCTTGTATCCAACACATGTTGGTTTCTTGGTTCATGAAATAAAAGAATATCGAGTACACTGGTTTGATCGCGTTCATCTAGTCGATCTTGAACAATTTTTGTGAGAAAACCGTTATTTGGCAGGTGCAGCTAATCAACTAATATATCATACATAATTGTTCGTGCTGATTTGAATAATCCAAAAAATGGCCCAACATAGGTGTATTTCCTAACCCATTTTCCAAAATCTTAATTATTTGTTAATTGTTATTTAAAATTCTAAGATTACTAATGAACAAGACATGTACATGATCTGTAATAATTAATTTTAACAAAATAAAATGTTGTCTCGTCTTAATAATAAAATATTCAAATCCCAAGAATTTATTTAGATTTTTAAATAGAAAATTAAGACAATCATAAACAAGATTTTTTTTTTTAAATATCTGGAAAAATTGTTAAAATTTTCATTTACCTGGTTTATATTGGTATTCACAAATTGATATATTTACGTGACTTTAATTAAATAAAAATGTAATTAAAATGTTTTGTTCTCCGTTAGCACACACACAATGGGAAACTAAAATAAATAATTAGAATTTTCCAATTTCTTCGTTTTGAAATTTTCTTCTTTATAAATTTTCCATTACTTTGTATAAGTTTATGTGAATTCTATATTTTATAAAGATTTGGTTTCGAACTATTTAATTTTGAATAGAAAATATTTTAGAGGAACCCACATGAAAGGTTTTTAGACTTTAGCAGTGGACGTAGGCGTTGGGTATACAAAGTAATGGTTACCTGTTTTACAATCATTGATTTTTAGAACAACTAAAACTAATAGTACAAGTCGATCAGAAGTCAAAAACCGCTGCCATTCATATCAACCAAACAAATATCATTAGCATTCACCTTGTACGTGTTTGGTTTGACGGTAGAAAGCGTGGTTTTGAAATGCTTTTTTTACGAAATATAAAAACTATTGAGAGCCATTAGGAAATATCATAATGAGCGCAGAACTCGACACTTGGAAGAAACATTTCACTAATCTACTAAATGTTCAACAAGAAGTGGCAAATGCCGTATTTTGAAAGTGGTCAAATATAAAATGTATAAATGTGCACAGTCGACCCACCATACAATTGATTCACACTGGACATGCACGGACAAAAAAAAGACGTTCTCCTGGGGTTGATAGAAAGTACTTTGTGGAACCATCATTTCGACATTATTTGATTAGTACGGCAAAGAAAAAATTATTCCCCAAATGTCCTTTCTTTAAAAAAATATCACTAAAAACTCGAAAACTATTGCGGTATAGTTCTTCTTTGCACAGCGTACAAATTACTATCTTACATAAAATCTTACAAGAAAATTGTTGATGACTTTTACGGTGGATTTCATCAGAATTGGTCAATCACTGATTAACTTTTTTCACTGTGGTTAATTTTTGCTAAAAGAAACTACTTTATAAAGAACTGCAGAGTCTACTTTTACGATTCTTGATCTTGGTTCTTAGTGAAAGAAGTATCCCTGACTATTGTGGACTGTTTTATTGCAAAATTTATGGATTTTTTCAATTTTGTGGGTTAACACCTTGCCTAATTTGTTGGCTCTAATATAATTTATGAAAATGTAAGCATATTTTAATGGACTATTTATGTTGATACCGAGAACTTTAAACTAAGGTATAGTTCATCAAAAGCGGGCCACTGTGGTGTGTTCTTTTACATAATTGATGGATTTTCGTAATTTTGAGGCCTCGGTTAACCAGTTGGCTTGATATTTTCAAAATAATAATCTAAAATTATTGTCAAACTTTTTTTTAGTTAATTTGGGTAGATCAGTATCAGTATATTGTGAAAGGTTTATGAAGCCTGCATTTCATATTACTGTATTTTACACTAAATGTATAATTCAATAGCAAAGGAGCTTTCAATAGCAAAGTAGCAAAATGTTTTTTTCCTAAAAACATTTGTAAAATTTCAAATTCCTTGAATGTAAAACTTTATTCATATTTGGATACAATAAAAAAATTAAAATGCCTAATCGCACCATAATTAGCTTACATTTTATGTCATATTTGGGTGCTATCAACAAAATAAATTTCTAGAAACGTTGTATTGACTTTGACAAGAAACGGATGGCAATGTATTCAAAGAATATTTCTTTGGTCATTCATCCATTTTCCGAGATTTTATTTGCCTAACTTTGAGGTAACGACTTCCAAAATTCTTCCAGCATCCTAATATAAGAATAAACCATCATTGGCGAAACAGTTTGCCGTAAACATACCGTATTTTGAGTCACAGCAAAAAAACTTGTTTCGTCCGCAATTAAAATTTGGTCTGGGGACTCTAAAGTACTGATATTAATAGACTATTTTAGATACAGACAGATCAAATCAAACGTAAGAACTCGCTGGCAATATTTAATTGGCACGTCTTCGCATTCGGATTTTGATCACGTTCAACAAAAATATTTCACACGTATTGACTACTTGATAGATGTGAAAAACGAATGTTGCAAATTTTAAGCAACGCCTCGACCTTAACATAACGATTTGCAGCCTTGTCCTAGTGGCAAGAGACCACTATGCTGCAATCCGGTGACTCTTAAAGAAGTTCGTTTACTGTCTAGTTATACTGTATTCTTATAAAAATTTAGGATTTCGTGCCGAGTAAACGCGAGTAAACTCTATTGATTTAGCCACCTACACAGTCGACCTTCATTCAGTTTTGATATTCTTGGTCATGCAGCTTTTATTTGACGGCGACACATCATTGAAGTTTTGATATTCCTCTTCAACTTACTGCTGCTGGTTTGCAATAAGGAATTTTTTAATTATTAGTTGTAATATGGTTCTTTTGAGGTGACCAAGTCATCCAGTTTAGCTACATTTCATACATCGAAAAATGTCCCAATATGTCCCAAAAGAGTTGCCTTGTTTTAGAGTTCGTCATATACCTGCCTCTCGAAAAAAGATAGAATTCTACCGCCATTAGAAAAAATTTTTGATCAAAATATTCTAAGCTGTTCATAGAAAACTTTGTAAATGGTAGCGCTGCTGTTGTATCTGCCTATAAATTGTTCTTGTTTCTATTATAAAGTTTTATACCTGAGCTAGATTTAAAGTGTTTCACGCAGCTGTATAGTCATTGTCATCAGTACGGAAATTTATACCGGAGAGTTATCTTGAAGTTGTAAATAACATAAACTTTTGTGTATTAATTTTAAATCTAGGCCGTCTGGCATTTTGAGCGTGCGGTACGAGACTTCTAAGAATATAATCTGATACGTTTTCATAGTGGATGCTTACATTTAATGCTTGTTTTCACTCTTAACATTTTTAAAGGCCATTCTGATCTTAATGATTAATAGACAAGATAAATCAAATTTAAATCTCCATGAAGGAACACTGTGAACGCATCCATCTAACCGATCTCCGTTAGAAATCGTATCTAACAGCTATACTGATTAGAAAACTTATCATCAAGTAAAGAGCTATATGGGTAAGAACGAATCATCGCAGTCAAGGCCTTTTCTCGTTGCACTTGGTCTTGAAAGCTTTTTTGTACTGTATTGTTTAACGATCAGTCGGCAAATCTGTAAGCAATCACGTTCCGTTTTCCATTTACAATCAGTACTCTTCCATGATTATTTTCCAGCCTCTTTCTGACACTAAATCAGCTAATTGAATTTGACTAATAATAAATACTACCAGAAACGACAACTAAACCAACTCAATGTTTTCTCAACCATAGAAACACTTGAAGATCTCAAAATCTCATTTTAATCACTTGTATTTGGATCATTGACATCCACTTGTAATTTTTCAAATCAAATACTCGATAGCCTTTACAATTCTCGATGTAAGCGACTTTGATGAACTCTTTGGATTTTCAATCAAATTTCAGACGCTTTTGTTCGAAACATGTACCAAATAAAACTTTTTGTCGGTCTCAATTTCTATGGGCGTTTTATTGACAGCTCGATGACACCATGGTCGATTTACTAGGTAAGCTGCGGTATTGACAGCCTCACCCCAAAATCTTTTTTCAATGAATCAACTATGAAGTCAGTTTGTATCAGTGATATAACTCTTGAAGCCAAGATTTGTTGTCGTATGAATTATATACTTGACAGTTAATCCTTTGCTAACTAATTGATTGACCTACAACCAGTTTGTGCAAAGACCCGGCACAAAAAAAACGTCTTAGATCGTTGTATTCATTGTACTTGTATTCACTTGAAATTTAAGTCAAACATCACCTGTTGATCATGACTTCTCCTAAATATGTCGCTGCGGTTTAAAATTTTCCATTCAATCTAGCTTACATAGCATGTGCGAAGAGATACTAGACCATAGATACAAAGTCTGATTATATCAAAGAGTAAGATATGCAATAGAGCAGTGCAGTCCAAAAGCAGATACATTTTTGTATCGTATCATTTTTGGTGGGCCAGTCTTTACTCAAGAGAAAATTATTTTAAGAAAGCAGTGAAATTTTCTGTGGGATGGTTAACTCCGGTAATAATTAAAATTAAAATATTGTTTCAGACATTTTGACTGACTTTACTGGATTGGGATTGTGAATTACCTATAGCATCCAAACAAAATATGTTTGATTATCAGTACAGCTTGAAGATGTTCTAATTCCTAATTTACTAGCATTCGTCTATAATCCAGTTATCAAATCACATGCGGGCTTAGTGTTGCAAGTGGGAAGGCACCCCTTACTGTACTTTATATGCGGAAAAAATGTAACTCTGCTGTAGTCTACTGGGCACTAAATCCAAGGTTGTTCCAGTAAAGATGTTATCTTTGGTAATATTAAAGTTTTTTGTTGCTCATCTTTTGGCAAAATAATTTAGGTCAGTTGCGGAAATGCCAGAACTTTTAAGTAATAAAATTATATTGCCTAAATGCTAGTTATAATGACAATAAATCGTGTACCAATAAATCAAAAAGATCTAAGTGCTCCAGCTGTAAAATAGATAACAAAACCTTCAATCACTCATTGAGAAGCAGAATATAAACAGGCATTGAACTAAGGCTGTTTGGCTCCAAACCTGGTACCTCCCAACCCAAAAATTGCAGCCCTAATCATTGCGCTGAATGTTCGGCAAACAGGAACCTTACATTCTTATTAAAAGAGTTAGTGAAATGACTGGTGACTATACCAACTCGAATGCTGGACCAGGACCTAGAGGTATTTAGAATCTCTTAGTAATCTTAGTAAAGTCTATTCTAGGCAATTGTTATTTAATCGGTTTCTACTTTTAATACTCAGATGAACCAGTGGAGAACATCAACAGCCGTTATTTAATCATAAAGGGCTTTAAAATCCTTTCAATTATCATAACTGGTGACTTCAATGATAATTCCCAATTTTGCCATAATAAGGGCCGGAACGATCAAAGGATTCTAGATGAAGATTTGGTTGCAATATAAGGACACTTTGTTCAAAATAAAGATTACCAGACCAGCATCTATTGCCACAATGCTGAATAAAATACTTGTTTGACCCTTAGAAGTGGCGAGTGGTTGAGGGGAGTAACTATCTGAGCAGTAAAATAAAAGAGGTATTCAAGCAATTACCGATAGAGCGAACATAATAGCAATGAACCTCAAGATAAGATTTCTCTTTTGGAAAACGACCCAATTGGAAAATATTCAAAAACTTCTTGAAATCAATTTTTCAAGAAAGAAAATATTAGCTGCACATCCGAAGAGGATGTGACAAAATAGATTCCAAAATAAGCGGCAAACTTTTCAGGGACAAATGATTTTAACACAGATAAAAGCATTTGTTTAGAGCAAAATATTTCAAAAAGAGCAGGACCAACTACAGTGAGCCCTAACGATATTTCAATGTTATTACTTTGACATGATGGTCGGGTCTAGATGCACCTCGATTATTATATCCAGCACCAACTTTGTTGAAGGTAAGTTGTCGTCTTTGAAAGGAGATTACTTCAAATTAAGCACGGTTTTCCTCTTTGAGCCGTTTGCTGCTTCATTGCAGACTTTGCTGCCATCTTCGACATATGTGCTGATTCAGTTGATGTTTTAGTTGCTATCTTGACAAATTTGACCTTTTGATATTCGTTAGATCATAGTCAGGCAACTTTTGCATGTTTGAAAAATTAAACATGTGACAGATAATTGATGTCATCTTCTGCTAACACAAGGGGCAAATATAATCTCAACTATGCATGTTGACATTTCCATTTAGGAACCATCTACGGTTAATATTGTTACTATTTTGTCATTTTCGACAGTCACCAAAATATGGTGAGCTAAATGAATCATTTTAATGTAGCTAAGTAAGGATCCAACGTCAAAGTGGAGACTAATTTAAATGAGTACCGCTTTTGTGGCCAGGCCGACAAATAAATAAAAAAAACTCTGTCCAGGACTCTGCGCCACCTGCGTCTAATCGTGTAAGTCTGCAATGGACTGACATGATCTATGCCGACTTTAAGAAACGGCTTCGTACAACTGCAAGATGAAGTCCATTATTAAACGATACAATATTTGATGGGTCCAAAACTCCGTGATCGTTCATTCAGCTCATTTCTGCTTCCTTGATACTACAATTAAGTATTCTTGCATATAATTTTTCTAAAGCTAAGCCTAACTTGACTTTTTAACGGATTTTTGCTTGACAGAATGAATTTTTTTCACGGCTTTTTTATAGAAATCATCTAACGCAAACCGTGGATTTTTAAACCGTAGGGCTACTTTTATTCGGCCAGTACTATCTTGGTATGATTAAAGAACATTTCACATAGCTTTCCTTTTTCAGTTAAACTCACCTGCACCAACTTTTATTTCTATATCGAAGGACTTATATAAAGTGCGGATCGGTTAACTCATATACTTCTTGGAATCGTTGATCCTAATTTATTCGGTTATTGACGACAGTTTGGAAGGCAGCTTTAGGAATACAAAGGTATCCATCTCAAGTTTTGGTTTCAGTTTGTTACATGGTTTCAACAGTAATGATGCGGCATTCTTTATATATCAAAATTGCTCTATTCAAATAAACGAGCCCTGGGACCCTGAATACAATAAAATTCGGTATGATTGGTATTGGTTGCTCGCATCCGCCATCTTCACTAATACAGTGGGTAATAAGGCACTTACTAGGCTTGT
Organism: Tipula confusa; assembly: GCA_963556175.1. Lineage (NCBI taxonomy): Eukaryota > Metazoa > Arthropoda > Insecta > Diptera > Tipulidae > Tipula > Tipula confusa. Next base: position 73,517,021 of record OY744475.1, on the reverse strand, counting down.
ATCAAGTGCATCAATTATTTACGCTGGAAATTCAAATAATTGCATAGTAGTTAGCAGCTCATACGCTGCAGAAATTTGAGCTTTTTGATTGTTAGTTTCACATCTATCTTGGTCATCATTATGTAGATCAACCAAAGGTATGAAACTGAGTGCAAAATGGCCAGCCACTTAACTAATTTGAATGACTCTAAGAAACACAATGACTTGTAAGAGGTTTTATGACAATATTTAGCCGGAAGACATGCAAAAAACGACTTGCCTTGAACATTTCTAAGCTAAAACAGACGAATACTGTAATGGCTATAGGATATTAGACAAAATTGAAGCAACAAAACCTATTTAAGTAATGAAACACATTTTATTGAAACCGCCAAATTTTTTAGGCAAAACTTAACGGCCGTATAGCTAACAAAAGTCGTGCCACATTATACCGATGAACCCGTCTCATTTGATTATGATATTTTTTCGATAGGTCATTACAACTCGCCATCATCAAATTAAAAAGGTCAGGATAATATTCCTGATCTTTTGGATCCATTTTATACTCGATATGTTGTTCACCAGTTTTCGATGTCACTTCGGTCACACTCACAAAATAACATTTTTGTGGTGTGACCAAAACTTGTGCAAATTTATCGGGCAACTTAACATTTTCACGTAATTCATAAATTTCGAAGATACTCGTAAGACGATTAGACGTTCGATTAAATTCCGATATTCGAAAATAATGCGACATTGTAAACTGGGCAATGCAAAAGTATGTGTGATCCTCCATGGAACGATGTTTTTCCGAATTACCTTCGACATAAATTCCTGCATCGCGTTCCGGAAATATATTAAATCCACAGCCACGTAAAAAATTTTTTAGTTCACGATATTGCATTTCGGTCGAATTTGGCACAAAGCTTATATTGTTCGGAACTATTCGTTCGATTTTATATCCGTCAGCGGTAATTTCAATTTTGATTTCTGCATATTTACTTATAACTTTGAACAGGACGGAATGTTTTTTAGCCGCATTTGGATATATTTCCCAGTAGGTATATGGAAAATTACAGTATTGGGGCATTGCAAATCCAAATATTCCGAATCGGGATACTTGTAATTTTATTTCACAGGTTTCAGTGTTAAAATCGAGTAGGTTTATTCCCGATCGCACCCATTTACCCGGAAAATGCGGTATCAATTTTAATATTTTATCTTTGTACGATTTTTTATGAATCACCGGACGTGGAGGCTCTGTTTCCTTTTCTGGTTGTGGTGGTGTTTCTTCAACTGGTTCTGGTGCCGTCTTTTGTTTACGTTTTTTGGAACTTTTTCTTGGTGATTTTGACGATTTCTTTGATTTTGGCGATGCTGACGATTTTTTTGAAGATGCCGACCTTGGTTTTTTCTTCGCTGATCTAGATCTAGAACGACCTGAGGATTTTTCCGATCTTGGACTATTGTTTGGTGCCGGCGAGTTTGGTTTTGGAGTACTTTTCTTTTTGGTTTTAGGTTTTTTCGCACTTTTTTTTGGAGTTCCTGTTTTCTTTCCAAGTTTCTTTGGTGTTTTAGGTTTCTTTTTTTGCTTAAGTTTCTTGCCGGAGTCCGGTTTTTTACTCGATGCGCTAGTTGTTTTCGAATCGGTTACTACTGAAGAAGCTGCATCATTAGCTATAACGATAACTTCAGCTTTTGGTGTTTCTTTGAAAATTGGTTTACTTTTTTCAAACAATACGGCTAAATAACGAAGAAAAGTCGATAACAAAAGATTGTCGTCAAGCATTCCATCATAACCAGGTGGGTCACTTTCGTTTGGAACATCAAAATTATAAACTGTTTCGCCATCAACGAGTTTAAGTGGAAATTCTCGTGGTTTGGTTGGAAACAAGTCGCGGGGTGATTGTTTTACAACTTTAGTATGCTTGTGAACAGACTTATCTGGAGCTACTTCTAATGCTAGTACACGCGCTTTAAACTGTTCGTCGTAAAAATCGCGATACTTTGCCATTTTATCGTCTTCAACGTCTGCCATTTTCTTTTGGTCTTCCACTCTTTTATGTCTTATGTAACGCTCGATTTGTAAGTCGTTCTCACCATGATTGACCAAACGTTGACGTTCAGTTTCATAAAATTGTTCAAACTCAAGACCCATTTGGATGACCGTAGCATCAATTTCAGCTCGAACCGTTGCAAGATATTCGTTCATTTCGTTTGTGAAATTTTCTCGTCGTTTTGCATTATTTTCCATCTTTTCCATTTCGGCCTCCTTATGATAAAGTTCTTTTTTTCTTAAAATCTCCTGGTCGGCGGCCAATTCAACTTGAAATTTAAATGTAATCGGTATTCTTGGCTCCAGGTAGTCGTTCACTAATTTATACAAATCGATGTCGCGTGGCAATGAATTTAGCACAAAATCTTTAAGGCATTCCACAATTTCGTAATTTTTTTTTGGTGGCTCCTCAGCAAACAAGAGTGATGCCAGTTTTTCGACATATTTTTCATTGTGTAAATGAAAATCTTGTAGCTGAGGCGAAAGTGCTAGAAACTCTTCACTTTCCTCCCACGGTTGCCAATAGCATGGGACGGGGGTAAACCACCAATTTACATTTTTCCTCAGTTTTATTCGAATCTCAATCCAATCATTTTCCTTCTGTGCTATATAATTGGCGTATTCCAACATTTGGCGCGTATCAATTTTAAAAAGAAATTGATGCTTTAGCTGGGTATATTGCGGAGGTCGTACCAAATAGTTAAACGAGTAAATACCACCAATAACTTTATACTCACGTAAATTAACTTCATATTCCGATAAATTTAGTGCCTCGGGACTCATTGCAATGTTTTGTTGCATCAACATATCTTCTTCATACTGTAAATAATCGGCTGACACATCTACAACGGTATGTTCAGTGACCTCAATAGGTGCGGCTTTTTGTTTTGGCTTGTGTTTAGGTTTTATGTCTGGGCCAGGTGGACCACGGGGCTTTTTTTTTAAAGCCTCTTCTTTCTTAATCGCCCGATCTTCTTCTCGTTTCTCCCATTTTGCTCGATCCTCTCGCATTTGATCCAACTTTTGGTGCATCATCTCTTCTTTTTTTTTCCACGCCATTTCGTTTGCTGTGCGCAAATCAGGCGTTGGTGGAAAAATTATATTAAGAAACGAGCTTTTGGCCGTTTCACTTAAATGATCGTAGTTCTTCAATAGAACTCGGTACGAAAATCCATCGATCGCAACTTTATTCGGTACTAAAATGACAGCGTCAACTTCGGAAAAATTTATTTCGGTAAAATTATTAGGCCTCCAATTTTCGGATATCTGTGGCACTGGCCGTGTCGACCACATCGACGAAGAAAATGTTTTGGATTTAAAATTGTGGTGTGCGCTACGTTCATCAATTAGCACCATATCACGTTCAACATTTGATAAAATTCGAACTGTAAAAAAATCAATCACCTGGCTCAACTGTGTACGAAGCTCATTTTTGATCTGTAAATGAACATAAAGTTACTCTACTATCTATAATTTCAATTGGATCGAAAATGTTTTTTTACTTCGGTCAGATCTGGATCAGGATTGTTGTAAAGTATTAGATTCAATTCGTTTAGCAACATATGACATTGTTCGATGCGTGGTAAATATTGTTCGCCTATTACCGGTTGCTCATTATACAATTTAGAAAAACATAGATTAGGTTTTCGTCTGTCCTGGGTCAATAAACTTCTTTCGTCGACTCGGACTGTCCATGCAAAAAAATTCCTAATTCCATCTTGAATTTCGTTTTGCCAACAATAAAGAAATTCTCGGACAGCCGGTATATCGCGAGGATTTGGAAGATTTGAACAACTTAGATATTCATTCCATTGCTTTACTTTAAGTTTTTCTCGTACCACCCGTCGATGGTCATTAGTCATCGATACAATGGATTTAAGTGGTTCCAAAAGAAGTGCAGCTATCAAATTCTGTTCCCGTAATTCACTAATGTATTTGTCATATTTTTCCTGTTCTTTGCGGTCATGCTCTTGTTTGATTTTTTCTTGTTGTTTTGCTACCAATCTATTGGTCGACCAAAAAAAAAATGTAATCAATGTTTTGTAATATTGAATTGCAATATCGTGTGCACACACTCCTCTATTTCAGCTTCGGTTAGTTTGCTCTTATCAATTTTTTTACCGCCTCCTCGGCCCTTTTTATGCTTCATTACGAAGAAAAAAAAAATTTTTTTATAAAAACTCACAAATAAAAAAGTTATAAAAAAAATTATATAAAAAATCCCACTGCCGACCAACTCGTGTCAAATGGGTATATAAAACTGAAGGCGTTTCAAATCGAAAGCATACTTTGGCATTTTTGGAATTTCACAAAAGTTACTTTATAGAAAACTTTTCGTATTCGAGAGTTGTTAAATTTTACTATAGCTTACCATCGAATAGGATCTGTATAATAGCAAAAATACTTATCTTAGTATAGGGCTATCAACAAAAACCTCATAAACTTAAAAGCTTCAAAAGGTTTCAAAAGAAAACACTCAAAAATCTCATGCTTTCAGTAAAAGCCAGTAAAATGCCATTAACGGTAAAATAATTACTTTGATTTGTAGTTTTCTGACTGTATTCCCATTGGTATACTCCTACGTGCGATGAATCTATCTATATAAAGCCGCGAGGAAGGCGGCACTTGTTAATTCTGATACGACTTCCTAGCGTAATGTCTTGGTTGTGAAAGACAGAAAAATTACAAGAAGTTGTTTTACCAGTTTTGCCACTCTGCCCTTTTTTGATATTTGTATGTTCGTTCCGATGGACCAAAATTATGTAAATGTGACCAGAAGTTATCAGAAAATAACACAAAAACTTATGAATAGAGCGCAGATTTATCCGATATCACATATTTGCTAAGATGCATCATGACTTTATAACAGAGTACCAGCAGGTGAACCATATGAAAGAAGTCCCTCCACCAACGCCATTAGAAAATCATTTTTTCTTGCCGCACCATGGCGCCATTAAAATACGAGTAGTATTGGATGGTTCTTGTAAATCAACCTCGGAACTCCCTAAATGATTTTTTTTTCAGTCGGATCTGGGGTACAATCATCTCTATATGCAATAGTTCTTCGGTTTAGAGAGTTAAAAATTGCATTTTCTGCCGATACACAAGATACCAAATAATCCTTAGCCGATCTGATGCAGCTCAGCTTTTACGTCAATTTAAATTGGAAACTGTCATCTTCTAATGGTTTTCATCTCAGGAAGTAAAAATTCCAATAGTAATGTCCTATTGCATAAGATTCTTCGCAAAAAGCAAGAGGACAACAAAAAAGTGATACGGGACAATAATTTGCAACCCATAGCGTCATTTAAAGTATTTGGAATTAATTGGAATCCCGAAACTGACCACTTTAGTTTTATCGCCCAAATTCCCGATTCTGCTAAATTCACTAAGAGAACTGTGCTATCCGAAGCTAGTAGATTAGTTGATCCCATGGGTATGGCTAGCGCCAATCCTGGTTTTGTCAACACAATCGATCATATCAAAATTGATGTTCATGGTTTCTGCGATGCCAGCCAATTAGCCTTTGGAGCATTTGTATGTTTTCATGCCATCAATCTTATATCTGCAAAAACAAAGATGGCACCGATTAAACAAAAAACACTTCCACTCTTGGAACTATGTGGAGCAGTTCTCATAAATGTAATTAAGGTCGTGATAAAGGTGTCAAATAGACAAATCAATGAAATTTATGCATGGTCTGACACCCAAGACGCTGGAATACTTTTGTGGGAAATTAAACCACCAAAATTCTCGACACGTTATCCCGACATAATTAGAGACATGTTCCGACCGCTGACAATCCAGACGACTGAGCTTCTCTTAGGATTTCTCTTCGCGAGCTTAAATCACATGCGCTTTGGTGGAATGACCCGCCTTGGTTAGTGAAAGATCAGGAATTTTGGCCAACTCAGAGAACAAATTAAGGACATTGCCAAGAAGCATTAAATATATCAACCGCGTTTACTCTTACTTGCACATCAAACGATTGGTTTGATAGTTTAATCAAAAAATATCCGTCATTTCCCAAATTAAGGAGAGTCCATGAGCTTCATATTTAGATTCATTGAAAATACTAGGGAGCCAGAAAATTTCAGAATGAATTACCTTTGTTTACGACGAGAGGAATTATTACATGTAACGCATGTCATGTAATAATTTGTCACTAAGATCAATGCCAATACATCCCAATATATCCCATAATTATCCATCCAAGGTCGATGATTACGTTGCTAATCTTTCGTGACATTCATTTAGATAATAAACACGCAGGTTCATCACTGTCTTTTGCTATTTTGCGACAAGAGTTTGGGTTCCAAACTGTAAAATAAAGGCCAAAGAATTAGTTAGAAAATGCGTCATATATGCACAAAATTCAAAGCTGATCTACAACGACAAATGATGGGCCATTTTTCTAAGTTCACGAGTCGAACTCATACGATCTTTCCTCAAAACTGGTATTGATTATACAGGTCCCATTTCTATTCACCTCGCCAAAGGACATGGGGTTATAATAATGTTTCTTCGGCCACAAAGCCTGTCAACATGTGCTATGTGGTACCTAGAAATATGGAAAAAGTAATCTGCACCAAGGTAAATATCTATTTTCCTTCCTTTCTGGAAATGTAGGATCGGCCATTAGCAAATTATACCCTTTAATTATATCTGTGATTATCTCACCAGTTGATATTACAACAGTTATTTTTTACTTTGATTGTTACAGGCAACTGTAAATGAATCGCAAAACATGCCTTTCCAGTTATTGACACATTTGAGGTTGCAAGTCCCCAAATGCACGCTCTTCCTTGCTTTCGAGGGATTCCAAGTCGGTTGATACATCGTTTGAAAAAAAAATTATAGCTGGGACCTGGAGGCTTGTAACAGATTACATGACTTTCTTTATTTTTGATCCTTACTACTGCTGTTGGTAATAGGGCAGCACTACTCCCCCAAAATTGCCAATGACGATGCTTGTAGATTTGCTGGATGCGATAGATTTGGTAATAGTCACGATACTTTGAGAATGTTCCTCTCGCAATCTGCTGATATTTGATATCACGTCAGTGTAAAATTATATGATGTCGGCGTCTGTATATTACACAGTCGCTAAAACACTGTCTACCTAGATGACTTTTCATCTAGGTAGACAGCAATGCTCTTGAGAATGGTTGATCCATAAAGGTTTTGATAAAGTTATTTAGGACATGCCGTTTATTGTTGTATCGCTGATATATCTCTTCCCATGCCAACTAGATTGGTTTTGGACACTGTTTTATGCCTAACTAAGTCTGCTGCTGTACAGCTGTCCTGCAGTAAGCTGTCCTGCAGCTGTCCTGCAAGTGTACTGCTGAGATATCTTTTTAATTACTAGAATTTTTCGACGTCATTTAACCCTATTTTACGATGTACTGATGATCCTTATAAATCCTTGAAACTTTGAAATTCCTTGTAGTCACCGGAAAAATCATTAAATTTAACTTTGGTAGGCAAACAATAAAATGAAGTTCATCTGATGAAATGGCGATTTTCAGAGAGCGTGGTGAAAAATTCGTTTGGTTCATGGTTTTGATGCTAATACCTTCTTTTTTGTGCATTGGAACCGCCATTTCTTCCTTTAACCTTGACTTGACGTTCATATATTTCAATTCGTAATCAGTTAATTAGGAATGTATACATTTAATTTGCCTAATTGGGCTTCGTAAGTTACAAACTCAGTAAATGTCCGTTCCAAGAGGTCCAAGCGAGTTGAGATGTCGACCACTGATCTCCGTCATTTCATCTGCGAATTCAACTAGTCTACAACTCAATATCACCAACACGAGACGAACGAAAATTTGCCACCCTATACTTATAAACCTATTACCCATTAATACTATCAGTCTCACGTTGTCGATGACGCTTTTAGTTTCCTTTAACCTTCAACTGATGCTTGAATGGATGGTATATTGAACCCACACTAACTATAATAACTCACACTTGAATGCTATCAGCTTGAACATCCAAAATCGCAAACCAAGAGTTATGTTTTCCTCACGTTAATCTGATTGACAACCCCACGTAGCCAGAGGAAGCTTGAAGTTTCCCCAAAACTTTGAACTGATTGGGAGTCGAGCTAGGTAGACAAGTTGATCTTGTTGCCGATTTTGACAGGAAACGTAATTTTTATATCAACTCTAAATTGCTGTTGAGTAAATTAAATAAAATCGTTCCCATTGCTTAAGTATTCAAACAAAGTCATTGAACACATTGCAAGTCTTCAAGCATGAATCTGAAGTGTTTTTATAGACAAAAAAGCCATCGATGGCTCTACTGTACATTTACCTCTATAAATTTCAATTTCTAAAAATATTTCGTTTTCATGCGAGTTCCTTCAATAATATCGGCCTTATTTTGAAATAAGTAAACGCAGTCCCATAGTGTATCAAGTATGTATGATTGGGGCGGAGTAATTGTAATAATTGGTTGCCAGATTAAAACCAATCACGGGCCTATCATGTTTTTTTGTACAATCGAGCTGGTCAGAAATTGTGGCATTGTTCAAAGAGAGTGGCCCACACTTACAATACTAAAGTAGTTAAGAAATGTGGCCTGTGAGTAACAGCCAGTCTATAATGTAATTTACGGTAGGTGAGACCACTAACACGATTTATATTTCTTTATGAAGCGTAACAGCTCCGTCTTAGATGGATTGCCAGCTCACCTTTCCAGGTCAACTTTGAAATATTTTTGCATTTCTGAGGAATTCTGCAGTACCTCCTTAATTGTTAATAAATGTTTAAGAGACACTATGAAAACCACTTAATAGGCGTATTTATCCTTGATGTGGTACTAGCTGTGTCGAAAATAGCCCGTAGTAATTACGGTCAATTTAATGAAAATTAAAATCGAACTGTACTGAAACAGAATTACGGCTTGGAATTTTCGGGAATGCACTTACTTTGATTAGGATAACGCATTGCCGTGCCAATGATTATCCAGAGTCTGCCGTTAATAAAACTACTCAAAAGTATGATTTCCAGATAATGATGCAGAGTATGCACGTCTCTTACTATTCAGGCAACAAAAAAAAATTAAATGGGTAAGCCAATTAAACATGTAATAGTGGCCCGATTGTGATGAATGATACCTCAATCAAAAGGTCTAGTCATATAAACACCGCAACACTGCAACAAAATATTTATACATTTTACAAAAAACAGTATGCAAAAAAATTACCAAAAGAGTTAGCCTTTGTGAGATGTCTCATCAGTATAATGAGTGTGTAGACAAATTGGTATGGGAAATACGAAGCGATAATAAAAATGTGGTTGTTTAAAAATTGAGTTTTTTCTGGACGTTAAGAGAGCGTATGACTTTGTGGTTCTTTGGGAACTCTGACAACTTCTATAGAAACTTTAAATTTCATGTATAAATAACGTTAATACAAGTCTCTATATACCCCGACTAGAAATTTTCCAGTAAAAAACCAAAAACAAAATTTAAATTTTCATTTAATCAAAGCTCGTTCGTCGTCTCAGCCAAATCCTTATTTAAATATTAGCACAACCTTAATTTAATTTTTTTTTTCAACGTTCGTTCGTTCGTTGTCTGTAAATATAACGAATATAAAATTAAGTGGTGATGAAGACAAAAAAAAATAAAAAATAATTTGCTGCCGGTATATTAAGACAATAATAATATTATTTTGTATTTTGTATCGTTTGGGATAATAAAAACAATTCACTTAGCAATAAAAATAAATAAACGAAGCGAATAAAAACAATAACTTAAATATTAGATGCGTAAAAGCTTTTATTTATTTACCTTTAATATACACGAAGCTTTTTTCTTTTGTTGCGATTAAAATAAAAAGAAAAGTTTAAGATCATGTTTTACATAATATACATATATTATTTATGGCGTCTAAAGCAGATCGAAATTCAACATAAATATGTAAATTTTTATCTGCTTTTTTGTTTACCTGTACCGAAAAATATTTTTTAGGCAGTGAAATTAGAAAATTTACGGGGAAAATAGTTTTCCTTTATTCGCGTAAAAATAAAAACATAAATTAAAAATCTAAGTAACATTAATTCGTTTGACAGTGCTGAACTCGAAGTTAAGGCAGTATTATGGATTCCACGTCATGTTGCTCATAGGGCGTACACGATGGTTCTCTCACTTTTTTTCTATATTTTTCTTTCCATTTTAGTTGAAAAAAAAACATCCGACAAAGGTCAGTAACATTTATGGTCCTTCGAAGCCCAATTTTGCAGTAACACATTGGAAATTCAACGATAGTGTTCGAGACAAAACTATCTTGTGATATCCCTCAATAGTAAACTGGACGATTTGCGCATAAAACTGATCGGCAGACAACTGGTTAATCCAAGAAAAGACAGGATTACCCAGTAATAGTGCATTCAGAACTATATCGAATGGTCATGACTAAATCGAAACATCCGAGAAGGTGACAAATATGGGCGCAATCGAGGACCGTGATGAAAGGCATTCAATACGGTCCAGTATACAGTCAAAAGGTTCAAAGCGATCCTCTGCCAGTGATCGCCAAATCAAGGATGCAAATTCTACAGAAAAAAAAAGTCAGTCGTAACAAGTAATACGACAAAGGTAGATAACTGGATTAAAGATAATAAAAAATATAATCGACAGCCAAAACTCAAACCATGGTTCGAATCCACTGTCGGTAATGCAGCGAATTTAAGACGACAACCAATGGAAATAGTAATTATCGACGTCAACGTGACAACGGTGTGAATCCTTGCTATTTTGAACAAGAAACAAGACAAAATGAAAATTTAATGGGATAATTCATTGATCGGCAGGCAGACAACCACGACTTGCCTATATATTTAGTGGAGAGCCATTAGAAGGCCCTCATTTTATTGCGGAATTCGAGAATTCAACACGTGACTGCCAGTTTTCAAATTCAGAAAATCAAGATCGACCAAGGAAGTGTCTTCACAGCAAAGCCAAAGATATCGTCGATCATTTAATGATATTGCCAGAAAATGTCAATGAGATATTAACAATATTACGAAATCGCTTCGGACGGTCCGATTTTATTGTAAATCACTTACTGGATAGATTATCAGATCTTCCAGTTGTCAAGGAAGGTACACCGGAAACATTGATGAATTTCTATGATTTTTTGACAAGTTTTGTATCAAGGGTGAAAATTTTGAATGAATTTTGACTATCTACGAGATCCAATGCTTTTCCGTGACATCTTATTAAAGATCCCAACCCTTTAAGCCGTATACAATTGATCGAATATTTCGACAAAGATCCGCAGGTAGAAATCGACCAACACAAAAACAAAAGTTCATTCAAAAAAGATGTGACGTATACTATCGTCAACGACAACGCCCAAAAATAATGTCAGTTCTGTAAGACAACTGTTCATAAATTAAGTGATTGTGCCAAACTTTAAAAATCTGATGTCAATCGAAAATGGGATTTTATCACAAAAAATCCACATTGTTTTTCGTGTCTAAGCCCAGGACACATACTGAAGTTTTGCAAACAGCGAAAAGAACAACTGCCGCCGCCCAATCAGTTACTCCAAAAAACAATTAATGATAAAGTGATTGTGGCGCCGGTAGACATAAATTGCCTCGTAAACAATACCGCGCGCAGGGTATTGCTCAAAATAGTTCCCGTCAAACTGAAAGGTCCCAAGATGACGATTGAAATATTTGCGTTATTAGACGACGAATTGACAGTTTCACTTATCGGTGAAGGCATATCCAATAAGTTGGGATTGGACCGTCCTATTCATTCGCTCAAGATACAATGGACAAACAACCAAGTGAAGCAGCAAGATAATTAAAAAAAAATTAGTGTATCAATTAGTGGAAACTACGACCAGGCGAAGCCCTACGTTCTACGTCGCGTTAAGACAGTAAAAGGCCTTTCGCTACTAACTTAATCAATAGAATTCGACAAAATCGAAAAATATTTTAAATATTCACCAAATGTCGCGAAAGTTTCATTCAACAACAGGACACCAGTAATTCTGATTGGACAAGACAATTGGCCTGTGATAATTGTCAACCATAAAATCATATACGGACCCTGGAACAGTCCTGCCATGAGCAAAACCATACTGGGCTAGGTAGCTCATGGGAATATTGACGAGCCCGATGACATTCAAGATTACACCTGTCATGTTTTCTAAACCGACATATTTCAAACAGAGAGAGACGATATCAACGTTTTACACGGGTTAGTAAAAGAGCAGTGGAAGTTCGAATCATGTGGAACAAAACCCGAGACAGAACTCGGATTATCTGTAGACGACAAACAATGAAACAAGATACTTGAAAACACAATTCGACGTTTAGATAGTAGAAGATTCGAATTTGGAGTTTTATGGAAAGACGACTGTCCAAATCTTCCCGAGAGTAAAATCACTGCCATTTCTCGTTTACATTGTCTGGAGAGAAAAATGGATAGAAATTCAAATTATGCAGCATTGTTTTCCCAGAAAATGAAAGAATACATCGACAAAGGATATTTGAAGAAAATATCCACAAATAACATCGACAGGACAAATCTAAAATCATGGTCAAGCCAAACAAACTGCGGATCGTATTTATCGCTGCATCCAAATTCAACGGGAAATTTTTAAATGATTTCTGATTATCTGGACCCGACTTGACCCAGTCGCATTCGTCACCGTCATAAAAGATATGTTCTACAACTCAAAGTTAGCGCGGAAGACCGACCAGCCCAACGAATGTTATAGAGGGGAATGGATCGACATCGAGAGCCAGATATTTTTGAGATTCAAGTGGTATTTTTTAGTTCCACATGAGGTCGTGCCTGGCTCAGGTACTTCTTGAAAAATCAAAATGCCGGCGAGTTCATGGCGGAGTATCCAGAAGCTAGTAATGAAATAATTAAAAATCATTATATGGACGATTATTTGAGTGGTGCGACAGACGAGCCAAAAGCGAAATTGAAATTGAGTTTCCAATTCAAATATCGACAGGAATTTACGTGTAAACAACGATGAACAACTAAATCACGATGACAACCGACAAATAGATAATTTAGATAATTTTGAGTACCCCCTAAATTTTAGAAAAAAGTTAAGAGTTAAGAGAGTTTCCAATTCGTAAGAGGTAAAATTGTGTTTTAAGCTACTAAGTTAGGTGGTGGGTGATCCAATTTACAGCAAACTCTCACCTTCGGTGCAAATAAACCGTCAAAATGAACCGAGAGTGAGTTAGCGTAGTACACTCCAGTATGGAGAAAAAGGTTATTTGGAGTAGTTCTCAACACAGAAAAATTGCAACCATTGCAGTCCCAATGTTATGCCACTTCGAGATTTAAATCTTTGGAATCAAAACTGCAATGGTACATAGCTCTATGGAATGCATATAAATCATTTATGGATGAGTACCAGCAGTTCAATCATTTGAAAGAGATTTACCATGAGCATCTTGATTTCACTGCTGAGCACTGCTACTTGCCACACTACCAAATAATCAAATTAAATAATAATACTACTAAACTCTGCATTTTTGATGGCTCCACAGATACGCTGTTTCACTAAATTATGAAACTGAAAGTAGGTTCGACGATACAACCTGTGATAACAAGCATTTTGCTGTTATTCGGTTTACCCACAGTAGCCATCACCGCAGATATGCAATAGTGAAAGCCAATTTTCTAGCGTCCCTAAATAGTTGGGATTAGATTCAATAATAGAATATCCACAAGCTGCTAATGCAATTTTGTAGGATTTTATCCTAAAATTATCAACACCGTAGGCGGGTACAACCTGGGACATAAAATTGGCTAAAACTTGCTAAAAGTGCTCTTGTTACTAGCTAGCTTACACATTCATCATTAATAAGCCTTGTTAGACCAAACGAACATAAAATGTTGGGTTTACATTTGTGAACTATGGCACACCAATTTAATTTCTGAGTAACTAAGTAGAATGATACTTTCTCATTTTCACCTAACATAGCTCCTTTCTGGATCATCCATACATTCCCATCTGTGTCGGGATTGTTCTGAATTTTAACTGTACGATAATTAACTCGGAAAATCATTAATATTTGCATTATTTGTGGGAAACTTACCAGCTGAGAAAATAACAAAAAAAAAAAACCTTGGCAAATATAGGAATTGACATGGCAGGGACAATTGAAATTGCTACAAAAACAGGTAGAGGACCAAAATTCATCAAAGTATGCATAGTTGTATGTATGCACGTGCCGATTGAACAGAAATTTTAAAACTGATGCTTTTTTGCTCACCTTGAAGCTGTTCTATTCTAATGTGGGATGTAACGACGTCACGATGGCTCTTATTGGAGTTACAATTCTTTCTTATTATGCTTTTAAGACAGGACTGCCATACAACCAGAGTGTCAGTTTCATTTTAGAATTCCTGTCGTTATTGGTAGTGAATCTAGGAAGAAAATTGATTAAATTTTCAGGACGCTAGCAAAGTATATCTAAAAGGTTTTATCTGCCGGGTGTACCACTTTGTCAATAATCTCAAAGTTTAAATGTATCTCTGGTACAAGTTTGAGCTCATAATGAATTTATTTATGTGCTTAAAGATCCTTAACCTCAAGACATCTATATTTTAGAAGAAAAGTGTCAAAGACGAAAATTAACAAAAATCAAAGTGTATGAAAAAATTTCAGTCGTAGAAAAAACGAAACCCCAACAGTGGGATTGATCATTAAGCCTATATTTGTCTCCCAGTGCAGTTTCTAGACCCATAAAATTGTGAGACAATGAATATAATATTAAAGAATCTGGACCCAATCGACTTTGGATTAGGTCGATTGGAAATACTATGTTACGATACTATTACAATTCTTGATCTATACGGGAATCCAACTCCAAATATATTCAACTTAAATATCATCTAATTAAGTCTGATATCAGAAATGTCACTAACTGAATCTTTTTCCGAATAATGGCCATCTGTTTAATATATTAAGCAATCATTTTAGCCTTTAAAATCAACTTAAGCTAACATTTAAGTAAAGTAACTCCTGCTAGGAAGCTTTTCCGAGACCTAAGAACTTAAACATATCAACAAAATAATAAGAATTTAAAATTTAACTCCATTTTCCACAGTTTAATGTTTATTCCATGTAAAATTTATAATAATAATATAAAAACAACCAAATGGATTCAAATGCCTTTTCACGCTAAGCAAAGGTCTATGCTGTTATCATCTTCACATAAATTCTACAAAATCAGAAATTTTAGGTAATGTAGGGATTCTTACTGCAAAAAATATACTCTTCTGAAAAAAACTTACTTTACGGAGGGATTTAGTCAGTTTAACACTTATTTCATTTAATTTTGGTGTTAAATTTTTTGAATCTGTAAATTATTTACATTTTTAAGTCATGGTGTGTAATGAGAGTAATATGACGTATTAAGGGAATGTTCGTTGGTCGTTTCACTGTTTTTTTTTAAACTTACAGATGATAACTAAACTTATTTTATTACAGCTTAAGGTGTAGGTCCCTAGACTATAGAAACCTGTAGGTATAACAACATAAATCTAAGTATAAATATCAATAATCGATTTTTAGGAACTAATCAAAATTACACGATATCAGCAATAAAAAAATTTCAAGAACAAAGTACTGATATTATAGGTGTTGATGGGAGTAAAAATATTACCAAGCGTGTTATCCAAAAATTAATCGAATATAATCAAACAAACCTAATTTTCTCGTATTTGTTTTTAGTTAAAAGATTTATTAGAAAAAAAAAACACTTTGGTTGCTGTAACACCAAATATTACCAAAGATTACTTTTGGCTCTATATATACCAATATTATACATTTTATCGTAAATGGTTTTTTGATAAATTTAACACGATATGTAAACATTTTTAGTCAATAACTAACCTGATCAACGCCTAAAGCATGTTACACCTCATAATTAGAATTTTTTTTTGGTTTTTTTTTGTATTGTTCGGTCGAGATGTTGCTAAAATATTATTGAACTGAAATGCAAAGTTGGTTTGGGCAACGGTGAGACAAACTGTAGGTTAACTAAATTATTAAATGGTTTATCGGAAAACGTCGTCATCGTCGTGTTTGGGACCAGTGAGTCAGTACATGACTTTTCTCTCAAATGTTATTATCCATCATACCCATCCTTTAAAGTTCATCTTTTACACTCATACATAACAATGAAAGGTAAGCAATGTATGGTTGCCAATGGCAAAATGGGGTTTTCTATCTTCTCTTACCTAATTATCATGACAATGGATCAGAGGTACAAAAATCTCTGAATCGTTAATTTTGATACCAACGGATGTTGGTATCAAAAATTAGACAAATGGATTCTGTAAAGTTTTAATACCGTAGCCATTCAGTTAAATTACATAGATATCATCTGCTCATTCCAAAACCTATGGTTAGACCGACAGAACAAGATGTGGTTTTGATGTGTTACACACAACAGAAAAAATCATGAAGAAATTATGAAGAACATCAGTTTATATAATGTGCTATTTGAGCGATTCCTTTCCTTCCAAAGTTTGGGGAAATTACAAATTACAAATTACGATTAATTCAATTGCAACCAATGGAAATGGGATGAGTTTTTTAAAGAATTAGTTCATACACAAATTGTAGAAATTCAACCCTTTATGTAATAAAATATTTATTTCAATTTTCACAATTTATTTTATTGTTTTATTGTTATATGGGACGGAGCGTTTCGATCTGCACGCAACCAAAATACAAAACACAATTCATATTTTCATTTTTATGAGTTTCATTTCCTTCCTTCCGATTACATTTGTTCGCGTTTTCACGTGCACTGGTTATTAATAGTTTCGATAGAAATAGGTTAAACTTGTTTACATTTCGTTACATGGATTTACCTGATTTAAGTAATTGAATACTCCCGATCAATTTGTCATAACATGATTTTGTTTTCCTTATATATGGACTGAAATTGGTTGTTTAGGGAACTGAATCATACATAAATTTTGTCACTTACAAGCTCAATGTCCACTGTCTTTACTGAGAAACATATAAAAATTACGATATAATTGACCTATGAATATTTTGTTGCTCTCACGGCTGTGGTCATCCTTGAATAAGACTGGCAAAGGCAACGCATGCTGATGCAGAAGTCGTACTATACTTGATCTCAGTATAGCTGTTTTCGTCTTAAACCAATCATACATCTACTAATATATGTCGCACCATGTTTCGAGCACACAAAGTCCAAGTTTTTGGTGAAGTAGACCAATAAGTAGCTAAATGGTCCTGAATGAAAATATTTTGTCTAATATTGACAATATAGTGGAATGTTAACCCAAGATTCTTACGCAGATATTAAAGTTTTGTATCAAATGAGCATGATGATTTCTATAAACGTCCTAGTTCTAAATAAATAGTCACGCCATTAAAGCTTAAATACAAACGATATGTGTATGGAGCTGGCCACGATTTTTCATAATATTGCAACCAATTTTGTCCATTTCATACCATAGTTTGTTATCTTCCAGCTAGGGTGGTGTGATTCTTTTTGATGCAGAATCTAAAGGTATTGATGCAACATAATTTCAACATTGCCTTGACAATTTTTTCAAAATCAAAGATTATCGATTAGCAACGAAGGTTTGCCATTTTCTGAGGTTTCAGAATAATAGCATGTGTAAATCTAACCAAATGTTATTTCCAACAATTTGGTCATCAATTTCACTATTTTGCAGAGAAGACAAAAACATGGGAATTTGGATCTTTTTAATCTCTATGCATCCCTTAAAAGACAATAACAATGACAATAACAATGTTCGTTTCAAACAAATTTCTATAGCCAGAGGCATTGTAATAATATTTAAGCTTGGTTTATTCTCTAGGTCACACTCATCATCTTAGAGGGTCAAACAGTCGCGCAACTTCTAGTAGTTATATGGCAGTTTGGTTATTCACCAAGTAAAACCTTAAATTTGAATTCCTTTGAATTTCAGTTAAAAACAAAAGTCATCATCAAACTCTAATGGCTTTGCTTATTGCTTTTTAAATGGTTTATTCCTCAAAAGCTCTTGGAAGTTTGATAACGTTTTTGAGGCATATTTGGCTCGAATGACAAAAGGCTCAATCCTGAAGGTATGAGTGAGTTTGATAACTTCTTTAAACAAGTTGTGTTAGCTACAGTTATTGCGCTGAGTGGTTTTACTCTTGAAACTTCAGCTTATCACTTTTTGTGCTTTTTCTGTTTAAACATATTCACTTGGCGGTTAAACATATTCACTTGGCCTAGCAAAGCTCTCTTTCCAAGTGATTTTGAAGCATGTTAGAGTTTTGTTTTTTTAAATTAGGATTAACCGAACTGTACTCTTCATTGAATCAACTATTTTCAGTTTAATTTTCACCATACCTAGAGTCACTTGCGCTGCAATAACAAAACCAATGGCAATTAAAACCTTTCATGCATCGTTCACCTTATAATTTGAGTTTCTCATCACCAAACACATTTTCTTCCTTGTGATTCCGTTAAAAGAAATGTTTGATGGGTTGGCTATTGGCATGCGTAGCGTAGTTTACACAAACGCAGAATTACCAGAAAGCTGAATTGAATAAATTCAATGGATTCTGCAAAACAAAACACAACTCCTCGGTGATCCACTAAAGTATAGGTATCCTTATACGATTTATTCAAAACAAGACCAAGTTTGACTAAACCATCCAAATTATTTGATCCTTTAAGGTTGCTAACACCAAGCCTAAAACAAGCCAACATTTTAATGTAAACTCTTTGAATTTCGAGTGTTACCTTGAATCAAAACTTGCCAAAAGACATCGAAAACAGCACTATATATCCCTCTACCGAAACTGAGACATATAAAAATTCCAAGATGGTTCAATTATAACTCAACTTTTATCTGAAAGAACTAAATTTCCCGCAACATTTCATGAAACCTGCAAATACCTGTGGACGCATGTGAAAATTGTGTTGAGGTGGGTGAAAAAAATTTTTTTATTGAAAAAAAAGAAGAGGTCACCAGGCACATAAAGGACATTTAGCCATTTTGTTTGTATGACAACAAAAGCTATACATTTTGAACAAGTCAGTGATAGTACAGTGACAAAGATTCTAATTTGGTCAACACTAACAACCCACTCCAGCAAGAATTTACTTCACTGCATCGTAAATCCTATAAAGAAATTGACCAAATATTGGCAAATGGTGCAACAATATTGCTTTTAATATTTCCAGCCTCAACTCATTTTTAAAGACTTTAGGAAGCGACAGTAAAGGCAGTGAAAACCTATTTAGTAAAAAACATTATTAAAGTAATTCGGAATTAAAGGTAACTATCAACAATCACTTCACAAGCAAAAATTAGCTTAATGTGTCCACTATTTTCGAACAAACATTAAGAAAACAGGAAATAGGGTGTACAGTAGGTTGCATACGCGTTGGGTATTTTGAATAAAAGGGATGCCTCCCTCATGGAATTCCACCTTGAAAAAGCTAAAAATAATCAAGAATATTTATTAGATATTATCAAAACCCTGCTTACACTCGTGATATTGATGATTCTGTTGGCATGTGTGCCGACGCACCAGTAGGTAACTGGAATCGATTTTGTATATTTCGATTTACTGATTACAGCTTAATTTTAAAATCCAATATTTTTCTATTATATTATTGTTAAAAATACTGGCTTCTATATATGTTAATTTTCCCCTTTGTTCTGACAATTCTACCAAAATATTTTTCAATTACTCAGCCAGGTCCTTATACGAAGCATAAATTAAACCACAAAAAATATTATTAATGCATGTGTCACACATTCATTCAAGTTGTCCTATAATATATTGTATAAAATGTGTTCTTTACCTGAATCCATATTGAATTCCATTACATAAACTACTTTTTTACCTAACAAAAAAACCTAACCTAAAATAAATTAAATTAATTGTAATTGCGTATATTGTATTTGGTATTGCCTAATGAAACATTACTTTTGTGTTATTAATAAAAATCTTCGGTAATTTACCATTCAACAATTTACGTATGATTCGAACAAAAAATCCACTTCATATATGTAGACACTAACGATGTAATTAATTTATTTTTTTCGATTTGGCCTGTTGGCTTCGAACAGAGATTAATTTAAACCAATTTATAAATTTTTTGTGGCATTGCCTTGGAATAATTATTTGAACATGTTTAAGAAAAAAAGGGCTGAACCAAATAATTGTCAGTTATAGTTGCTAGGTGGTTTGATGACCACTTAATAATTAGGGAGGTAATCATATATACCTCGTATAGTGGTAAGCAAACTAATTTTCAGCACGTGCCAATGAATCATTTAAGAAAAAGCGAAATTCAGGTGCAAGATATTGAATATCAAAAAGCTAAAGAACAACAGTTAATAAATGGCATTCACGAAATTAATAAACTCTTTACGGACTTTCTAGTATAGAAACGTTAAAACAAAAAGTTAAACTTTTAAATATAATAATTCAACTTTTAAATAAAATGATTCAACCTATACATTAAAGAAGTTGATAATTTCAATTACAGAATTCATCTTTTTAGTTAAAGAGTAGATTTTTTAAATTAAAGAATTCAACCTTTAAATTTATGAAGTTAATTTTGAGAAATCTAAATTGCAGAATTTAACTAATGAATTAAAGAGTGTATTTGTTATTTTGAAGAATTCAAACTTAAAATTAAACAATTTAATTTTTTAAATTAAAGAATTCATTATATAATGAAAAAAATGGGCTTTAAAATTAGAGAATTTAAACTTTAAAATCAAAGAATTTTAACTTTAAAATCTAAAAATTTAACTTTAAATAAAATAAAATTTAAAGTTAAATAATTAAGCTTTAAAATTAAACAAGTCGATCTTCTAAATAAAAGAAGTTTAACTTTTAAATGAAAGTTAACTTTTAATTTTTAAACTAAAAAAAATAAACTTTTAAATCAAAGAATTGAGCTTTTAAATTTCCAAAAAAATGAACTTCAAAAATAAACAACTTGAACTTTTAAAAGAAAGAAGATTAACTTTTAAAGTAAAAAAGTTGAACTTTTAAATAAAAGTAGTTTAAATTATAAATTTAAAAAATAAACTTCTAAATTAAAGAAGTTGAATTTTTAAAAAAGTTAAAGTAGTTGATCTATTAAATTAAATAAATTAAGCTTTTAAATCACTGAATTTAATTTTTAAATTAAAGTAGTTAATCTGAAAATAAACTTAAATCAAAGAATTGAATTATTAAATTAAATAAATTGAACTTTGGAATTAAAGAAATGGAACTTTTAAAGCAATGATGTTAACTTTCAGCCCCACTTCAGTTCAAAAAATTGAACTTTAAATTAAAGATTTCAACATTAAACTAAAAAAATATATCTTTAAATTAAGAAGTTGAACTTTTTTATAGAAAAATACAGAAATTAAACAAGCTAAACATTAAAATTGAAAAGTTCAGCTTTTATATTAAAGTATTTGAACTTTTAAATTAAAGAATTCACTTTTTAAATTAAAAAGGTTGAGCTTCTAAATTAAAACAGCTAAACTTTTAAATTAAAGAAAATAAACCTTTTAATCAAAGTATTAAAACTTTTAAATGATAAAACTAAAAATTTTAAACCAAAGCATTGAGTTTTTAAATTAAAGAAATTATATTAAAAGTTGATCTTTGGGCGGTGGTCATCTTTATTTTCAGAAGCCTGTAGAATTGTAAAAATTCAGGGAGCCCTGCATAGAAGCCGGTTGGCGGATAGGTCGTTCGAGGATTTTTCTGCATCTGGAAAGACGATTTAGAATTTTGTTATTATTGTGTAATTGTTTGTTATTATATTATAATAATATTATATTATTATATTATTATATTATTATATTATTATATTATTATATTATTATATTATTATATTATTATATTATTATATTATTATATTATAATAATATTATATTATTATATTATTATATTATTATATTATAATAATATTATATTATTATATTATTATATTATTATATTATTATATTATTATATTATTATATTATTATATTATTATATTATTATATTATTATATTATTATATTATTATATTATTATATTATTATATTATTATATTATTATATTATTATATTATTATATTATTATATTATTATATTATTATATTATTATATTATTATATTATTATATTATTATATTATTATATTATTATATTATTATATTATTATATTATTATATTATTATATTATTATATTATTATATTATTATATTATTATATTATTATATTATTATATTATTATATTATTATATTATTATATTATTATATTATTATATTATTATATTATTATATTATTATATTATTATATTATTATATTATTATATTATTATATTATTATATTATTATATTATTATATTATTATATTATTATATTATTATATTATTATATTATTATATTATTATATTATTATATTATTATATTATTATATTATTATATTATTATATTATTATATTATTATATTATTATATTATTATATTATTATATTATTATATTATTATATTATTATATTATTATATTATTATATTATTATATTATTATATTATTATATTATTATATTATTATATTATTATATTATTATATTATTATATTATTATATTATTATATTATTATATTATTATATTATTATATTATTATATTATTATATTATTATATTATTATATTATTATATTATTATATTATTATATTATTATATTATTATATTATTATATTATTATATTATTATATTATTATATTATTATATTATTATATTATTATATTATTATATTATTATATTATTATATTATTATATTATTATATTATTATATTATTATATTATTATATTATTATATTATTATATTATTATATTATTATATTATTATATTATTATATTATTATATTATTATATTATTATATTATTATATTATTATATTATTATATTATTATATTATTATATTATTATATTATTATATTATTATATTATTATATTATTATATTATTATATTATTATATTATTATATTATTATATTATTATATTATTATATTATTATATTATTATATTATTATATTATTATATTATTATATTATTATATTATTATATTATTATATTATTATATTATTATATTATTATATTATTATATTATTATATTATTATATTATTATATTATTATATTATTATATTATTATATTATTATATTATTATATTATTATATTATTATATTATTATATTATTATATTATTATATTATATTATTATATTATTATATTATTATATTATTATATTATTATATTATTATATTATTATATTATTATATTATTATATTATTATATTATTATATTATTATATTATTATATTATTATATTATTATATTATTATATTATTATATTATTATATTATTATATTATTATATTATTATATTATTATATTATTATATTATTATATTATTATATTATTATATTATTATATTATTATATTATTATATTATTATATTATTATATTATTATATTATTATATTATTATATTATTATATTATTATATTATTATATTATTATATTATTATATTATTATATTATTATATTATTATATTATTATATTATTATATTATTATATTATTATATTATTATATTATTATATTATTATATTATTATATTATTATATTATTATATTATTATATTATTATATTATTATATTATTATATTATTATATTATTATATTATTATATTATTATATTATTATATTATTATATTATTATATTATTATATTATTATATTATTATATTATTATATTATTATATTATTATATTATTATATTATTATATTATTATATTATTATATTATTATATTATTATATTATTATATTATTATATTATTATATTATTATATTATTATATTATTATATTATTATATTATTATATTATTATATTATTATATTATTATATTATTATATTATTATATTATTATATTATTATATTATTATATTATTATATTATTATATTATTATATTATTATATTATTATATTATTATATTATTATATTATTATATTATTATATTATTATATTATTATATTATTATATTATTATATTATTATATTATTATATTATTATATTATTATATTATTATATTATTATATTATTATATTATTATATTATTATATTATTATATTATTATATTATTATATTATTATATTATTATATTATTATATTATTATATTATTATATTATTATATTATTATATTATTATATTATTATATTATTATATTATTATATTATTATATTATTATATTATTATATTATTATATTATTATATTATTATATTATTATATTATTATATTATTATATTATTATATTATTATATTATTATATTATTATATTATTATATTATTATATTATTATATTATTATATTATTATATTATTATATTATTATATTATTATATTATTATATTATTATATTATTATATTATTATATTATTATATTATTATATTATTATATTATTATATTATTATATTATTATATTATTATATTATTATATTATTATATTATTATATTATTATATTATTATATTATTATATTATTATATTATTATATTATTATATTATTATATTATTATATTATTATATTATTATATTATTATATTATTATATTATTATATTATTATATTATTATATTATTATATTATTATATTATTATATTATTATATTATTATATTATTATATTATTATATTATTATATTATTATATTATTATATTATTATATTATTATATTATTATATTATTATATTATTATATTATTATATTATTATATTATTATATTATTATATTATTATATTATTATATTATTATATTATTATATTATTATATTATTATATTATTATATTATTATATTATTATATTATATTATATTATTATATTATTATATTATTATATTATTATATTATTATATTATTATATTATTATATTATTATATTATTATATTATTATATTATTATATTATTATATTATTATATTATTATATTATTATATTATTATATTATATTATAATTATTATATTATTATATTATTATATTATTATATTATTATATTATTATATTATTATATTATTATATTATTATATTATTATATTATTATATTATTATATTATTATATTATTATATTATTATATTATTATATTATTATATTATTATATTATTATATTATTATATTATTATATTATTATATTATTATATTATTATATTATTATATTATTATATTATTATATTATTATATTATTATATTATTATATTATTATATTATTATATTATTATATTATTATATTATTATATTATTATATTATTATATTATTATATTATTATATTATTATATTATTATATTATTATATTATTATATTATTATATTATTATATTATTATATTATTATATTATTATATTATTATATTATTATATTATTATATTATTATATTATTATATTATTATATTATTATATTATTATATTATTATATTATTATATTATTATATTATTATATTATTATATTATTATATTATTATATTATTATATTATTATATTATTATATTATTATATTATTATATTATTATATTATTATATTATTATATTATTATATTATTATATTATTATATTATTATATTATTATATTATTATATTATTATATTATTATATTATTATATTATTATATTATTATATTATTATATTATTATATTATTATATTATTATATTATTATACTTATTATATTATTATATTATTATATTATTATATTATTATATTATTATATTATTATATTATTATATTATTATATTTATTATATTATTATATTATTATATTATTATATTATTATATTATTATATTATTATATTATTATATTATTATATTATTATATTATTATATTATTTATATTTATTATATTATATTATATTATTATATTATTATATTATTATATTATTATATTATTATATTATTATATTATTATATTATTATATTATTATATTATTATATTATTATATTATTATATTATTATATTATTATATTTATTATATTATTTATATTATTATATTATTATATTATTATATTATTATATTATTATATTATTATATTATTATATTATTATATTATTATATTATTATATATTATATTATTATATTATTATATTATTATATTATTATATTATTATATTATTATATTATTATATTATTATATTATTATATTATTATATTATTATATTATTATAATTATTATATTATTATATTATTATATTATTATATTATTATATTATTATATTATTATATTTATTATATTATTATATTATTATATTATTATATTATTATATTATTATATTATTATATTATTATATTATTATATTTATTATATTATTATATTATTATATTATTATATTATTATATTATTATATTATTATATTATTATATTATTATATTATTATTATTATTATATTATTATATTATTAGTATATTATTATATTATTATATTATTATATTATTATATTATTATATTATTATATTATTATATTATTATATTATTATTTTTTTTGATTGATTGATTGATTTTGAATGTACTGTCCAAGCATTAAGCAGGATATCCCGGAAAGCGCCGGGCCCACAGTACACCCGTTTTTACATTTACTTGGAAGGATATGGAAGGATACTAGTTAAATTATTGAGATCGACCCGTTACAGACACCTTGGCGGCCAATAGTTAGTAAATTTTTGTGGGTTAGGGGAAAGGAAAAGTATGTTAGTTATGACATAATTGGTCCGATTGCCCCGGTAGCCAATATTCAAACTACTGTTAGTGTAAGACAATCACATTTTTGTTGTACTGCTCTGCATTCTGCCATCTCTTATCAGCAACTCCAGTATGCTGCCAATCTTCTGTAATCTGCAATGGTACCCTGAAAACAGAATCTATTAATTAACTAATTGGTCTTAGCCGTAGGCTGTAATAATTAATTTTTAATCTGAAATTACAAATTCATTAATTCTTAATATAATAACATAATTATAATAATAATATAATTCCTAATATACTGTAATAAATTGTTAGTTTTTGCCTGAAATATAAATATATAAATATATTAAATATATAAATACATAAATATATAAATATATAAATATATAAATATATAAATATATAAATATATAAATATATAAATACATAAATATATAAATATATAAACATATAAATATATAAATATATAAATATATAAATATATAAATATATAAATACATAAATATATAAATATATAAATATATTAAATATATAAATATATAAATATATAAAATATATAAATAATATAAATACATAAATATATAAATATATAAATATATAAAATATATAAATATATAAATATATAAATATATAAATATATAAATATATAAATATATAAATATATAAATATATAAATATATAAATATATAAATATATAAATATATAAATATATAAATATATAAATATATAAATACATAAATATATAAATATATAAATATATAAATATATAAATATATAAATATATAAATATATAAAATATATAAATATATAAATATATAAATATATAAATATATAAATACATAAATATATAAATATATAAAATATATTAAATATATAAATATATAAATATATAAATATATAAATATATAAATATATAAATATATAAATATATAAATATATAAATATATAAATATATAAATATATAAATATATAAATATATAAAATATATAAATATATAATATATAAATATATAAATATATAAAATAATAATAAATATATAAATATAAATATATAAATATATAAATATATAAATATATAAATATATAAATATATAAATATTATAATATATAAATATATAAATATATAAATATATAAAATATATAAATATATAAATATATAAATATATAAATATATAAATATATAAATATATAAATATATAAATATATAAATATATAAATATATAAATATATAAATATATAAATATATAAATATATAAATATATAAATATATAAATATATAAATATATAAATATATATAAATATAAATATATAAATATATAAATATATAAATATATAAATATATAAAATATATAAATATATAAATATATAAATATAATAAATATATAAATATATAAATATATAATATATAAATATATAAATATATAAATATATAAATATATAAATATATAAATATATAAATATATAAATATATAAATATATAATAATATATATATAATAATAATAAATATA